>CAIGQZ010000253.1:5185516-5195862 GCA_903798205.1 Danio tinwini
TGTGTGTGTGTGTGTGTGTGTGTGTGTGTGTGTGTGTGTGTGTGTGTATGTTATCAGCATGCTAACTAACATGCTACTATCCATGCCAACTGTCATGATAGCAAATAAATATTAAACTTCCAAGACACATGTTTTGAAACATGTTAGAATCATCATCCTAATGCTAGCAACCTGTGAACTTAGGTAATTATGTTATTTAATGGTAATTGTATGGTGACAAGAGCGTATTCTTTGCCATAAAAGTGAAATTACTAAACCTACACACAGGAGCCTGATAAAAATGCTCAGTTTTGAATCAAACTTTTTTTTCATCTGAACTCTTCATACACAGGGATGGGCAGTATTTATGATACATGCACAGCAAAATCCTCAAAGTAAAATTTACTCAGTTCAGAGAATATTTGGTCCCTCTCTAAATTGAGAAAGGGACCAAATGTTCTCTGAACTGAGTAAATTTCACTCTGAGGATTTTGCTGTGTGCATTTCAAATACGTATTATAAATACAATATTTTGTAATTTTTATTTGATAGGGTTGATGAAAATGGCATCAAAATACTTTAGGGTTTTTTTGTATTTTTAAAATACTGTAAAATATTTAGTAAGAAGTCTACATGATGACATCATAAAAATATGCATTTAATAATGGTGTTTTCTCAGTTATTTGCCAAGGCTTGAGATCAGTCTAGAAAATGTATTAATATTGAAGAAGATGCTCAATGCTTGGAGTATGGATGAAAATTATGCATCACATATAATGAAAATAACAGACAAATAGCAGGGGTAGATTCAGGAGCAAGTCAAAATAAGACAGGTAAATAAGATAAACAACATAAAAAAAGTCCTACAGTGGCGATACCTACAAAACTTTATTGGCTGTTTCAGATGCCATAGCTGATCTGCAGGTGCTCTTTATACGTAGTTAATTACAAACTTTGACATAGTATGAGCCAAAAATATTTAATAGTAGTGGTCTACAGACTGGTCAAAAACTTCCAATTTACAGTTGCAATCAGAATTATTGAACCCCCTTTGATTTTTTTTCTTTTTATAAATATTTACCAAATGATGTTTAACAGAACAAGGAAATTTTAACAGTATGTCTGATAATATTTTTTTTCTTCTGGAGAAAGTCTTATTTGTTTTATTTTGGCTAGAATAAAAGCAGCTTTTAATTTTTAAAACCCATTTTAAGGTCAAAATCATTAACCCCTTTAAGCTATTTATTTTTTCCATAGTCTACAGAACCATCATTATACAATAACTTGCCTAATTACCCTAACCTGCCTAGTTAACTTAATTAACCTAGTTAAGCCTTTAAATGTCTTTTTAAGCTGTATAGAAGGGTCTTGAAAAATATCTAGTCAAATATTATTTACTGTCATCATGTCAAAGATAAAATAAATCAGTTATTAGAGATGAGTTATTAAAACTATTATGTTTAGTAATGTGTTGAAAAAATCTTCCCTCCGTTAAACAGAAATTGGGGAAAAAACAAACAGGGGGGCTAATAAATCAGGGGGTTAAATAATTCTGATTGCAACTGTATGTTTTATGGCAGCAAAAAACTTTTAGATATTTTAGATATAATGTGTATTGAGGAGTACAATTGCAAAAAAAAACATGGTTTTTTGGAAATGACTAAAACTGGAGATTTTAGTTGTTTTTAGAAATTGGGATTTTATAAAACTGCAAAAAAAAAACTAACAAAAAGATTTGTTTAACAAATTATGAACACAAATTTTAAATAACCTTTTTATATTTCACCCTTTTGAAATATGATACTGAAAATATGAAATAGTGGAAATTTTCACAATAGAAAGAGAGAGATATAGTACTATATTCCAACTCATTATCTGCATTAAATAGTTTTTACAGTGATTTAAAGAGATTATCTTCAAGACAGGACTTTCTGTATGAAATTTGTTCAAAAATCTATACTAAAATCAAAGAGAAACACACGTTACCTTTTTTATGAATACCTCCTCATGTACAGTAGAGGTGAAAGAGGTGCAGAGAAGGAATTGATTCAATAGGCCTGTTGATGGAAGGTTTGCAAAGAAATGTCCTGCTTCCTTGTAAAAGTATTTTGTAGTATTTTCAAAATAGAAAATGCAGTATTTTATTTGATACATTTGTGGCTGCTGTAATTTGTAGTTTATTTTGATACACTTAAAAAAATGGAGGTATTTGGTATTTTATTTTAAAATACATTTCAGTGTATTTTTGCCCAACCCTTTTCATACATCTACTGCAAAAAATGATTTTATTACTTTAATGTTTTGTTTTTAGTCCAAATATCTACAAATTCTTAAATCAAGAATAAACATATTGTCTTGTTTTCAGAAATAATATGCCAATATTAAGTGAGTTTTTCCTTAAAACAAGCTAAATAATCTGCCTATGGGATAAGCAAAATAATCTTATGTCAAAAGGAAAACAAGATTATTTTGCTTACCCCATTGGCAGATTATTTTGCTTGGAAAAAGGAAAATAAAAAATAAGGAAAAACTCACTTAATATTGGCATATTATTTCTGAAAACAAGACAATATGTTTTGCTTGCCTAAAAAATGCTTCTTAATTTAGGAATTTGTAGATATTTGGACTAGAAACAAGACAACAAAAATCTAAGAAAAGCATTTTTTTAAGTGTGTACTGTAATTTATGATTAACAGGACTGCATCTTTGCAATGCTCTTGGTAGTTTTGCGTACTGAAGATGTTTCTTTTCTTAAGAATGACTGAGCACAACTTTTTGATGACACTGGGGAAATATGCAGAGCTCTGCTTCCATTCCTGCTTTCCACAAAATGCATTTGCTGTTAAATGAGGTGGTACGTAATGCAGGCTTTCCCCTGTGTACGAGTGTGTGTTTGTCCTACCTGAACCTGCCAGTAATAGTGTGTCATTGCTCCGGAAGACCACCTGTCAAACCCATCCATGTG
The DNA here is from genome assembly GCA_903798205.1 of Danio tinwini. Classification (NCBI taxonomy): domain Eukaryota; kingdom Metazoa; phylum Chordata; class Actinopteri; order Cypriniformes; family Danionidae; genus Danio; species Danio tinwini. Next base: position 5,188,461 of record CAIGQZ010000253.1, read on the forward strand.
TAAAACAAGGAAAGGAGGCAAGAGAGAGAGAAAGAGCGAGCACAACTCGTTCATCGATGTGTGTGTGTGTGTGTGTGTGTGTGTTTTCTATTCCAGCCTCAAGCTCTCTTGACTACAAATGCCGAGATTATGAAACATTTATGCACATAGATGTAGTGAAAGCGAGGGGGGAGGAGGTGAGATGGGGGAAGCCGAACACAGGACTAGTGCGTTTCCTGACCAATACGCCGCCATTAATCTTTCCCTTTCTCTCTCCGCTTCATCTCATCCTCTTCCTCTCTGTTGAAACCCATTTATCAATGCCTCTCGTAAAGCCTTGTTTTCAGTCATCCAGTTCCCACTTCATCAAGGTCGATGGCAAGGACGTTCACAGCATCTCCTTTCTGATTGGCTGATTCGCCGGCTGGGGCTTAAAGAGACAAGAGTCGGTAAAAGCGGCAGCCATGTTTAATTCAAGTCCTTCACTGAGATTTAAGATGGAAAAACTCATTATCTTAGACTTAAAGTAATTCGGATAGATTGAAATAACATGGATTCATTCCCGAACAAGAAACACTCCATTGCGTTTATCGTGAAGCTAAGAAAGTATAGCATTTCAAGGGATTTCAATAGCATTTTTAGCATATCTGAATTAGTCAAAGGCAAGACAAGGTTATAAGGATTTTTCATTCTCCAGCAGACTATGGTATTGATCACAAGGAGGCTTGTTTTCCCTTGTACATCATAAAATTTGTAGCAAGAAGATGCGTTTTTAGGTGATGTCGTTTCCTGGTTTGAATTTAAAAGCAGGTTTGCTCTGAAATAAGGTGTAGGTTTCGCACTAATGGTTTGAGACATGATAACGGGGAAGCAATGTGCTCCTGTCATGCATTTCGCACTAAATTAATGGCTTTCATGGAGAAACCGAAGCACGTTTATTGTGTGTAGACACATTAGCTTAGCAGACTAATGATGGAGGGAGTCAGAGAAAGGGGAAACACACATACACACACCTGCGTGTGCATACTGTACAACTTTTTGACATGTAAATGGAACATTCAGAATCAATTTTACCTTGCTGCATATAAGAATTATCCTATAGCCTGACAGAAATCCCATTGTTTTGTTTCTCCCTGCATTCTATACAAATTAGCACCTCATACAAGATGAAAACAGTAAAAATCTTACATTAATGGTTCTTATACATATATTTAAATAAAAAAAAGATTATTTGATTTTGTAAATGTATTCGAAGGGATAGTTCACCCAAAAACAGATCCTCATCATTCACTCACTGTCAAACTTTTAGGAATGTCTTTCTTTTATTGAACACACACACAAAACTAGAAATTTCGAAAAATGTTAAAAAAAAGCAGCCATTGACTACGTTAACATGGACATCAGTAATCAAATTATTTGCCTTAATCTGAATAAGACAATAATATGATAAAGGTGTTTACATGAGTTGCTTTTAGAATGTTTCTTTCATGATCCCGTTTTACATGTTATAGCACACAATTCGATTAACGTCATTGCATCACCACGCTCTCCACATTTCCTCTGGAGTTTCATGTAACTTTGGTTGTTTCATTTTTAATTTGTCGACTTTAACTGCACTTTGGCATGTTCACTTTCATTCGGGAACATTTCATGCATGACCCCCTTGACAAACGAGATATTAGATGCGAGTATGAACGGCTAGAAGAGTGTTGTATAAATGGAATGTGATACCGCATGCCGGAAAAAAACTCCACATTTCACGATGCAGGTGTCTGTGGTCCTTCACTGACACGATAGGTGCAGAGAATAGAGTCAAATAGCCATGTGTGTATGGAATATCCTGTCGCAAAATGCAGTGAAAATCCTACATGACGGTAATAGTTGGACTGTGGTGTTTACGTCTGTACTGCACTTCAATAATGTGACTAAAATCGGCATAGTTCACATGTCTTAATTCTGTTTCTGTTTAGTTCGATTATGACTTTTATTAGATTCAATTAATCAAAAATTGCTGTTTACATGCGAGACATGGGAGTATTGTCTTAATCATATTAAAATCATATTATTGGTGTCCATGTAAACGTATTCATTCACATCATAGTAGGAACAAAACATTTTTAGGAAAGTTTACGGCTGTTTTCTTCCCATATTCTACAGCACATCTTCCTTTGTTTTCAACAGAAGAAAGAAACCTAAACAGATTTGGAACCAGTGTTGCCAGATTGGAAATGTGAAAGTATCATACCAGAACCTCAAAATTATCATATTTGGAGTAAAATTATCGTACACTAGTCAAATGGAGAGTATAAAGCTATTATCTAGACAAATAGCGTTTTAACACAACTTGCAATTTACCACAATACGGAAAAAAAAAACTCCACCTCCGAGTCACTGTCTACGTGTGTTGCCAGATGTTGAGGGATTCATTTTGCGGTACAAATTGAATGCCTACAGGGAGCGCAACATACAGTAGTGCTGGTTGGCTTAAAAGCAGTGCACCCTCCCGAATTTTTAACACACTAGTCAGAGGGTATGCACGAGCCCATTCAAAGGATCTGTATGAGCCGATCTCGTGGCTTTATTTTGAAGAGATTAACTTTGGAAAAACACGTTTGCATGATGCATTTGAATGGGGAAAAACGAGAACATCAAGGACAAACTCCCCTGTTCTTCTCACCTTCCTTTTCAGCACTACTTTTTAAAACTTGACTGACTTCAACCTGAAAACGACTGACTTAAGCACAGCCGCGCACAGCAGGAATGTTAACTCGTGAGAGAGAGCCATTCTCCACGTTGATTGGCTGAGATGTAACGTAAGATGAGATAGAAACTACAGTCATTGGATAGAAAACGTGTCTAACTCCACCTTCTCCTCACAGACAGCAGACACAAGATGCAGCTATCAATAAATTTAGAAGCCCTAAGATTACAATGAAACTCGTTTTTAATGGCATAAAATTCTGAAATTATCGTACATTATAGGATTTTTTGCATTATTGATCGTACAGAGGTCAAAATATTGTACAAATACGATAATTATCGTACGTCTGGCAACACTGTTTGGAACAAGTGGTGAATGAGTAAATGCTGACAGAATTGTAGCTTTAAGGGGAACTATCTATTAAACTACACTGTTTTCTTTTTGGTTAAGCACCTTTTCTCGTTATTCACACATTCTGTCTGCAATGATTTTTATACAGAAACTGAAATAATTGACAGAAATGTTTTCATTTGTTGGCATACTTTTTAAAATGACCATTATTTATTTATTTAGATAAAGTAATTACTACATCAGTAGTTGTTAGAACAAAGCTCTAACACATATTTAGTTTGAAGTTTGCTCAAACACATATATTATAAACCCAGAGAATGTTAAATTTTTTTATAAGCAATTTATCATTTGAAACTAAAGGGCTAATTCTGATATTACAACCAATGTTAGCAAAGAAGGCGACACGGAGTGGTTAGTGGTTAGCACTGTCGCCTCACAGCAAGAAGGTTGCTGGTTCGAGTCCCGGCTGGGTCAGTTGGCATTTCTGTGTGGAGTTTGTATGTTCTCCCCGTGTTCGAGTGGGTTTCCTCCGGGTGCTCCGGTTTCCTCCACAGTCCAAAGACATGCGCTATAGCCTAGGGGAATTGAATAAACAAAATTGGTAGTAGTATATGTGTGAATGAGAATGTATTGATGTTTTCTCAGTACTCTGTTTGCAGCTGGAAGGGCACTGTGTAAAACATATGTTGAATAAGTTGGCAGTTCATTCCACTGTGGCGACCCCTGATAAATAAAAAGACTAAACCGAAGGAAAATGAATGAATGAATGTTAGCAAAATAACATGCGCATAAACTGAGTTTGCCACTTTCATACATCAAATTATGTCAGATAAAAACATCTGTCTAATTTAAATGTAAATGCAGTTTTTTCCATCAATTGGCACGGTGGCTCATTGGTTAGCCATGTCACCTCACAGCAAGAAGGTCGCTGGTTCGAGTCCCGACTGGGCCAGTTGGCATATTATGTTCTCCCGGTGTTGCCGGGGGTTTTCCTCCGGGTTCCCCCACAGTCCAAAAACATGGATTGAATAAACTAAATTGGCCGTAGTGTATGAGTGTGTGTGAATGCAAGTGTGTATGGGTGTTTCCCAGTACTGGCTGGAAGGGCATCCGCTGCGTAAAACATTTGCTGGAAAAGTTGGCGGTTAATTTCGCTGTGGCAACCCCTAATAAATAAGGGACTGAGCCGAAGGAAAATAATGAATGAATGAATTACAGTTTTCATCAAAATAACTAGATGTTAGCTGACAACACCATTAAATAGCACTAAAAGTGGTTCGTAATCTGATTGAATCGTTTTAAGTTCTATATTGCACCCACTGTTTATCTTTAAATTTTAGTCTTAAGGATATCTATAAGCAAGTGTGCTCCTAAACAGTGACAAAATTCGCACTGAGAAGTTTCCACTTTGGTCTATTTTTGGATGTCACCTCATACTTCAATTTCTCATCAAATCTTCTGATTAATCAAATGCTCTCTAGTATCTGACATGCCCCACCCCTTTCAAGACGCTTCTCATTTGCTTTTAATTTGATGTGCTTGAGCTCGACCACTCAATGCAGAGTTGTGATAAAAACTTTTTAATGGGGAGAAGTTACTATATGTCCCGCCCTGTCTTCATGTTTCAGTTTAGATTACGTCAAACATTGAATAAAAAAGGCACATTTCAAAGCACTTCACGAGTTAAAAAAAATGACATTTGCTGTTTGTTCAAACAACTTATTTAAAATAACAACACAACTAAAACCCAGCCAAGCCAAAACAACACAATTCTTACATTTTTGGGGGACAACTTAATCAACATAGGCTCATTCTGAAAACATATCTCTATTTACATTTCTGGAGATTGCGAATTATGTAGCCTGAAGTACGCATGGCTGCTTTTCGTCTTTAAAACAAATGCTATGGGGCGGTATGACACTGTTTCTTTTTGTGCTTACCAGTTGATCGCTTACCTCCATATGGACAGCTTTTCCACTGTCACCAGTTTGTCCAGTTAGTTCGGCATGTATTTCGGCGGATTTTAGACGTAGAGAGGAGTTGACCACGACGATGGGGTTCGAGTCAGAGTCCAGAAAGTGGGTCAATCAGTGCTTTTGAAAACAATATTTATTGGGTTGGGTTTAGGGAAGGAGGAGGGTGAAGGAGGTCAGTCGACAGCGGCCTATGGTGGATTTACACGAGAGTCACAGGCACGAATTGCACTCGCAAGATAAATTTGAGATCTAAAAAAAGAGTACAAAGTGAATTTGCGAAACAAAAACAAAAAAGGTACCTGCTGGGACATATTTAGTGCTCTCCAGAAATGTATATAGCGGCCCGTTTTCAGAATGAGCCTGGGTTGGAAACAACACAATTCTTATGTTAATTTGGGGGATAGCTTAATTGTTTTATATTCAATCTATTTAAATTTGAAAAACTAATATGCTAACTTGATTCCTTCATGTTGTCCCAACACAAATTGTTTGTGTGGAGCCATGCAGTTTTTACAGTGCACAGAACTGAACCAATTTTTGTGTGTGTTTGTCAGTGGTGTAAAGTAACTAATTACAAATATTCAAATTACTGTAATTGAGTAGTTTTTCTCAGGAATTGTAATTTAATGATTCGTTTAAAAAATGTGTACTTTTACTTTTCCTTGAGTTCATTTTTAGTGCAGTATCTGTATATTTACTCCACTACTTTCTTTCATCCTGCAGTAACTACTTTATTTTTCTTGTCTATGGGGATTAGAAAAATCAGTCCTGAGATTCCTGTCCAATCAAATCGCACATTCCGTAGAAGGTAAATTGCATCATAATGAAGTACCTCAAGACGTGTGCACTTTATAATTGCAGCAAACTGTTTGCAAGCATTAAAAGTGTCCATGAAGATGTTCAAATACTTTACACTCATTGATCCAGAGACTGTTTAGATACATGTCATTGATGAGAAGATGACGAATGTTTACTGTATGATGACCGAAATTACCTTAAACACCCAGCAGGCACAGGACGTCAACATGACCCTAACGTCATGATGACTTTGCATTTTGTTTGGAAATGAAAATTGGGTTGACGTCAGAACCCAACACCAATGGGCCAACTCAGGCCAATGTCAATGTCCAATGTCCAACCTAAAACCAACCATATATCAACATCTTATGATGTCACAGCTTGACGTTGTGTGAATGTTACCCCTATGACATCTATTAGATGTTGGATTTTGGTTGCCGTACCTGAAAATAAATGTCAGTATTCAATGTCGTATATAACGTTGGTTTAAGATGTTGGCTCAACATTACAACCTAAATCTAACCTAATATTAATGTCTCATGATGTTATGTGCCTTCTGGGCAATAACTAAATGCACTACAGAATGTTTTGTTTACACACACACACACACACACAAATTACATGTAAACATATTAGCTTTTGACAGCATAATGCTCACTACTCACTACTCTTGAGTACTTTAGAAAGGTCTATTTTTTACTCATACCTTGAGTAATATTTACAGCAGATACTTTTACTCTACTTGCACTACATTTTTAGGCAAGTAATGGTTCTTTTACTTGAGTATGATTTTTCAATACTCTTTCCACCACTGGTGTTTGTATGCAACAAAATGTATAATCTGTTTTTCCATCAAATTGGTAATATCCAAAAGATAATAGAAATTCATCCGAAATGGGCAAAGTAAAAAAAAAGGACATCTTGTATGATTTCCACCATTTCTTTTGACATTTTATAACTGCCATCATCTACATATGGCAAGATGCGCAGTTTAACCTTTTGAAAAGACTTATTCTTTATTCCAGTGACATTTTCCTCTGCATCGTTTATGCAAAACCGCATCCCCCGTGCTTTGTTTGTCAGAGTAGATCTCCTAAGACGCACAGCAGTCTCATGGTTTGTCAGAGAACACACACATAATCTTCGCTAATTCATTTCAGTGGCTGCAGAGGAAGCATTTGCGGACAGAACATGTGGAGAGCAAGAAGAGGTGCTTAGCAAGAAAAGAGAACAGGAGAGGGCTAACAACAAAGAAAAGAAAGAAAAAAAAACAGCTTGAGGGCAGATTTAGAGCTCCGTAAGCGAGAGCGAGAGAAATTAGCAAACAAGTCATGTTCATGTCAGGGGAAGTGTGAACATCTTACACTTGTGGAGGAGTTCCAACATTTATTATTAGCAGGGGGAGCACAGCAGTTTTTGTCTCTCTGGATGCATAAACTTGCTTAATGAGGTATGTTAATATGAATGGTGGTGATCGTTCAGACATCATTAGCTGGAAGGTGTTTTGCTCGGATGCATGTAGCTACAGTAGATTTTAGTGGTTTGTTCATACACACACACACACACACACACACACACACACACACACACACACACA
>CAIGQZ010000253.1:5195872-5211021 GCA_903798205.1 Danio tinwini
ACACACACTCTCTCTCACACACACACACACACACACACACACACACACACACACACACACACACTCACTCACTCAGACTGTTATGTAACAGCAGGTGTGTGTGGGTGGGTTTGACTGCAGTGGTGCAGATCCGAAATAAACTATTAATGTAGAATGGTCCTCATGAGAAATACATCTGTACATGTTTATTAGACATTATCTGTGGAAATAACCTCATTGGTCATTTAATTGTGGTTCCCACAGTGGACAATAAGGAGGGGAGGGTCGCTTGGTGATTTTCCAAAAATATCAAATATGTTGTTAAACTATTAGAATTACCATATTTTATCCATAACCTACAGAAGATAAAAAAAATAGTATTTAATCATAAAAACAACATGCAAATAAAAAGCTATCAGCTTTTCAATTCATTTTCCATTGGATTGCGACCCCTAGGGTTATTACGATAGATTAACAACACCACAATGCGCTTATTTCATGCAGCCACCGTTTTAAAAAATGAAAGCGAGGCTGTGGTGGGAAGAAACCCTAAAGTATAGGATAAGCACTGTAAACATTGCAACAACATGCTGTGAACTAGCTAGCTGTTGCCGCTATTTTAAAGTGCAGATATGGTGTAAACCACTTTCATATCAATCAGTTCAGTTTAATTTAAACAATTAAAAGCATATTAGGCATCAAACAAAATCATAATCTTTTTAAGGGTATTGCGCTTAAGTGTCCTCCTAGGCTTCAGTTTATGGCACCAAGTAAACCGTGGGGACGCTTCCCTGCTTCAGCCTATGTAACCTGGTGATCGATAAAGCAATCTTCAACAACCTCGTGTTGTCTGTAATAGGGTTGTCCCGGTACTGAAATAAAAAAAAAAACATCCATTTCCCGCTAACATTTAAGCGCAGTTACCAAGTTCTTAAACACCGCTGATCTGCCGTAGTATTCAACAGTGCTCATCGAGTGCAAACACAGATACAGGGACACTGGAGCATTTTAAAGCCACCAATATCAGTCGATTCATCAGGGGTTTGCTCGTCTGTTTGCATTCTGTAAACATCAGTGAAGTGCAGTGAACTGATGACCTTCACAGTCATTTCTGTTGAGCACTGGCAAATTAGCGGTGTTTAAGAACACTCTCAGCAGTGCTTAAATATTAGCAGGAAATGGAGGGTTTTTTTTCATGCCAAAATTCAGTATTGTGTCAAGTCTAATATAATGAAATAATCAATTCATTAACTTGAGTTTGATAAATGGTCTTTAAAACGTGTGTTATTCCTTAACTATGAGGTCCGATATGCCTTTTTATTTTCACTATCCATTCAGAACGGACCTTCGGGTCACTCGGAAGTTGGTAAAATTATAAATTTGTGTCACTTTTTCTTTGCTGATAACACACACTTTGATCCCTTTACGGCACTTGTACACTTTGACCCCTTTACGGCACTCACATACATTAAAAATAAAGGCCACGACTGAACATGGATTCTCCAGGTGGCAGTCCCCAAAATTAAATCAAGTATGGTTTTGTGCTGTAAACATTGCCCACCATTCTCATTAACTTAGGTTAATACTAAATGAAACAAATGGATAATGGCTCTTAAAATTATATAATTGTTAGACTGTTGCACTTTTTTGTGTTGTCAATAAGCTTGTTTATATAGTTCCTATTGTGTGTGTTCACCGTTGTGTGCAAGGGGGTCGCAAGTCACTGGAATTGTTATTTTGGGGGTTTCGAGCTGAGAAGTTTGGAAACCCCTGATTTAAATAACATTCTAGTTGAAGTCAAAATTATTAGCCCTCTTGTGAATTTTTCAAATATTTCCCAAATTATGATTAACAAAGCAAAAAATTTATATATAGTATTTTTTCTTCTGGAGAAAGTTGTATTTGTTTCATTTTGGCTAGAATAAAAGCAGTTTTTAATTTTTTAAAACCATTTTAAGGTCAATATTATTATCCCCTTTAAGCAATATTTTTTCCATTGTTTACAGGACAAAACATCATTACACAATGATTTGCCTAATTAACCTAACTTGCCTAATTAACCTAGTTAAGCCTTTAAAAGTCACTTTAAGCTTATGTAAACTTATTTTGTAGGTCATTGTAAGTCATTAGAGTCAGTGTAAATCATCAAAACCATTATAAAACAGCACAAAAATCTGATAAGAATAGTACACATTAAAGATTAATAATATATTTATAGTAGTTCTTGCTGGTCCAAACCAAACGATCAAATAAAAACGATATTAACAATGTTATGTTTTTTTCCCCCTTCTTATTCATTCATTCTCCTTCAGCTTAATCCCTTTATTCATCAGGGGTCGCCACAGTGGAATGAACCGTCAACTTATCCAGCATATGTTTTACACATGCCCTTTTAGCTGCAACACAGTACTGGGAAACATCCATACACACTCATTCACACACATACACTACTGTCAATTTAGCTTATTCAATTAACCTATAGCGCATGTCTTTGGACTTGTGGGGGAAACCAGAGCACCTTTCTTCGACACCTTTTTACAAGATTTTAAAAAAGTCTTTGATGTCCTTAGAGTGTGTATGTGAAGTTTCAGCTCAAAATACTACATAAATAGTGTTTTATAACTCTTTGAATCTGCCACTTCTAGGCTTTGATCAAAATTGTGCCGTTTTGGTGACTGTCGCTTTAAATTCAAATACTCCCAGTGCTCCCAGTCAGCGTGCCGGGCTACAAACACCTATGCCTCAGTGAGATCGTCGCTAATGGGCTGGGCTTTCCCTCTCTGATGACACGGAAAATGTCAATCAAAGTGTTTCTGCAGACTGTTTTTAACGAAGTGTGATTATATAAAATAGAATTTATAGATTTTTCCTATTAGAGGCTGGTTATATTCACACACTGTTCTCACACAATTGTGCCTAAACAACTTATAAAAGTGATTTTTGCATAATAGGTCTCCTTTAAAAAAAAATAAAGCCCTGTCCTTATATTTTCAATTCTAATTCTCTTAAATACAATATGTCATGAGAAGGGAAAGAAGATTATGAAAATTTAGATTCCATGCTGACTAAAAGAACATTTCAAATAAACTTGGTGTCACAACTACATGTCTTAAATGACGTGGATAATTGTTGTTGGTTATACAAAATGTTTCAAGCATGTCTTATTTAATTTTAGGCTAATTATTAGATTCTGAAGAACCTCAAATTTCCTACTGATGGAGAGAAATGGTGAGTTATTTTAAATTGATTTTTTTTTATGCTGTTCATGACAAATGGTGGTCCACTTTACCTGAATCATGTAAGGACTGAATAAATTCAGTAGAATTCATTAGAAAATAGATTTTTAACCCACTTATGGGTTTGTCTAAGTTTTACCCAAATTTGAATGTCGTTTCTTTGCACAGTTGGAATGCTGTTCATGACAAATGGTGGCCCACTTTCCCTGTATTATGCAAGTACTGAATAGATTCGGTAGATTTCAATAGAATTTTTTTTGACCCACCCATAAGTTTGTTCATGTTTTACTTAAATTTGAGTGCCGTTTCTTTGCACATTTGGAATGCTATTCATGACCAACTGTGGCCCACTTTAGCTGTATCATGTAAGTACTGAATAGATTCGGTTGATTTCATTAGAATTTTTAATGAAAAAAAATTTCATTAACCCCCCCCCCCCCCCCCCCCATGAGTTTGTCCATGTTTTACTCAAATTTGGAATGCTGGTCATGACAAATTGTGGCCCACTTTACCTGAATCATTTAAAGACTTAATAGATTCATTGATTCATTCATTTTCTTTTCGGCTTAGTCCCTTTATTAATCTAGGGCCTCCACCGCGGAATGAACCGCCAACTTATCCAGCATATGTTTTACGCAGCGGATGCAACCTATCACTGGGAAACATCCATACACATTCATTCACACACATACACTATGGATAGTTTTAGCTTACCAAATTCACCTATACCACATGTTTTTGGACTTGTGGGGAAAACCAGAGCACCCAGAGGAAACCCACGCAAACACTGGGAGAACATGCAAACTCCACACAGAAACGACAACTGACCCGGCTGAGGCTCAAACCAGCAACCTTCCTGCTGTAAGGCAAATGTGCTACCCACTGCACCACCTTGCAGCCTTAATAGATTCAGTAGAATTCAATAGAAAACCCATTGGTTTTTATTGTTTTACCTATTTGAGTGTCATTTCTTTGTACATTTGGAATGCTGTTCATGACAAATGGTGGCCCACCTGAATCATGTAAGGACTGAATAGATTCGGTAGAATTCAATAGAAAATGTTTTTTTTTTTCAACCCACCCATGGGTTTTTCATGTTTTAACCATTTTGAGTGTGGTTTCTTTGCACATATGAAATACTGTTCATGACAAACGATGGCCCACTTTACCTGAATCATGTAAGGACTGAAAAGATTCAGTTGAATTCAATAAAAAAAAAAAATTTAACCCACCCATGGGTTTGTCCAAGTTTTACCCAAATTTGAGTGTGGTTTCTTTGCACAATTAAAATGCTGTTCATGACAAATGGTGGTCTACGTTACCTGAATCATGTAAAGACTGAATAGATTCAGTAGAATTCATTAGAAAATAGATTTTTTTTTACCCACCCAAGGGTTTGTTCATGTTTTACCCAAATTTGAGTGTCATTTCTTTGCATATTTGGAATGCTGTTCATGACAAATGGTGGCCCACTTTACCTGAATTCACCCTATGACTACATTTGCGCACACACACACACACACACACACACACACACACACACACACACACACAGAGATCTCTTCAGGATTCATACTACAGTGCTAATTTGCTGTTTCAAGTCACAGTCACGACACACGGATGATTTATTAGCACTAGCGAGCTGTCGAGAATAGCGCTGCATCATTAGTTGTTACAAGGCTTCTGCAAATTTTAGTCCTTACATGATTGCAAAGATTGAATGACAGTTTAACAATAAATGAAACGCTAATTATGGAAATGACTAAATTAATCCACAATCTCAGACACAAATGTTAGATATTTGATTAATGAAACATCTGGCTTCTAAAGTCTAAAAACAGCACAGTTATATTTGGCTTCAGTGTTGATCTAAAAGTGCAAGCATTATTCTGTTGTGTACTCAACTTCGATGAATATTTCAAATGCCTTTTAAAAGTTTTCTGTATATTTGGGCGCTGAAGTAAGTCACGAGTCTTTAATGTTCCAGCATGTTCCATTAAGCACTTAAACTCGGCTGCAATTTTCTGAAACTGGTTTTCAAAAAGCTTTATAAGTTATTCAGGGTTATGCCCTTTTGTGTACTTGGTTTCTAGTGCAAAAATACATTAAAATGATGACTATAAAAACTGAAATAAAGGGAAGGTAAAATGCTTACTGTGATGTTTAAAAAAAAAGACTAAACCTTTGTAAAATCACATCATCCTCATTTAAAATAATATTTATGCAGAAATTAGACAGTATAATTATTTTTGACCATATATATATATATATATATATACATTATTGCCCTGATGCATGTGTAATGTAGGAAGAACAAGACTTACAATGATAGTTTACCCCAAATGACAATTCTGTTATCAATTACTCCCTCTCATGTGGTTCAAAACCGCAAAAGCATTGGAATAGGCTATATTTTTTATTAAGACTTCTTATTATATTTTCTCATTAAGACTTCTCATAAATTCCATTAAACTCCATTATAATCAAGTAGTTTAGTACAAGGCCTTACACCAGGTACTAAGTCTCCATTTGTTATGTTGACGTCTCAAGACTATTATGTTTTCCAGTTGGGCCACAAAAAATTTATGAGAAGAAGTCTTAATAAAAAATATAGCCTATTCCAATGTTTTTTTGTTCTCTCACAAGCTAGGTAGTTATTCGTTCATTCATTTTCTTTTCGGCTTAGTCCCTTTTTAATTAGGGGTCCCCACAGCAGCATGAAGTGCAACTGACCCAGCCAAGGCTCAAACCAGCGCCGCCACTAGGTAGTTATGTTGCAAGTCATTTTCATGCATTAAGGAACCACTATGAATATACGTTTGAATTTGCACTAGCTGGTGTTGTCAAAAGAACCGGTACTTCGGTACCAAGTTAATAGAAAAAAATAATAACATAAAATAAATATTTAAGATAGGCCTACCAGGGTTTTAAATCACTTTTGGAGACATAGAAAAAAAAATTTATATGAGGGTGGCATAGTGGCTCACGCCTTATTCACACGGGGCATCATCGTTAACGCTTTCCATTCTCTTTGAATGGGTGACGTCAAGCGTTGCCAAACTGAATTGTGTATCCATCGCCGTCGGCATTGCTTGCTGCAGAAGTTGAGAATTTCTCAACTTTTCAAGCGCCATCGAACGCGTCAGCCAGTCAGATCACTTTATGCAAATACCCCAGCTCAGACAGTAGCCGATTGCTAATTGTATTAGCTGACGCTGCTATAACGATTGTGTCAGCCCCAACTTCAGACACGCCCTCTGTCAAGCGTTGACTCTAAAGCCCCATGTGAATTGGGCATCGCGAAGAAGGTCGCTGGTTCAAGTCCTGGCTGGGTCAGTTGGCATTTCTGTATGGAGTTTGCATGTTCTCCCTGTGTTGGCATGGGTTTCCTCCGGGTGCTCCGGTTTCCCCCACAGTCCAAAGACATGCATTATTCATTCATTCATTTTCTTTTCGGCTTAGTCCCTTTATTAATCTGGGGTCATCAAAGCGGAATGAACCGCCAACTTATCCAGCACATGTTTTACGCAGCGGATGCCCTTCCAGCTGCAACCCATCTCTGGAAAAGACATGCATTATATGATTTAGAAATTATGCAAGCCCTCAAAATATTGTTGCGTCATGGTTGTAAAACTTTAAAAACATTCATGCGTAATGACCTGCTTTCTGTGGACACTTCCACACCCACAAACAAGGTGCGGCACAAATCAAGACATGATTGATTGGTTGAAGGGGTGGTCCACTACAATACCATATTTTAAACTTTAATTGATGTGTAATGTAGCTGTGTGAACATAAACAACATCTCTGAATGTAATATGCTTAAAGTTCAATGCAAAGGGAGACATTGGCTTTTACAGAGCTAGCTTAGCAAAGCCTACAGCCAACGAATTTGGGGACAATACGTATTTGGGAAAAATACGTCCGGGCTAGTGAGATCACAAACGCTTCAAGTTACGCGCATACACCTCGCGCAGTGAAAGGGCGTGGCCAGACGCGCTGTAATGTTATAGCAGACAAAGCTAAAATGCCGTCCAAATTTCCACAGAGCTGTTCTTCTGTTTCTGTATTTGGGCTTCCAAATGACACGACACAAAGAGAGAAGTGCTTACAATTTAATTTTAATTATGTTCCAGAGAATTATAAAAAATACATATATATATATAGCTAGCATTTGACAAAGGTCAGCTTCCAGAATCTCTCTCAGTTCAGTACTGGATTCGGCTAAAAACTCCTCCAACAGACGAAGCTGTGGATTGTGAGCCACAACCTGTAAGTATTTTTAATTGTTAAAATTGATCAACTACATGAACAGTTTCTAGCGTTAACAGTATGTTGTAGTGAGGACATAAACAATGATGTAAACTACGGAAATTTTGTTTGGCACCGCTAACAATTTGCCTACAAATTCATATTTATCAGTGAAACCACTGTAAACCCCCAAAATCTTCAGCAGCGCTGCAGTGTCTCTCTAAGCACTGACGTGGAGCCGATCCATAAATCACGGCACGTTATGTTAGCTGACCAATCAGAGCCTCTTGAGGGCAGGCCTTTTGGAGGAACTAGGAAATATGAAAGTCATTTTCATGTTAGTTTCAAGATATATGAAAAAATAACATGATTTTCTACAAATAAAGCATAAGCATGCATTGCTTTGCATCATATAAACACAACCAAGCCTTAAAAATACACTGTGGACCACCCCTTTAGCACATCAGTCAAATAATATAGTGGGAGGTCCTGGACCATTCAATCCGGCCAAACGTGAAACTATTTTCAGGCAAACTTACCCCAAAAAAACAAATTGAATCCAATACATTTAGGCATCTACAGATTTAGATACCTAATACAGACAAAAAAAAGGGCGACGCAGTGGCACAGTAGGTCAGGGTGGATAAGTTGGCGTTTCATTCCGCTGTGGCGACCCCGGATTAATAAAGGGACTAAGCTAAAAAGAAAATGAATGAATGAATACAGATAAAAAGCAATTGTACTGTCTTGAATGCATATGAAGTCAGACACAAAAATAGATACAGCAATAAATAACATTACAGTCTATTCTCCAGCATGCATTTAAAGAACAGTGTGGTTGGGATTTAGTGTGCCATGCTCCAACTACACAGTTTACAACCATTACAATTCACCTCAGGGATCGATAAATCATTCATGACATAAGATATAACATATAATGTACCGCTAGTAGCTACATGCAACGAAAATAAGTGCACTTTAATCAATAGTGCCCTTTTTTATGTAAAACTAAACATTAGCCTCGTCACCTGAAACGTCTACTTTCAAAAAGTCACAATTATTGGATTTAATTAGAAGTTTTGGCTTCGAGAGGTTAATTAAATGTGTCCTTCAGCCCCCCTGACTCTATCTCCACATATCATTTTCTCAATATCTCAGTACCTTGATTAGGGGGCAAGGTTACTTAGCAGCTGTTGCTATGGGGACCTGAATGATGACGAAATGAAAAAGAGGTTAAGTATATAGTGTGGCTTGGGTGCTGTCAGCTAATTTGTTCTCTGGAGAAGAAGAACTTTGTTTACCAGTCTCAATGGGACATAAACGCATGGCAAGCTCGGGTTGCTAAAACAACCGAAAACGATTTATTGATCACATCAGCGTATTTGGGTGTTCTCGTGTGGCCTTGAGAACACACTTGGAAATTAATGTTATGGATTGAACAGTGCATTTCGGTTAATCGTATGTAAATGCAGACTGACCAACCACTTTTCTGAAGGCAAGAAAACATCTTATACTATTCATATCAGCACTTAATTGGTAGTTCACCCTAAATAAAAGTTCTGTCGTCATTTACTCATTCTCATTTGATATAGAAATCGTTCATCTTCGGAAAACACATGAAGATATTTTTAATAAAATATCAGATATTTATATAAAGTCTATTCAACCGAAAATCTGATGACTTTAAATGTTCATAAAGAGATCAAAAATAGATTTAAAAATATATAGTTTTATAGATTAAAAAAATAAGAGTTTTGTGTATGTTCTCTTCTACAGAGACATGATGGCATTCTGTAATGAACATTTTTTGTACTTATATACATTCACTGGACACTTTATTAGGCACACCTGTCCAACTGCTTGTTAATGCTAATTTCTAATCAGCCACAGCAACTCAATACATTTAGGCATGTAGATATAGTCAATATGATCTGCTGCTGTTCAAACTAAGCATCAGAATGGGGTAGAAAGGTGATTTAGGTAACTTTGAATGTAGCATGATTGTTGGTGCCAGACGGGCTGGTCTGACTATTTCAGAAACTGCTGATCTACTGGGATTTTCACACATAACTAGGCATGGGACGATAACAGTTATCAAGGTATACCGCGGTTTGAAAAAGTCAAGGTTTTAAAAACACCAACATTTTCTGTAATAACGTTCCTAAGGTATGTGTAAGATTTTTTTATTTACAATTTTTTTTTGTTTTTTAGGTCAACAGTATCTTCAGCAGAAAAAATATCTAAAGGAGCCATTTTAAATTGTAAAGAAATCAGGGTGTTGAAACTAATGGAGACAGCAGAAGTCTTTATTTAGCCTGACATGTTTACTTTTCCAAAATATTATAAATCTTTTAAAAAATAAAATATATTGTTATCGAAGGGGGAAAAATTTTTCTTTACCCAGACATTTAAAAAGAATATATTTTAGAGCAATAAACACAATACTATGATACCGTGAAACCGTGATATTTTTATCCAAGGTTATCATACCGTCAGAATATTATACCCACACTCAGTGAGTGGCAGTTTCCTGTGGGAGCAAATGCCTTGTTGATGCCAGAGGTCAGAAGAGAATGGCCAGACTGGTTCCAGCTGATAGAAAGGCAACAGTAACTCAAATAACCAATCGTTACAACAGAGGTATGTAGAAGAGCATCTCTGAATGCACAACACGTCCAACCTTGAGGCGGATGGGCTACAGCAGCAGAAGACCACATCGGATGCCACTCCTGTCAGCTAAGAACAGGAAACTGAGGCGACAATTTGAACAGGCTCACCAAAATTGGACAATAGAAGATTGGAAAAATGTTGCCTCCGATGAGTCTCGAATTCTGCTGTGACATTCGGATGGTAGGCTCAGAATTTCGCATCAACAACATGAAAGCATGGATCCATACTGTCTTGTATCAATGGTTAAGCAAAAATAATTTCAAACTGGTTTCTTGAACATGACAATGAGTTCACTGTACTCAAATGGCCTCCACAGTCACCAGATCTCAATCCAATAGAGCACGTTTGGAATGTGGTGAAACGGGAGATTCGCATCATGGATGTGCAGCCGACAAATCTGCAGCAACTGCGTGATGCTATCATGTCAATACAGACCAAAATCTCTAAGGAATATTTCCAGTACCTTGTTGAATCTATCTCACGAAGGATTAAGACTGAAGGCAAAAGGGGGTCTAACCTGGTACTAGTAAGGTGTACCTAATAAAGTGGCAGGTGAGTGTATATAGGTAAACATTCATCAGCAGAAATTAATGAAAATTCAACCTTACTTACCTTTTAAAAAAACACTAGAAACTTACTGAAAATTTATTGGTTCTTGCAGCTCAAATGTGCCATGGGACATGCAAGCATTAACCTCATTGGTTCTCGCGCATCAAGCAAGCATGTTTAAAAAGGCCAGTTCACCCAAAAATGTATATTCTGTCATAATTTACTCATCTTCCACTTGTTCCAAACCTGTTTGAGTTTCTTTTTTCTGTTGAACACAAAGGAATATATATTGAAGAATGTTGGGAAACAAACAGCCATTGACTTCCATAGTATTTTTGGTTTCTACTATTGAAGTCTATGGCTGCTTTTTTACAATGTTCTTCAGAATATCTTGTTTTGTGTTCAACAAAAGAAAGAAATTCATAGTCGTTTAGAACCACTTAATTGCAGTAGATAATGAGAAAATGAGAAGTGGCGCAGTGGGTAGCGATGTCACCTCACAGCAAGAAGGTCACTGGTTTGAGCTTCGGCTGAATCAGTTGGCATTTCTGTCTTGAGTTTGCATGTTCTCCCCGTGTTGGCATGGGTTTTCTCCGGGTGCTCCGGTTTCCCCCACAAGTCCAAAGACATGCGGTACAGGTGAATTGGGTAAGCTAAATTGTCCGTAGTGTATGTGTGTGAATGGGAGTGTATGGGTGTTTCCCAGTGATGGGTTGCAGCTGAAAGGGCATCCGCTGCATAAAACATATGTTGGATAAGTTGGCGGTTCATTCCGCTGTGATGATCCCAGATTAATAAAGGGACTAAGCCGAAAAGAGAATGAATGAATGAATGAATGAATGAATGAATGGAGGAAATGTTCATTTCAGGTTAAAATCCCTTTAAGCTTCTCTTACCAAATTTCAGTGCTGTAGACATTGACCTTATATGATCAGTGTGAATATGTGAATTAAAATAGTATTAATTAAAATCTGCTCATCATATAAAAAGACTTATATACATACATAAAGACTAAAGACTTAAACCATTCAATTTCATATGGCTGCATTTTTGCACCTTTTTATAAACAGATTTTTAACAGAGCGATAGAAATCTCTCACATTTGATTAAAAATACCTTCATTTGTGTTCTGGTAAATGTATTTCGTATACGAGTTTGGATGACATGAGGGTGAGTAAATGTTCAAGCTTTGGTAAGAACCAACCATTTAAATGAAAACTAAACTGAGGTATAAAGTTAAATGAAAATTATAACTTGATACTTGTTTATCTACCCCATTGTAAGGTTTACTGCTGTTTGCTAGGGAGCATTTAAATAAATCTCAATTGTTGGTGATGGTACAGTAGTTTTCAAGATCCATCCTGGAAATATTTCTTCTCTGATTAATGGCGTGACCCTGATTGTTTTAGGCCTCATTAATCTATTCTTAGCACCTGGTGAAACGCTCCTGTCACCCTGAGCTCATTTCATCTTTGTTATTCCGCCTCTGCATGTCTTTTATGATTATTTCTGTGGATCCAGACTCTGATTAGATGGCTGACTCATTCTGTCTTCTCAGCTCATTTATAAGTCTCTCAGTCCTCGGGTTTGACTCACTTTTTCTGACTGCATTTAAAAATACCTAATCTCTGGATCTCAGCTTGGCCTTATCTGCCAACCCACCTCATCCATACACAAATACCCAGTTTTTATGACTAATAGAAAGAATCCCTCTTATTGCTGCAAGAAACTTACGGTCAAATATAACCAACAGTGACTATTAAACATTTAGTTCCTCATTCTGATACTGTTTTCAGTTTTTAATATACCTATATACTTATTAGCATTATTCATTTTTGTCTATTTTATTTGCTTTATCAGTAAAACACCCATACAAATTAGAGATTTAATCAGTTTCTGGATCAGATGACACTGTTAAATTTTCTGGTCTACTAGAATATGTGCTAAGCAATGGTGGAAAGAGTACTGAAAAAGCATACTCAAGTAAAAGTACCATTACTTGCCTAAAAATGTAGTGCAAGTAGAGTAAAGGTATCTGCTGTGATTATTACTCAAAGTATGAGTAAAAAATAGCCCTTTTAAAAGTACTCATGAGTAGTGAGTATTATGCTGTCAAAAGCTGATATGTTTACATGTAATTAGTGCATGTGTGTGTAAAAGTAACATTCTGTAGTGCATTTAGTTATTGCCCAGAAGGCACACAACATCATGAGACATTATTATTAGGTTAGATTTAGGTTGTAATGACCAAATTAATTGTCAAGCCAGCAATTAAGGACAATGATATTTTGATGTCCAATAATGACGTCAAATGACATTGATATTTGGTTTATTTTAGGTTGTTAGAAAGTGACCAAAACCCAGCGTTGAGCCAACATCTTAAACCAACGTCATATATGACGTCAAATACTGACATTTATTCATCAGGTACGACAACCAAAATCCAAAGTCTGATAGATGTCATAGGGGTAACGTTCACACAATGTCAAGCTGTAACATCATTAAACGTTGATATATGGTTGGTTTTAAGTTGGACATTGACATTGGCCTAACGTTGAGTTCTGACGTCAACCCGATTTTCATTTCCAAACAAAATGCAAAGTCCCAATGACGTTAGGGTTCAATGTCAATCAGACGTCATGTTGACGTCCTGTGCCTGCTCGGTGTTTAAGGCCATTTCGGTCATCATACAGTAAACATCCATCATATTCTCAGCAGTGACATGCATCTAAGCAGTCTCTGGGGCAATGCGCGATTTTGAACATCTTCATTGACACTTTTAATACTTCCAAACAGTTTGCTGCAGTTATAACGTGCACACATCTTGAGGTAGTTCATTATGATGCGATTTAACTTCTTCGGTTTGTGCGATTTGATTGGACAGGAATCTCAGGACAGATTTTTCTAATCCCCATGGACAAGAAAAATAAAGCAGGTTGAAATAAAGTAGTGGAGTAAAAGTACAGATACTGCACTAAAATGTACTGAAGGAAAAGTAAAAGTACACATTTTTAAAACTACTCAGTAAATTACAATTCCTGTGAAAAACTACTCAATTACAGTAATTTGAGTATGTGTAATTAGTTACTTTACACCACTGGTGCTAAGTATCAAAATAAGTTACTTTGGTGCAATAATTCACCCCAAAAATTGAACATAATGGCATTCTGTTCTGTCATTTAACATTTTTGTGTTTTATTTAAGATTAACATACTTATTTAATACTTAAATACAGAAGCTCAAATGTGCCATGTGAAATGCAATAATTAACCTCATTGGTTCTCACTCATCAAGCAAGCATGTTATAAGGGATAGTTCACTCAAAAATAAAAAATTCTGTTATCATTTATTCCTCTTCCACTTGAAAACCTGCTGAGTGTCTTTCTTCTGTAGAACACACACAATAGATATAGCAAAGGATTTTGGAAACTGGTAACTTCTGTTGGAATATAAAGCCAATGCCATGCGTGTTCAATAAAAAAGGTCAGGAGAGGGTTTTCTTCAATGCCAAAAATATTAGTAATTTATTAGACACAAATGAATAATTCGATGACAGAGCTCTGGGTTACGTTACCCCAATGCAATACAAGAATTACATTCAGGAGGTTCGCAACTAACATACATTTCCCTGACTCCAGCATATATAAACAACTGATATTAATAGGTGGAGTTTTGGTGTAACGTCACTTATCAGTCATTCTGTAGTCCTTTGGCTCTTGTACCCCAGACATACTTCCTCTTTCTGCAACCCTTCTCTGCATACCATAACTGAACAATTAAGTGTATCTTCAATATATTTCACAACTTCTACAAATATCATGCTCCTTGTGACATGTCTGACAGCAGTCTGGAAATAGGGCCCCCACACTATATTTATTCTTTTTCTGCCATTTCCCTCTTGTCAGCAGTTCCTTCTAAAAAGTATGCAACACAGTAAGAAAGAAGAAATGTGTCTGGGTAATATATGGTATCATACAAATGAAAAAGATTGATTAATCTGTTGTTAGTCTAAACGTTTTTTTTCTAATTAAAAATAAAGACACAAAAGTAATAAAAATAAATTCCTTTTTACTACACTTCCTTTTTTTTCTTTTACGGATGTTAATTGCTACCGGTTTCCAAAATTATTCAAAATATTTACTTTTGTGTTCAACAGAAGAAAGAAACTCAAGTATGTTTGGAACAACTTGTGGGAAAGTAAATGATGAGTAAATTAAAAATTTTGGCATTAACTATCCCTATAAGACCACAATGTAGATTATCTTTTGGTCTTATTGTCTTGTTTTATCGGTCAAAAAACTGCTTTAATATATGACAACAAAACCAGTCATAAGGAAGTTAAGATATATACATCATCTCACTAAGCTGAATATATAATGAAGACTTTCCATTAATGTACTTTTTGATAAGGTAGGACCATATTTGGCTGAGTTTTTGACTCGGGGAAAAAAAATAAAAATATAT
>CAIGQZ010000253.1:5211421-5224872 GCA_903798205.1 Danio tinwini
AACTAACTTCTTAGCATTGCTTATCAAAAGTTTTCATATATTTATATATATGTATATATTTATATATATGCAAAATGTCTTCATGAAACATGATCTTTACTTCTTACTATTTATTTTTGTTAGTAAAGAAGAATCAATCATTTTAAATCATACAATACATTGTTGGCTATTCTTACAAATATCTGTGCAACTTAAAGGGCACCTATGGTGAAAAATCACAATACTTTTTATGCTGTTTGGACAGACATATGTGTAGATATAGTGTATATACCGCCATATTGGGGCGATATATAAACACACCAAGTCCTTTTTTTTTTTATTTAACAACATAAAAATGGTGGACCAATTGGATCGGTTTTGAGACCGATCGTGACGTAGGAGGGTAGTCCTCCCGCCCACCGAATTGATTGACAGCTGCGTATTAACATGTCTCCGTAGTAACGTGTATAATCCTATCAACAAGACAGGACGTGCGCAAAGCAACCGGGAATAAAATGTCTGTTCAGTTTAGGATCATCAATCATCATCAAATGTGATCAAGAGTGAGTTTTACAAGTTTAAAATGTTTTAAAACAGTGCATGCTTGTAATGAATTACCGCGATTTACTTCAGCTTTACTTCATCACCACAGCCGCGTGTCAGAAGAATTATAAAAGAAGACGCTTCAATCTCAGTTTGTGGACGTTAACTCTGGTTTATTTTGTATATTAACAAAATGAATATCCATACAGCAGTGGATATTAACCTGTGTCCTGTCACATTTGCGTGCAAAAAGAGTGCAAAGCTAAATGTGCGTGCTGTCTGTGTGTGTGTACATCTTGTGTGTGTGTGTGTGTGTGTGTGTGTGTATCTGTGTGTGTGCGTGAACTGTGTAATGACATTGTGTGACTAATCGTTGCAAACCACAACAAATGCATCAAATACTAATTGGTAAAGTTCTTACTGTATTTCTCACAAACTTTACATGAGATCAGCTTCCTTTAAGTTTGTCTGTTGTCTGAAGCAGCCGAGGGAGGAGATTAAGGCACGCTGACGGGCACGTGGAAACGGTGGACGGGGAGGACTAACCGCTACCTGATGGTTAGAGCTATGGAATAGAAACTTCGGAAAGGTATAATAAATAATCTGATGGATGTTTTGAGCTGAAACTTTACAGACACATTTTGAATACTTATATTAAATCTGGAAAAAGGGGTAACCTAGGTGCCCTTTAAAACTGATTTGGTAGTCCAGGGTCACAAACATGTCTCAATGATCATCATATTTATCTTCCATGAACTGAACAGAGTGTGATTGACAGCTCTAAAATAAGGACAAAATTTGTTTTAAATGTTTGCACATTGCATACACTTTCAATAAATAATGACTTAAAGAGATGACTTAAAGAGATTGCTTTTGAGAAGTTTTTGATTGTGTTTTGTTAATGTTTACAGATTCCATCTCCTTTAAAAAAAAATGAGATCACAAAACTACCATGATGTTTTGAGATATACTTAAATGATTACTGTATTTTTCTCCCACAGACTAAACAACAGCTCACAAAAAGACAATTTTTTAAATGCTAAATGCACATTTTGCATAGTATGCCACATAAAACATATCATGTAATTTTGAGTTTTTAGATTTGTATTTTGACAATTTGTCAGATCAGATTCATTCTGCACAACACATAAGACAAGAAAAGTATTTAACTTGTATAAATAATAACGATTTGATGACAGCTTTTCAGAGGTTTTAGGTTGTGTTTTGCCAAAGTTTACAGGTTTTAGCTCCAGTTTTCTCCACAAAAAATTCCATGGACAAAAAAAAATCTGTATATTCTTGCACATTTTAATAGCCTGCACCTTCAGAACAGCTGTGATTATGACATTTAGATGGTAAAGTCCCTGTAATGATAAGTGATCTTTTGGTAATTTCTTAATCAAATGTTATTTTTTACAACTAAGACAACAAAAGCATCATTAACGTGTTAATATTGGCTGTGTCAACAAAAATTGATTTTGAGAAACATTTAAGATGTGTAAGAAGCTTTGGACCATTTCAACATTTCAGTAATTACTCTATTGCTTTCTCCATGGACTGATGACACAAAGACTGTTAGCCCTAAAATTGGAATATTAATCAATTAATAGATTAAAGCATGCACTAGTTAGTGTAATTCTGCTTTATATAACATAAAGATGGTATTAAACAGTGTCATTCGTTGAATTATATTTTTCAGATTTTTTGAGCAAATTTATTCATGCTTACAGTTATCGCAGTATAATGACTAATATTGGCAAATACTGACTTTTGAAGACCTTTAGGATGTATTGTATGTACTGTATTTTTATGTGTGTGTATATATGTACTGACTTCCATATTGCATTAACATGGCATTTGTATGCCAAATATTGTATCATCGAATATTAGCCTGTCTAGTGGTTCTGCCATGATTCAGCATTATTATCCATCATAAAGTATGGTAGGCAATCAGCTATCTGCTGCGTCATTTTTAAAATCTAAACTTGTAATATTCTTCTATAACCGGATTCTTCTAGAACATACCTCACATTCATGCATGTATGTTACAGGCGGATTACTTCCACAGGCGGAGGGATAGGCATGGATGAGCACCAGCGGCGGAGGGACACAGAGAGGCAGACTGAACGCGTCGGCTCTTCATCTCGCCGGCATCATTCAGCCAGAGACGCTTCATAATCCTCTGCGCTGCATATGCTCTTCTATCATTATATCAAAAGCAGCCACATGTGCTTTTAAAAACCAATGCAGCTTGGCCCATTCTTTACGTTTTTTCTGTATGTAGACCCCCTCTAATAGGTTATTACGCATGGTTACTCCAAGTACCTATAGATTTCATTTATAGACAGAGGGTCCTTCAAACGCTGCCCGTCGTTATCCGTGCAAGAGCTTCATTTTTTTCTTCTGTCCAGCTTGACTGAAAATAAACGCCGTTTGACAGACTGAAGAAACAGCGACTGACGGCTCCAAAATGGGGGTAAGAGTCTATTTGAAAATGGATATTTTGTTTGTCATCGATAACTGTGGGTGCTGAGATGTGAATGACAACATGTATGTAGGCTAGATTATGTGTATTTAACCGGCGCATTTATGTTTTAATCAACGCAATGTTTGTTGCTAATTATGATGTACATTATACGCAGTATTATCGGGTATTTTAACAGCAGAATGCAGGTTTAACATCATTGACATTGTGACATTATGCCGCACGATTGGGCAATTGCGTCAAGTCGGATGCTTCATTTTTTGCGCCCAGTCCGATGCGTCATGATGCAGTTAAAGGACAGAAATGAAATATTTTGGTGAATTTACACACATTGTACATACACACTTTGTCATATTAAGTATATACACCATCATATCTAAAGATTTCTGCAGGCATTGCTTGTAATTAGACTGAGAGACTCGTATGTCATCCGTTGCATACCTCAGTCTGAGGTGAACGTAAAAAATAAACTGCAGATGAAATATAATAATGAACTATGAGAGTACATCTAATATGTTTGAAATTCATACATGTATGATGTCATATAACACGTATTCAGTTTTACATTATGGTTATTTGTCGCCTCTATTTGGTTTTCAAACGTGACAGCGCGTCAGGAATATAAGGACCGCAGTAATGACCGTTTTTGAGAGCCATTATTACGTTTGATTTTAAAATGACAGCAGAAAACTGACATTGCCTTTAAGTTACCTCATTATATGAGATTCAGAAAACATTATCTTTTTTTGAAACCCAAAGGTTTATATGTGGAAAATTTCAGTTTGCTACTTGGAAAGGCGACATCTTAACCATTTCTCCTCAATCATTTTTATATGCAAGTCGTTTGCCTGAGGAGAAATTCTGTCAGTCTTCTAAATGTAAGGCGTTAACCACAGATGGGGGTGGGGGAGCATATGGATTTGGGATGACTGCATCTGGACTGACCCGTTTCAATAGTTTCACAGCCGACTATGAAACTTCTGTGTTACATTTATGATAATAAATCCTATTCAGTGTTTGTAAAAAGATGCGTATAACTGCGTCAAAATGGAGGCCTGCTGATTCACGTTTGCAGAAGCTCTAAAATATTGAATCCCTTTCCACATCAAATGCCTTCTAGGTTATTAATCTGCGACCTTACAGCATCCAATTTAAAATGATATTATCAAGAGAAACAAATCAGCTGGTCTGAAATTAAATGGCGATGCTGTGACGCAAGGCCACTTTATTTCTCAAGATGTACCTTTAAATATCACGCGATGTTCTGTGTCTCGATCTCTGTGTCGTTTTTGACATGCTGATATCGTGATGTCGTGATGCCCGGAGGGGTAACCGGGCTCAACGGTCGGTGACTGCGTCAAAGTGGAGGCTGATCAATGAGAGTGGAAATTCCCGAAGAAGCGCCGCGATTGGGCGGCTGTGACGAGAAGGCGGGACTATATGCATACAGCTGCCGGTGATTGATTGGTCGTGATCCAATCAATCAATAGCTAGAGGCTGCGTGATTGGCACAGAGCACTAGGGCAAAATCAAGGGCTGGGGTTTAAGAGGGGAATTCAGGAGGGGAATGAAGCGAGCATGAAGGTGAACCATGGGGTTACAAGAGGTGGTCACCTGGAGCTACCTTGAGAGAGGAAGCAAGTCATTTATAGGAGGTGCAGGTGCTTTGCTGGCAATTTATATCATCCCCTGTGGATGTTTCTTGGTGGGTTAATATGTTGGGATAGGATAACAAACTCAACTACAAATATAACATCCATAATACCATCAAACATACTTAATAACATACAGTTTCTGTAATAAATAGGTTCTAAATGATAATGTGTGTAATTTCAATTCTAGTATACACTTCTTAATAATGTTAATAGTTATTGACAGGTTTATATGTCTAGAAATAATAAGAAAACGTAATTGATAGTTATTGCATTGACTTAATTCACTGATTTATTTTCATACATACTGTATTAGGCTTCATTTTATACTGCATTCACTGTGAAGGGTTTAGTGAATGTGTGAACACTTAGACTGTGTCCAAAATGCATACAGTATAGCTGGTTTGAATCTTTTGTGACTATTAAATCTGTTTTAAATAGAATTGAATGCACAATGTGCACTACGCTGTCAGTGCATCAATTCCCTCCTGAGGCCTTATGAAATAGTAAAGTATAAATTAAACACACACTTTAGGACCTCACCATTAGTCGATAATCTTGGGTTTTCACCCACTCTTAAAAGGCAAAACTCATGTGCACTCACAATATTGCAAACTTAACCATTTTAAATCCGAGAGGTAGTGTCCAAATTGAGCATTTCGGCTTTCAGAAGGACGCTCGCCCACATTGCTGCCACTTTGCATCCTTAATACCCACTTCTGCCAAGCCCAAAGGGTACTTTGGCTGTCCACGTTCTGCATGAATTTCAGATGCAGTTTTTATCATTGGGAGTGTCAAATTTCAGTAAAAGTTTTCCCTTAGAAACACTCTGGAGGGCAGGATTACATGATATTTATCCCATAAAGCATTAACAGATGGTAATAGGTTACAGTAATTTATTTTAGTTGAATGGCAACGTCCCTGTCCTTAGTCCAGATCTTTGGGATTCAGCTGTTCCTGCTTGAAGATGAAGGCATGGGTGGAGCCAACCCCCGACTCGTGGACAAGGAGCAATGGGGTGATAGGGAGGGTGGAGGAGAACATCAGTGTCTTCAACTGTGAACATAAAAGTGATGGCCAGACCTGATAGCTACAATGAATGACATCATGGCATTAGTCTTGGTAGAACATTTACATTTATCACACTCACACTCACACTCACACACTCACACACACACACACACACACACACACACACACACACACACACACACACACCTCAGTTGTGGTATTGAGGTTGAAGAAAATGCTAGTTATTCACTCCCCTTCTAACAATCTCTACTGGTGCCATGCAGGGCTCGAACCTGTTACTTTTGGATTGCAAGTTTAACTCTCTAACTATTAGGCCATGGCTGATCTTATAGTGAAGTTATCATGGACATACCCTGCCATTGGGTTACAAATTTTATTTAAAAACTGGGTTTTTGCCTATTTTATCAACATTTGAGATAAAATAACTAAATCTTTCATATAAAATAGTGTAAAAAATCAAAGACAACTCATTCAGTCATTTTCTTTTGGCTTAGTACCTGATTTATCAGGGATCGCCACAGCAGAATGAACTGCCAACTACTCCGGTGTATGTTTTTACACAGTGGCAACCCTTTGAGCCATAACCTAGCACCGTGCTTTAAAATTTTTTTTACAGAGGCAGTAATTGGATTAAAATAATGTAACATTTCACAATAAAGGATACATACTGTAGTCAATGTGTTTACTAACACGAATTAACAATACATTTATTACAGTATTTATTTATTTATGTGGGTTAACGTTAGTTAGCGTTAACCCACAGTTGGTCATTGTTACTTAATGGTAACTCACGGTGCATTAACTTATGTTAACCAGCACAGTATTGTTTTTTAATAATGCATTAGTAAATGTTGTACTATGATTGTTAAATATTTACTATAATGAATTATTAATTTTTATTCATGTTAGCAAATACAATAACTAAGTGTCCCATATTGTAAAGTTTTCCCAAAATAATTTATAATTACTCTGTGAGTTAATCATGCATTGAGTCTCTGAAATATGTGTTTGGTTTCATATGCAAATGTTTAAAATTATTTTACAGTAGAAGCTTTACTGTACTACTCCGCTGCCAAAAAATAGCCTAAAATAGTAACAGGATGGACAGATGCAGTATATCAGGTAGGCAGGTAAAGGTGAAAGATGGAGTATCAGCGGGTGGTTTACCTGGTGTCACATTGAGAACAGCAGTGAACCATCCGTGAGAGGCTCAGGTGCTTGGGGTTGTCTGCAATTAGTATGACGTGGATGTTTCTTAGAGGGTGACTCTGCTGCGATGCCCTTGGGACATGCATCCTGAGATACCAGTCTGTCTGAGGCTTCAAGGGCACAGCAGGTGATGTTTAGAGCAGCAGGAATGTCATTCGCCAGAGACAAATGAGGTTTGCAAACTCAGCTGCAACATTTTTCTTTGATTCCTTTCTAGAAAAATCTACTATGCTGTCATTTTGAAGTTAAGGTAAAGATTGCAACAGTGAGGTTTAAATATCTATTACATAGCTTTACATTTGGCATGATTGATGTTTGTGTTGGAGGGAATCGGATAAAGTCTGGTGATGGTAAAAATTCTTATAATAGATGGTTGTGTAATGGACGCCGTTCAATAGCTCATTCTCAATGAGTGATTTTGGATATGTATGTGTGTGTACTTTCCACTAAAGCATGCAATCAAGCCTTATTTTGTGTCAAAGCCCGGGGTCATATGAAGCAAAAGCTATAGCGGACACGCTATCAGTCAATTTGCCAGATGCCAACATGATGTCATATCCTGTGGGACCTTCAAGGTCAGTCAGCAAGCTTGTTTGATTGGCCCTCAGAAGTCAATAGCAGGTTTAAATAAATCAGTTTGTTCCACATCAAGGTTGCTTTTCTGTATATTTAGCTATTGTGGCCATGAATAGGCCAACAAACAGTATAGCTGGTGATAAAATGAATAAAACCAATTTATATTATCATGCAAAGACTTTGACTTAAATTATTAATTTTAGTAGAGAAAAGGATTATGGGATTCTTAGCTTCAAGATCTATAAAGATTATAAACCACTTTTATTATTATTATATTATTTCCCATTATTATTTACTGTATAACTGTAAACCATAGAACATATATTATGTTTGTAATGCATTTATTTATGAAAGCTATGTTTCATGGATGGTGGTAATAAGAATTTGACACAAGAGTTATTAAAATTAAAATATATTTATTGTCATAAATATAGGCTTAATTCATATAAAGAAAAATCATTTGTATTAGGTTACATTTACATGACAACATACTGTACATAAAAGTAAAGATTTTTCCGTTCACGTAGATCTACAAAATACTACTAAAATGCTGTATTATGCATGCCAGGTCTATATTTGCTGATGTCACTTAATAAGGAAATTTGCATGCATGTTGACTGTACATGAAGTATGCATGCAAGTCTAGTCCAGAGGAAAAATAAGAAAATGACCAGCCTGATCCCAGTTTAGTGGCTAATTCATATATGAATTTGTATGAATTCAGTTGTATAAAAATGTAAGATTTAAAAAAAAAAAGAGGCCTGGCAGCAAACCCCGCCCCTAAACCCAACCGTCATTGAGGGATGAGCAAATTGTACTAAATTGTACGAATGAGATCATACAAATCTCTACAAATTCATACGAATTAGCCATTAAATAAAAACATTACGAATTGCTGTGAGATAGCGTTGAAATTACGTAAAACTAACTAATTTGTTTCCTTAACAGGTAACTAATGTTTTGTTTTCATTTAGCAGTATAGTTCAGTATAGTACAGTACAGTATGATTTAGGTAACCCTGAACACTGCCATCAGTACCCTTTTTTACATGGCATGTTGTTCACCAGAAAGCTGTGATCAGCACAGTTCTTGCTTGAAGAAGTAAGCTGTTTGGGCCATTCAGATATTGTGGAAAATATAATTAATGTGGCCCAAATCATACTTTGTTGACATGAGTACTTTAAAGTTATTCGAATGGTCTAATATTTTATGTAGAAATTCAAAGTGCAGATCCATGCTTACTCTAACCACTAATATTGCCCACTAGGGCTGCACAATATATTGCTTTTGCATCGATATCGATAGTCACATCACAATTAGGCATGGGACGATAACCGTTTTCAAGGTATACCACAGTTTGAAAACATTAACATTAACATTTGGAAACCGTTAACATTTTCTGCTATACCGTTCCTAAGGTGCAATTTTTTTTTTATTTAGTTTTTTTGTTATTTTTTTTAGGAAAACAGTATCTTCAGCAGAAAAGATAACCAAAGATGCCGTTTGTAATTGTAAAAAAAATAAAAACAGCAGTCAGCAGAAGTCTATAATTCATTTGGCCTGACATGTTTACTGTTCTAAAATATTTTAAATGTTTCTTAAAATAAAATATATTGCACTCAATAGGGAAAAAAGTTTTCGTTTTTTTACCCAGACATTTAAAAAAGTACATTTTTAGAGCAGTAATCACAATACCGTGATACCGTGAAACCGTGATATTTTTATCCAAGGTTATCATACCGTCTGAATCTTATACCGGCCCATGCCTAATCACAATATATGCAATGTTGAGTCTAAATTATAGTTGACCAGGAGCTACACGATCACATTTAATTACTGTATTGATGTGGAATTTATACATTTTTCTTACTTAGAATTTTTGCCCTCTTTCTAGTCCAAATATCTACATTTCAAAGCGAAAACAAAATTGTGTTACTTGCCCCCCTGACCGATAATTGTGTTTGTTTTAAGGAAAAACTTAAAAAGGAAAAATTGAAAACAAAACAATATGGTTTCCTGATCTAAACATTTTTAGATATTTGGACTGGAAAAAAAACTATAAGCAAACTAAGAAAAGCATTTTTTTGCATTGTGATTATTCAGTTTGTATACTTGAATATTGTTAGACTCCATAGAAAACTATCAATAGTGCTATTCAAACTTTTAAAATATCGGATTATTCCAGTAACATGCAGCCCTATTGCCCACAATACATTGTGCTTTGGAAGTGAATTTGATCAGAACAGCAAATGCTGGTTAAAAATGTTAACAAACTAAAAAACATGAAGACCGTTTAGAGGCTTTGATAGAGATGTCTGAATGACTGTTAATTAATATCTAACCTAGTGGAAAATATTTTAAATCACGTTTTTTGCATTATATTTATATAGAACTTCTACTGTATAAATTAATGTTTGGCCATTAACTTCTGAATGCATACTTCTGAAAATACTTGAGGAGATTTCTCTACATGAAAGACATAGCATGCAACTAAGCAACATAACAGTCCATTAATGAGGAAGTAGTATGTCCCACAACTTGCATACTCTTGTTACACACTCAAAAGTATGTACTTATTCATACATAGTATAAGTAGACAAATTGGGACACAACGATTCCATTATTGCAGTGTTGTGTTTCGACTGTGTATTTAAAAATGGTGCATTCTGTGTCATCGTTATCTTGTCTTGTTGCACACACTGGTGACGATTCATCTGTAAACCAATAGTGTTGAGTAGCTAGTAAACGTGAGGAAGGCTCAAAATGGGCAAAAGAAAGGGTTCTAAAAAAAATTGAATGGTAGAGTTCACTATTTTGGTACATTTGACAGTGGAAATGGGCATAAATGCATACTGTACTGTAAATGGGCCATATGTTACATATTTAGCTACTTTTTTTGAAGTAATGCAGTATTATAATACACTGAAAAAAAGATTCATTGTATTTGAAAATTTTTTATGGGCCGAATTTAAACAAATTAAGTTGAACATTACCAAATGTAATTTGATTGTTTAAATTCAGCCCTTTTGAATTGTTTGCAACCACTTACCCTAAAACCAATGAGTAAATCCAATGAATCATTTTTTTATTTTTACTGTATTTTACTTTTAAAAGTAACTTTTCCCAAATGTGCCTTAATTTATTATCACCTAAAGTCAGATTTCTTTTTTTTTAATTCTCAACGTACACACAGGACTAAGATGTTGTAATTCACACCCTCAGTTTAGAAATCCGTTGCACACAATCTAAAAAAATTACAGGGTTTCACACAATTCATTCATGCTGTCCAAACACAAATCTATTAAATTAACATAAATAATTTAAGTAGATCATAATAGATAGATAGATAGATAGATAGATAGATAGATAGATAGATAGACAGACAGACAGACAGACAGACAGACAGACAGACAGACAGACAGACAGAGAGACAGACAGACAGACAGACAGACTTGGTATTATGTGTTATTTTACATTTGATTATTCAATAATAAGGCCAGGACAAAATATTGATTCTGATTTATTGCGATAATTCCACCCAGATACATTATTGATGTAGCCAAGTATCAATATTTATTTAAAGGTACAAAAGATCGGAACTAATTCATCAGCCTTGCACTGCTAAAATTGACCACTTAAGCCAAAGTACATGAGGTGGTGCTTCTCGTTATGTCGGATCGAACACATTTCAGTGTTGCAATTCTCTTTTCTTGTGATATATCGCTGATATTATGATCTATCATAATCGGTGGCAAAATATAATGATAATATCGTATCGTATCGAATTACTGTACCTGAATATCTGACTACTTAATTCACTTTTATCTTTGCTCCGTCTTATATATTTACACTTGCATTGTCTTTGATTCAATCCTCTACATAATTATTCCAATCAATCTTAAGTCAATGATTTCATTCCAAATATAATTATTTAGGTCATCCACGGAAATTGTATTCATATCGCAATATATATTACAGAAAAAAAGTATCGCAGTCAAAATTTTCTAGTATCGTGCTGCCCTGATAGATAGATAGATTTAATTTTTTGGAGTGCACTAATGTCGCCTTTGGCAGACTTGAATGAATGCACAGTATGCGTCAGTGTCTCTGAACATGATACACTGCACCGCTTGGACACACAGAGTTTAACCAGCACACACACAGATATCTGCTACCATGTGCACGTTTGAGGTAAACACTTAGGGTAGCTTTCCTGCAGCTTTAACACATAATTAGCCTCAACACTCTTGTGAGGCTTGTTTTATGGTGTCGTTATCCAGCCACAAGATTTCTCTAGAAGGTTTACTAAGGGTGTGAATGCACTTTGTTAATCTAATAGAGTGCGTAGAGTACTCTCTGTTTTTTTTCTTCCATATCCTCAAGGTCATTAGACGAAGCCTTGGATAGAGATAGAGAGAATCCTTTTGTCATGAAGTGCTGCTCTCTCTGACGGCCATGTTTAAGCTTTAACTACCATTTTGTGATTTCTTCTTTGGTGTCCTTTAGCTGTTTAGCTCTTAATAGGATAGTTAATCTTCAGAACAGTTTATCCTCACTCTCATGCTGTTCTATGCGCTTTTCTTGTGTGGAAAAAAAGATGATGTTTGGTAGAATGTTCAAGCTGTGTTTTTATGTACGGTACTATGAAATCTGATTTGGATCTTGGTTGTCATACTGTAAAAATGCTAAAATGTCAACACCCGATTCGAATGTTATCACTTGATTGAATGGGCGTTATCAGCTGATAGATATGGGCCAGTAGGGGCCTTCTGTGCCTACTAATAGGCTTAGAAGGCTGTTATCATCCATCCATATTGTTAATCAGCTTTACTTATAGAGAAAACTCCAGATCCAGATCTGTTTTTACATTACTGTGACGGTTGGGTTAAGGGTTGAGGTAGGGGTAGGCGTTAATAAAATACAATTAATGGGAAATTTAATAAATAATATAAATAATTCTCGTTAAATTCCGGCCGCAGCTGTATGTGATCTATAGCTGATAAACCATAAGGATGGATGATTACAGCCCACTGGGCCCTACTGGCCCATATATATCAGCTGATAACCACTAATAACACCCATTCAATCCAGTGATAACATTCGAATCGGCTGATAATCAAAGTCGTCTAATTGATCTATATAAGACTTAATTGTAAAAAATATCATTGTTCATTGTTTTTAGTTTTTTTTTTTTGCAATTTTATGTTAACATCAAACTGAAAATACTTGGCAACAAACTGTGCTGTAGAACCAACTCAGAAATTGCTTCTAAGCTTTGTAAAAGAGGTGAACGAGATATTTTAGACTGTATTTTCTTCTAAGCATACTTGTCATACTTGTCCTTGAAAACACATTTTTGCAGTGCACAGAATAGAAATTTGTGTAAGATTTACAGTATATTGAATAACCCAATATTTGACAGTGTAATGTGAATGATTACTGCAAATAACATCGTTTTAAACACAAACATTTTGAAGTAAAACACAAAAATAGTTTGTTCTTGTCCTCATAAAGCGGGGAAATAAGTATTGAAATACTTATCCAATCACCTGGCTTGAATTAATAGAAAATGCAATTTTTTTTATTTTTACAGATTTAATAGGTAAGACCCACAGAACCATCAATATTTTTACACTCTGTAGAAGTCTGTGAAAAACTCACATCTGAGCAATGCATGGCTTCATTTTCCATATGAGAGTCGTCTTTAAGCTGCCATCACCAAAAAAGCCTTTTATATAAAGTATTAAATACTTTTCAGCAGTTCAGTACTTTCTCCTTGTGTCATTTCATTGTTTTTACACACAACTAGTTTGGGTTTTTACCAAAATCTGGTTCAATTTCATGTCAACCGCTCCTTTAGAAATATTATTCTCAAATAAAAACAGGATGTGTTCAATACTTATTTTTCCTTTTTTATACTTTTTACATTGTGAAAAGCTTTGTAATGACATAAAGGTGATTAAATGGCAACTTGG
>CAIGQZ010000253.1:5225272-5241949 GCA_903798205.1 Danio tinwini
ATTTTTTTTTTAATGCTCTCAGATTTAAAACCCTCATCCAGGCACTGCTTTTACTGTACGCCTGAATGTACAGTGTTGAGTACTGAACGTAATCTTAATCAGGTCTGAGACTTTATGGACTGGATTTACAGAAAGTGGAGCATCTTCAGTTCTGACGACAGCTCACCCAGCGGCTCTGGCATGAATGTGCACGTGTCCCACATCTGATCTCGGGGTCATGACTGAGTGTATAACTGTGGCGGCACATGTGCAATGGAGCGACGAATGAAGAAATGCGAACCGTCAAAGCGAGGATGTTTCATGAATGACGGCATAGGAAAAAAAACTGTGTATACTCATGTAAAGCCGCATTATTATGTTGATTAGACTGTATTAGATGGAAAAGGCTACCATGGTGTTGGGTTAGGACAATAAATGTCCAAAAACTGAGTGACAGGAATGTATGAGTAATAGTAAAGGAGGGAGCCGGATTACGGTTGTTCAGTGGGTTAATCCTGACTGTAGTAAACAGTCTTAATCTTGCACCACCATCTCACCCAGAGGATATAAAGAGGGAACCCTTGACAGATGGTCAAACTGTTTTTTTAACACACAGCCACAAGGTTGCTGTGTGTTGTTGCACAAGTCTCTGCCTTTTCAGATTTGTAGGGTTTTGTGATGATTTTTATTTTAACTGTTCGTATGGTGCTATCTACAATTAAAATTATTAGCTCTCCTGTGAGTTTTCTAATATTTTTTAAATATTTATCAAGTGATTTTGACTTTTTTACATTTACATTTAGTCATTTTGCAGGCGTTTTTGTCCAAAGCGACTTGCAATTGAGATATTCAGCGATTCAACAAGAAGAGTTACACTTGCTAATTATTCAAAGTAACTTGTTTGTGCTCAGAGAATTTAGTGCTAGAATATTTTTTTTGTTTTGTTTTTTGAGAGAGAGAGAGGGAGAGAGAGAGAGAGAGAGAGAGAGAGAGAGAGAGAGAGAGAGAGAGAAAGTGCTTCTATAGGTGGTTTTGGTATTATTCGCGGGGGTTCAGGTGTTCTCTGAAGAGATTTGTTTTTAGTTGTAATTTGAATGAGTGTATCCACAGTCCGAGTGAAGAAAGGGAGGTGTAGAAAGGCAGTGAAAGCCCAGACAGCAGCTGAAATATCTCAGTAGTTCTTCAGCAAGCATTTGCCCTTCCTTGTCATAAATTAATATTAGCTGCTTCAGTCCAACATCTACATTACCAGGGGGATGAAGATGAAACCAGGGTGGACATTTCAGCAAGTATTACTGTATTACTAATCAGTGATAAAAAGTGAACTATTTTGTGTGATTATTTTTTTCGTTTGTATGTTTAGTACTTGGTATGTACAGGTTTGTAAATCGATATTTTATTAATTGACTGGTTCCCTGATTGATTATTACTGTAAGGTGAATAGATATGAATATACAACAGTCAGATAATCTGATTTATTTATTCCCGTTTCCCATAAATTTATATCTTATTAACTTTCTGTAACAATTAATTGTGGAGCATGAGGCATATAATAAACACAAAAGGCAAAAGCCGTCAATGGCAGACAAAACGTTTATGTTTATTCAGTGTTTTGTAATTTGGTAGTGTGCTTTTAATAAAGTTCAGACAACAGATATTCTGCCAGACGTGTATTAATATATCTTAACACTCATACTGTTTAGTCTTGTAATAAAATTTCAGCATTTTTAGAATATAGTACCTTTACCCTAACCGTTCATCAGAAATGTAGTTTTAATATGCGATTCCCTTTACCGTGTCGGCATGCTGGTGTGCTGTAATGGTGGATTTGTCTGTGATGCCGTCTGGTTGAGTATTCGAGCTAAAATAGGTCACAGAAGCACACATGGCAGATCAGGGGATGCCACATCAATGAAAAGCTCTAATGTGGATTTAAGCGCACTAGACCACCCTCAACGACCCCCTCACGCCGACAAACACCCATATCTCGCATGGAGTTCCCAGTTAAGCTTCGCAGTTTCAAAGATAATCAGGATTGTGGATGAAAAGGTGTTGCGGCATTGTATTTAAATGGGTAGTTCAACCAAAAATTTCAATTCTTCATCATTACACATCCTCAAGTTGTTTAAAAAAAAAAATGTATGTAAAAGGGAAACTGGATCCCATTGACATCCATAGTAGGAGAAAAAATACTGTACAAATCAATGGCTTTCAGTTCCCATCATCAGTCATAGTATCGTCTTTTGTTTTCAGTAGGATAAACAAATTTGGAAGAAGTGAATAAATTATGTTATTTTTTGGGACTATCCCTTTAAATATGAGCCCATCTGTGTATCCAGTTTATTAGGTCGCAGTTTCAGCTGGTGCTCATTCCATTAATGTTAAGTGGTTTATAAATCTAAAGGCCAGATTCACTAAACAGGCCATGAGCGTGAGACCACTGTCCCATAAAAGCGGCAATAAGAATGGGTCACTCTGCAGATGATGTGCTGACTGTAAAACTAAGAAAATAAGCACAATGGCTTATTTCTACACTAAAAAGGATTTACCAAATTTGTTAAGGTAAGTGGTTACAAAAATTCTATAAATAGTTTGCTACCTTAAAAATAATATGAAATTCAATTAATCATTTTTTCAGCATATAATGACCAATGAATCTACCAAAACAGCGCAGATTAAAGACATTGTCCACCCATAAATGAGAATGCACTCCCTTTTCACCAATAAATGACAATTTATTGGGCTTCACAATATTGAAAAATCTGACGTTGCAATATTTTGATTTACTGCTATAGTTTTTGCGATATGAATATAATTATGTCACCAGATGACTTGAATAGCTCAATTTGGAACTCATAATTTATATAAATTGTTGTGATTTTATAGGCATAATCAAATGTAAGCAAATAAAACTGCACAGATTTTATTGTATAAAAGTTCAATTGTTATTATTTTTCTCTACACAAATTATTTAAATGCACCTAAAATCTTACAATCATAAGCCTTCAAAACAAATCAAACAAGCACTATTTCACTCTATTAATATTCAACTTCACAATCACTCAACAATATGGTTCTTGGTCAGCTATTATTCCACTCAGATTTCCTGAGAGAGGAATGAACCGAAGCAGAACTTGACATTGCAGATCCTGCGATGTGACTATTGCGAATGATCGCATTGAGATGATATATTGTGCAGCCCTACTATTTACTCCTTCAAGTCGTTTCAAACCTGAATCAAAACTGGTAGCCATTGACCATAGTATTTTTATTTTTCTGTTATGGATGTCAGTGCCTATACCGCTTTCCATTGTTTTTCAAAATTCCTCTTTTTGTGTTCAACAAGACCCATACACGCTTGGAACTGGTCACTCTTGGAACTGAACTGAATTGAGATGTTGACTTGTGACAAATATAGAAAGATTTTTACTTGGTCTTTTTTTATATATGTGTCATTGATTTTGTACATTTGGGAAGTTTGTGTGCATTGGATTAAAGGTACCATGAAATTAAAACAAAGTGTTTTAGATGTTAGTATCAGTATTGTTAGTTTTAAGGATATCTGTTAGCTAGTGTGCCACAAAACAGTGTCAAAGTTCGCAGTTTAGAAGATAGAAAACTGATATAAACATGCAAAGCTTGTAGTTTGTCACTTCCGCCTAAATGGATCAACGGTTTTATTCACATCACCTCATACTTCAGTTGCCAATCAAATCTTGACCAATCAAATGCACTTTAGTATCTGACATGTCCCACCCCTTTCAAGACTCCTCACATTTGATGCGCTTGAGCTCAGCCACTCTCACTGGCAGAACGGTAACATAGCAAAACGCTTTAGGGGAATTACAAACCTACGTCACACATGACGTCACATGGGTTCAACCGCGCATACCGGTTGCAAAAAAAGACCGGTTGCAATAGCAAACATGTTGTGTTGTTCGATTGGATGGCAAATTTGAAAGTCCAAAAATAGAAAACATAAATTTGACTGTACACCACACTGCTTTTAATGCCAACCGCAGACATCTTTGGCTAACAGCCATTATAAGAGCAAAATGGAGTGAGGACCTAATTAAAAATGCTAGACACTGCAGTTCTCATTTCATATTAGGTAAATTCACGCTATGCTGAATCATACACATTAATCGTTTTTGGTTGCAGCAATGATTTCAGCATAAACAGTTAAATATGGTTAATTAAACTGTGGACACTGAATGCTTAGAATGAAATATAAAAATGTAAGTGCACATACCCTGCCGTACAGGCGCAGTTCGCTGTCAGAAAGCAGTTGTTTTGCTTGTTTGTGATCACCCAGGCCTTGTACAGTTCCGTCTTCTTTCCTTGTTTTAAGCTAGGCAGAACCTCGGTTTTTAGCACTACAAAGTTTTGAATCTGGTAATCATGCAACATTATTTCTTGCACATGACCACACAGAACAAAATTGTTGGCATCCAAAGGCCTTTAACTTCTCTCTTGTAAAATCACTTGGAGTTTCAATGAGATTTTTGTATATTACGGGCTGGATGCTTGGCCATTTTGTCTTATCCAATATCCATTGGGAGGGTGCTATCGCAAACAGACCTGTCAGATGAACGCCGCTCACTTTAACGTTAATTTTGCAGAATAACTGTGCTTATCACTGGGTGACAAGCTGTTGTAATACGCTGAAAGCATTATGTAAATAATATATACAATATGTAATCAATATAACTTTTATAACAAACTCTGTACCGCACTGATGTCATTCCCTCGCTGTAAATGCTAGCGCTCCCGTTTTTTTTCTGCAACCTCGCTGTGCGCGCATCCTGAATGTTTACAACGAGCTAATTTGTCTATTGGCTGTTTTACAAAAAGGGGAGAAGCTACACTATGTCCCACCTTCTCTCCGTATTTTAGTTGAGATTACGTCAAACATCGAATAAAAATGCACATTTCAAAGCACTTCACGGGATCTTAAAGAGTGTAGGGATTTGATGAAGGCTTGTCTTCAGCTGCTTCTCGACAGTAGAAGCCGGCATCTCAGTATACCACAGAAGATCTGAGAGAGTGAAGGTTCTGGAAAAAGATTTTTGTTAATTTATTTTTGCTGCTATAAATGAATAATGAAACACTGACGACCTAAGCTGACAAGAGAGAGTGCATATTTGTAGCTTAAAACTGTTTTGCATTGAAACAAAATCTGTTGTAGAAAGTGCAGCGAAGATCAAGATGATGACAAAAAATGGGTTGACCAATTAAAGCTTTTTCTAAAAATCTCAATATATTTAAACTGCTTGGTTTTGTGTCAAATAGGAAGACGTTTATTATTTTGACTTACTGGTTGCAATGTTGGTTTAATTATAGAGCTAATCTAAAAATATTGCTGTTTTCTTCTGCAGTATGGACGGTCGGACAGCTACCGCGTGGCGACCACGCAGGACAATGATGATAAGGATTCTCCCAAAAAGGGAAAGGGAGGGAAGGACCTTGATGACTTGAAGAAGGAAGTGCCACTGGTAAGACACGTCAACGCGAATTTGTTTTAATTATGATTTTAGCAAATGAAAGTTTCTTGAACATGGAAGAAATGAAGGGCGGGACTTGAGGTTTTTACAGTTGTTGGATCTCATATGATGGACAAGTTGATCCCGCCCTCAAACTTGATACATCATCAGAGAAAAGATGCGTTGAAAAGAGAGGGAAAGCTATTTTATGTGAGCACATACATTTTTTTCTTAAATAAAGGACACAGAAATTAGTTATAATAAACAGCAAATTTTGGATATTTTGATTTCATGATGACTTTAAGTACAGTAAACTTTCAAGAATAATCAGTGACCTACACTGTAAAAAAAAAAATCTGTTTATTTAAATGTAAATTTACGTATTTTATGATTCACATGTGTTTTCTGTTTATTTCTGGTTGTAAATTGCATTATGGGTGATTGATCTGGTGACTTTTGATGTTGAAAATTTAACTACAGTTTAACAAAGTGACTTTTATTGTCATTTTAGTAGTTTAAAATAATATAATGTTCAAGAAATAATATTAGAGAAATAAGTCTAAAATAAAAGAAAATGTACTTGAAGTTTATAACAAGGTATTTGTAGCATAATCTACAACAGCAACCCAGACAATATATCAATTTGAAGTATTAAAAGTATTATTAAAATAATTATTATGTTAATAAAAGTCACTTTTTGGAACTTTTCAAGGTTAAAAGTTGTTGCAAGAAAGATCAAGGTCTAATAGTGCAATTCAAAAGCAAAAATAAATGGGGAATAAAAAAACATAAATTACAAAATACGAAAAATATTAATTTACGGATATTTTTTACTATGTAAAGTAAGCACTTTTATAGTGTACAAATTGATTAGATTTTTATTTTGTAACATTTCATTAATTCACCATTGTAGGCATTGCTATATGTTTCATGAAGTTTCAATAATATGTTGCCGTGAATTAGTTGTAGTGAGACTGTGATTCAATTCTATTTACTTTTATTCATTTTATCCACAAATGAGGGTCAACTAAATCTTACAAAAGAGCAACACAACAAGTGATTCATCAAAAGGATTTGAAGCATGCCTCATCCATATTTGTGAGATTGAAACAGATTTTAGACAGATTTTTTGTTTTTTCTTCAGACCGAGCATAAGATGTCAATTGAAGAAGTGTGCCGAAAGTACAACACTGACATCGTACAGGTGAGCGTTTCACATCCACAATGAACGTTTACCACAAATGTTGCATTTACATCATTTAACACAAGAAAATTGCGTCAGATGGTTAATAGTATTGCAAAAAATAAATCTTTGTTTAAATTAAACCTCATAACACATTTGTTTTGTTGAATAAAGATATAGTTTTGATTAGGGCTGCATGATATTGGAAAAATCTATTCATTTTGCTGATCTGCATTATATATTGTGATATGTATACATAGAACCGCCAATGTAAATTCATCCGTCATTCATCTATTTTGTGTGGAGATGAGTAATGATTAACAAAAGACTACCTGAGGCTCAAATTTAACGTCAGCTATTTATCCAAAAGTTCAAAAGCAAATAGGCTATTTTGTCTTGCTAACATCCTCCTGATTAACAACCATGTAACAAGTTAGCTAAAGTTTAGCCAGGGCAATATCTTAATCATACAGGCTAATGTAATGGAGAAACGACAGCTGGATAGTGAAAATATTGCCCTCTTGTTTTTGCAGTCATTTGTTCAGAATATATAATGTTAATTGAAGCTATAAAACATCTACATATAGGCTAGCTATGGAAGTCAGTGGCTATCAGTGTGTCCTATATTGTTCACTCAAACAATTAAATTTACTCATCCTCAAGTGGTTCCAAATCTTTGTCTCTTTATTTTGTTGACCACTAACAAATTAAAGATTAAAGGAGATATTTTAAAGAAAGCTATAAGCTTGAAATCATTGACTTCCAGAGTAGGAAAAACAAATACCATGAAAGTCAATGGTTACAGGTTTCCTGCTTTCCTCAAAATATTACTTTGTGTGTTTGACAGAAAAAAAATGTCAAATAGGTTTGGAACAAGTAAAAGGTGAGTAAATGGTGACAGAATTATTCGTTTTGAGTGAACTATCATTTTAGGGGGAGGGGAGTATATAGTGAATTTAGGGTGAAATCTCCTATAATATATTTTATTTATTAAAGTACAATTATTATTTATATTTATATATATTTATATTATAAGTGCCCTTTTTTCCACTTGAGCTCCTGCCCCTTAAAAGGTCTCTGCACGTCTCTGCAACAAAGAATACAGTTGAAATGAACAGTGTTTTATCATTTTTCAATTCTAACAGTATTCAGGTACAGTAATTGAATAATTAAAATTTAAATAATTCAATAAAATGCATCATTATTGAGGTTAGAAGCGATGCAATTGCTTATACCTGAATGCTTTTAAAATGGAGTCAACTTGTTAACAAAGGTTTGGCAGCGGAACCACGCCTCACTTTGTCTTCTTAAGCAATCACTTTTTTACACTTTTTTTTTTTACTTCCTAAAACTTATTTAAGGCAAACCAGCCCTCTAGCAATGTTCTTCTCGTTCTTTCAAACCCACCCTCCCTCCCTCTCTTTCCTCTCTTCCCTCTCTTCCCATTCACAATCTTATAACCCTCTCTTCACTCCTAGGTTGAATCGGAGGGGGGGTCCAATCACTCTACCAAAATATTACAGAGAAGGTATCCCCCATTATGAGTCTCAGGGCATCATCGTAGGACGCCCGATCAACCTACCTACCTGTTCACTGTTTATCATCTTACTTTCCTTCCCCTTTATTCTACTGTTCTCTTACCATCCCCTTCATCCCTACATCCCTACAATAAAATATAGCTCAAAGTGTGGGGGTGGTCCATGCTGGTGAAATCATAATCCAGTCACAGGCCTCAAAAACACATGCAAATGATCAACTATAATTCAGAATCTTTGCTATTGCAAATGATCACATTGAGATATCGATGCTGAAGCAATATGTTGTACAGCCCTAGTTTTGAGGATAAAGTAAGATAGTGAGGTTAAAGTAATATTTTGGGAAT
This sequence comes from Danio tinwini, assembly GCA_903798205.1. Taxonomy (NCBI): domain Eukaryota; kingdom Metazoa; phylum Chordata; class Actinopteri; order Cypriniformes; family Danionidae; genus Danio; species Danio tinwini. The sequence goes on from CAIGQZ010000253.1 coordinate 5,233,800, forward strand.
ATCTGGGAAATTCTGAGAATGTTGTCATAGTTTTATGAGATCAAAGTTGTAATATGAGACGGATCATAAGGAAAGAAACATGAAAGTGAAGTGGAGACATTTAAGATTGCAGAAGAGAGGCAATTTCCTGAATGTCTGTCTGGATCTTCTGAATAAATTCAATTTCCTTCATAAGCGCTGATGGCTCAGGATAACTCGATGCTGATGCACAGAAAGAAAGACCAGGAATTTCTTTCTGGGTGAATCTTTTTTTTGAAGTATAATTATAAGCTAATCCTCCTCACCGATGAGGCTGATGTCGTATTTCTGTTAATGTTTTTTTTTTATCTCAAAATAATAAGTTATTCACTGGCATTTGTATATTCTGTCTTTAAGTTTTGGCTGTAATTTGCATACAAATATAAATGTACTCAACAATTCTTCAACCTTGCATCGTTGCAAACTGGTATTGACTGACTTTCATCTGTGGAACACAAAAGAATGAATAAACTTTTGTTTATTACATATAATCAATGTCAATAGGTTATATACACAGCTAGAGTTTATTCCCGTACTGATAAACTTCTGGTGAGCAGTTAACGTGACCTTTTAAACTTTTATACAGTTCATTTTACAGCATCAATATTGTAATATAATTAAAATATAATCAGTTAAATAGACTTCAGCGTTCATTTAGTTGTTCTAGTCTAAATCGAGAAGAAAATCCGTTTACACACATGCACCCATCAGGATTAGCAAGCTACCGCAGAAACTTCATTGAATATACTGGGGTAAAATAAATGTTCATATTTTAAAGACATGGTGCAAAAAATGTAATTTAATACAGTGCTTCTTGTATATTCTAAGACCAACTTTGTATCGTATATCTGTCAGGCAGTGAAGATCGTTGATTTTTAAAGAAAACAGACCTTAAATGTGCCGATTTTGTAACTGCATACAATTTGTCAGAAGCGCTTGACCCAGATTACTGCAAAATTAAAAGTCCTTCCTCATTCTTCTGCATATACCCAATAGGATCCAATATTGTTTATATCTAAAGTGAATAGTACAGACTTGTCAAAGTTGAATGAATTGTTCATGTTGTGATGTTATTCTCAAATATAAATGATTTTATTTTAACATACTGTAGCACTTAAACATGGTGCAATTCAATATTAACTCTATATTGCTTTCAAAACTGCTTCAAATTGATCAACATTTAATATCGTTGATTATTACATGATATTTGTGTACATACTGCTGAACCATTATAAATATTTAAATGTTTAAAATATTTAATAAAATATATTTATTAATAAATATTAATATTTTTTATTTTTGGGTGTCAAGTTCAACAAATTACGTATTTCTATTTCGAAGTATATGAATATATTTCTGGATATATAAATTTTAATATAAATGAATGGTGAGATGGATAATTTTCTTGTTACTTTCAAATTAAATTTATAAAAGCGACTATTCAAATTTATACATATTGTAATCTGTATTTGATGGGGTTTATTAAAATGGGTTAATATTTTGTATCAAAATTCTTAAATGTCTTGTTTTTTTGTATTTTAAAATACTGTAAATTACTTTGTAAGAAGTCTAAATGATGACCTTTATGTAAAAAAGTGGCCGTAAATATTGGCGTTTTCTCAGTTATTTGCCAAGACTAGACTAGAAAATGTATTAATATTGAAGAAGTTGATCAATGCTTGGAGTATGGATGGAAATTATGCAACAAGCAAGTCAAAATAAGACAGGAAAATAAGACAAACATAAAATAAGTTGTGTTTAATATTATTATTAATATTGTGTTTTATTTATCATGTATTAAAGAGTACAATTGCAAAAAAGCATGATTTTTGGAAATGACTAAAACTGGAGATTTTAGTAGATTTTAGAAATTGTGGTTATTATAATTTTATTTTTTGTTTTATTTTATTTGTTTTGCTTTATTAATTTATTTTATTAAATTATATTATTTAATTTGTTTTGTTTTAATTTCTTTTTTATTTGATTTGATTTGTTTTACTTTATTTCATTCATTTGATTGGGATTGATCGAAAAGGCCTGTTGTTTCCCTTTTCATGCTTCCTTGTAAAAGTATTTAGTAGTATTTTCAAAATACAAAATACAGTATTTTATTTTGATACATTTGTGGCTGCTGTTATTTGTAGTTTATTTTGATACTCATAAAACTGAGGTATTTAGTACTTCACTTTAAAATATGTTTCAATGTATTTTTGCCCATCCCTGTATATATATATCATAAATACATACAATAATAAGCAATTATACTAAATGTTGTTTTAATTCAATTATTAAAATAAAAACGAATTAATTAAATGAGACAGGAATAATTATAATGTACATAATTTAACAAAAAATAAATAAAGCTGTATTATTCATTTTATTTATATATTTAAATAAAAAAAATTATTCTAAACATTCAGTAAACTTCCTTTATTATTATTATAAGATTTTTTGGCTATTATTCTATATATCAGCCTTTACAGGTTTTTTTAACAGGGTTCTTTAACAGTCCTCATTTAAACCATCTTAACACTAAACTAATTACACCTTGATGAGCTTATCTGAAGCGCTAATGTCTGAGAGCAGAATCTCCAGAACTGCAGCGCCACTGTCGCCCTCTAGTGGCAGTGCAGCAGGGTTTGCTTTGCACTCGTGAACAGCTTTTACAGTCTATGGTTTCTCCTCACACACTCTTGCTTGTCTCCTAAAGGGTCTGACTAATGCCAGGGCTGCAGAGTACCTCGCTCGGGATGGTCCCAATGCTCTCACCCCTCCACCCACCACCCCAGAGTGGGTCAAATTCTGCCGACAGCTCTTCGGAGGTTTCTCCATCCTGCTGTGGATCGGAGCAATCCTCTGCTTTCTGGCCTACGCCATTCAGGCGGCCACTGAGGACGAGCCGGCCGGAGACAACGTGAGAACTAACACACACACACAAATACACCTCAGTAGAGTCATGCATTAATTAGACAGAATTTCGCAGGGGCACAACATATGCATGATTTTGGAATATGAGGATTTTTTCCTGGGAAAAAATAAGGTCATGTTTGTGACATAATTGGTAATCCTATTCAGTAGCTCTTTTATTTTTATTCAGAGCACTGGGTTATTATTCTTTTTGTTGTTGTTGTTAATAAATATATGTGAAGCATGATGTTTCTGTACTATAATGCAGTGGTGGACAGTATTTTAACTTCACTACTGTACTTAAGTACATATTTTAAGCATCTGTATTTTATCAGAGGTTTATAATTTTAGGAAACCTTTATTTTTACTATGAAAAATTGCTATAATTGATTACTATAACTTTTTATATACTAATTTGCTATAAAAATCATATAAATTATTAAGTATTAATATATTTTACATGTTATTGTGTAATTTACCTAATTCAAAGCTGAACTTTCAGCATCGAAAAGCCTGTTTCACACAGCAAGCGCGAGCAGAGCGTGAGCAGTGTGTGCTTTTTCGGCAACCATGTTAACAGATTAGAGCTGTCATACTGCACGCAGAAGCAGCACGTCAGCGCGATGCGTGAGCGTCGCTGAAGCAGCAGTGCTGTGATAGTTTGGTCTATTTTTGCCACGTTGTTTATGCTCAATTAAAGTGACAGCACATTGATAATGACCAAAAACATTAAAAAGTAAAAACATGACAGTAAAAAGCAATTTTAGTAAGTAGCAATTTTACCCAATAAATGCATCTATAATATTCACTGATTTTTATATATTCAATCAAATGAACCTAAGCGATTAAAAATGGCAACAAATATTTATTTGGGCCCGAACTACAAAACCAAATTTAAAACAATTAGTATTAGTTTTGCTTAAGTTGCACACTATAAATCATGTATAAATATCATTACATTACATTATACCACAGGCAATTGTCACTTGACACTGTATAGAGATTAAGAAGCAAACAGTTCTTTAGGATCTATATCATTTGTAAAATAAAGACTTGCAGGTTAAGGAAACAGCATAGGGGGAAGTTGCCACGGGCCTTGGTGCAGGTGAAAAAAAATGCATTTATATATACAGTTGAATTATTAGCCCCCCTTTGAATGTTTTTCTTTTCAAAATATTTCACAAATGATGTTTAACAGAGCAAGGAAATTTTAACAGTATGTCTGATAATATTTTTTGTTCTGGAGAAAGTCTTATTTGTTTTATTTTGGCTAGAATAAAAGCAGTTTTAATTTTGTAAACACTATTTTAAGGTCAATATTATTAGCCCCTGTAAGATATTTTTTTGCGATAGTCTACAGAACAAACCATCGTTATACAATAACTTGCCTAATTACCCTAACCTGCCTAGTTAACCTAATTAACATAGTTTAGCCTTTAAATCACACTTTTTAGCTGTATAGAAATTGTCTTGAAAAATATCTAGTCAAATATTATTTACTGTCAAATAGAAAGATAAAATAAATCAGTTATTAGAAATCATTTATTAAAACTATTATGTTTAGAAATATGTTGAAAAAAATCTTCTCTCCGTTAAACAGAAATTAGAGGAAAAAATAAACAACTGTATAAATAGATAGATGTAACTAGATAGAATAGACAGAGATAGATTGATTTGTGCAACAGCTGCCGATAAGCTCCGCGCTGCAGACACAGTCAGTACGTGCTGCTCATGCTTGCGGTATGAAACAGGCGTTACTCGTCAGTCATCAGTATCACATGATCATTAAGAAATCATTCTAATATGCAGAACTGATTTTATTACTTCAAAAATTAACAGAAAATTTATATTTGAATAGCAAAGACAATAGTATGTTCATTTATCATAGTTTATATATAAGAAATAAAATAAAAAATATTTATTTGCTATATAAATACATGCATTTTATAATGTTTCAATATGTGGCATTGTTAGGTTTTATATGTTTCATAAAATAAGGATTTTTAAGGTCCAAACCGGTGCAAAAAACAGGTTTTGAATGTGAAAGGTAGTTAAAATCATTTGTGTAAAATTATATAAAATCCCAGAGTCATTTCTTGCTGAATTGGTTTAGAATGAAAACTTCAACTTCAAAAACAATGCAGATGTATAAAGTTGTAGTCAAAATGATTAGCCCTCCTGTAGATTTTCTTTACTTTTTTTTTCCTCAAATGATGTTTAATGGAGCAAGGAATTTATCACAGTATTTCCTATATCTTTTCTTCTAGAGAAAGTCTGATTAGTTTTATTTTGGCTAAAATAACCCTAACCATTTTAAGGTCAATATTATTTTTCGATTACAGAACAAACCGTCTTTATACAATGATTTGCCTAATTACTCTAACTTGTCTAATTAACCTAGTTAAGCCTTTGAATATCACTTTAAGCTAGGGGTGTCAAAATTAATTGTTTCTTCGGTGCACCGCGATGCAGATGGAGACAATTCGATACCCGTTCAGTAATAATCATAACCAGTTATTTTGTACTGACGTCATTTATCTCATATGCGCGATATCGTAATAGAATAATATGGCGAAGGCGAGTAAATAAAACGCTCCTACTACTTAAAAAGCAGATAATTGTGCACAATTCAACTGCTTGTGAGTGTGCTGGTTTTTCACTGACACTGAGAGGAATGGTAAAGCACGAGCCACTATTTCATTACTAGGGAGATATGCTGTAAAACTTCATCTCTGCCTCTCTCTCTCTCTCTCTCTCTCTCTCTCCCACACACACACTTTGTGCATTTGACCCGTTGGCATGTTTGTGAGGTAAACTTTCCTCTCCTCTCAGCTGTTAAAGCGATACTTTTGGATCCAGACACAAGCGTGCCTGTGATGCAAGTATTCTTCAAGGTGTCTATTATGGATTACCTGTGATAACCGCTTATTATGCGCATATAGACTGTAACCGCGTCTGTTGTTCCCGCGTGAGCAGTGCTTTCGTTTATAAAGCCAATCTGCCTTTTTGTTGAGCGCGTGAAGACAATGACCAATCATAGGAGTGTAAGAACTTGACAGCGCTCAAAAAGCAAGCGAGATCATATTTACATTAGTTTATTTGCTATAAATGCTCATGTTGTCTTCTGAGCATGTGTTGGTGTTTTGTCTAAAACATTCACAAAGAGTGTTTTGTTTTGAGCAGGTAAAATTAATGGTACAGTTCATATATATTACTGCTTGTATTAAAGGACAAAATTGTATTACAAATAATATATAAAATAATTTATAGATTTTAATAGAATTTTATTCTTGTGTTGTGAGGAAAAAAATCGAATTATGTATGGAAAGCATCGACAATGCACCGTGATGCACCGAGATATCAAATTGAACCGAATCGATGGCATAATAATCGTAACCGAATCGAACCGTGAGACCAGTGTAGGTTCACACCCCTACTTTAAGCTGAATGGTAGTATCTTGAAACATATCTAGTAAAATATTTTGTACTGTCATCATGGCAAACATAAAAGAAATAAGTTATTAGGAATTAGTGGGGGAAAATATATAGGGGAGGCTAATAATTTAGGAGGGCTAATACTTCTATTTGACTTGATATAATCTTTACATGGTATGCTTCATTTTTTATAATTTTTTTGTTACATCTGTAAAGCCTTACATTTTGGTATGCAAATGAAAAAAACTAACTTGACCTGTTGACCTGTGTTTCTGCTTTGTGTCTCTGCTCTGTAGTTGTATCTGGGTATCGTGCTGTCCGCTGTGGTCATCATCACCGGCTGCTTCTCCTACTTCCAAGAGGCCAAGAGCTCCAAGATCATGGAGTCCTTCAAGAACATGGTTCCCCAGGTACACAGCAACACTTGCACCAGGAGACAAAATATGTTTAGTTTTTACACAGCAGTTGTTTGCTGGGATTCTCAACTTAGTAATAACAGTCTGAGTGGATCAATGTGAAAATGTGTCGCAATATACTCGATATACTAAAATAATGGTAAATCCCCTGTTTACCTCTTTGGTCGTAATCCTAATTATTATCTCTCTAGGTTGAGTCTCTGAAGCCTCTAGACTATATTAATGCTCCTCTAATCTCTTCTTTGGCCTGTAAGTCATTAGAGGTTGAAATTGACGTGAGTGTGTGTGTATTTGTGTGCGTGTGCGTGTACAGCAAGCCTTAGTGATCCGTGAAGGTGAGAAGCTCCAGATTAACGCTGAGGAGGTGGTGGCTGGAGATCTGGTGGAGGTGAAGGGAGGAGACAGGATTCCTGCTGACCTCAGGATCATCTCTGCTCACGGCTGCAAGGTTTCTTTCTTTTTCTTTCTGTCTTTCTGTCTGTATAACTTGTTCCATCTCTCCATCCATCCATTCATCCATCCATCTGTTGTCCATTTGTTCCATCCGATAGTTTGTCAGTCTGTCTGTCTGTCTATCGGGATAATTATTGTCCATTTGTTCCATTCATCTGTTGTCCATTTGTTTCATCTATATTTCAATCCATCCATCCACTCGAATATTCTCCATTCGTTCCATCCATCCATCCATCCATCCATCCATCCATCTAACTATTGTCCATCTGTTCTCTCCATTCATTTGTCTGTTTGTCTGTTTATCTGTCTGTCTTTCTATTGTCCATTTGTTTTATCCATCTATCCATCCATAAAGCTATTGTCCATTTGTTCCATCCTTCTGTCTGTCTGTCTGTCTGTCTATATATCTGTATATCTTCCATCTTTCCATCCATCCATCCATTCATACAAATATTGTCTTCATTCCACCCACCCATCCATCCATCCATCCAACTATTGTCAATCCATTATATCCACAATTCAATCGTCCATTTATCTGTCTATCTGTCTGTTTATCTATCGTTTCTTTGTTCTATCCATCCATCCTTTCGTCAATCCATCCATCCATCGGTCCATCAATCTATCTAACTATTGTTCATTCGTCCGTCCGTCTGTCTATCTGTCTGTCTATCTTCCGTCCATTTGTCTGTCTGTCTGTCTTTCTGTCCATCTGTCTGTCTATCGTCCATTTGTTTCATATACCTGCAGTATCTGTCTATCCATCCATCCGTCAATCCATCCATTCATCTTTTTGGCTTTTTGACTGTAGGGTCTGTATAGCTCTACTATTTTAATTACTCTAAAACTGTCTAACACTTTCAGGCATTTTAAAGTTTGCTCTCTGTTTGGTGTTATTGCTCAGGTGGACAACTCCTCTCTGAC
>CAIGQZ010000253.1:5265442-5290203 GCA_903798205.1 Danio tinwini
ATATATATATATATATATATATATATATATAAATACATTTTTTTTACTTTATATACAAATTATAAAGATCCTACAGCACTGTATGCTTCTCAAGCTCTATGAGTGTCATTCATGTCTGGTGCACTCAGAAGACAATCGCCTGTGACATCATGTAATTTTGTTTGTGATTGTCAGGATGTTGCAGGCCTAGTTATAATAATATTTATACAATATAGTTATAATGATATTTATACATGATCAAACTAGTGTTACTTTCTCCGCTTCAGCGATGTCCAGCGGCAGAGTAACAGCTCGTTAACTCATGCTCGTGCAAAAGATGAGTCGGACAGAAGTAATGAATGCATGCTCTTCTTTTACTTATTTTCGTGTTGTCATGTTCACAGAGCAAACAGCTCCCGAGTGGGACAACTTGAGTGGACATAAAACAATGCTGACTTTCTTCCTCTGCTTCAACTGCACAGCACACAGCGAGCTCACATCATCCAGCATGCGTGTCAAACTGCACTACCCACAATACACTTCGCTATGGACTACAACTCCCGAAGATTGCAGTCTTTAAGCGGCCACTTCTATTTCCCCTCTCCTGCAACACTAGTGTGCAGCTTAAGCAAAAGTGATACTAAAATTGTTTTACATTTGGTTTGCTAAATAAATATTTGTTGCAGTTTTAAATCGTTTAAGTTTATTTGATTGACTATATATAAATCAGTTGATATTATTGACGCATTTATTGGGTAAAATTGCTACTTTTTACTGTCATTCAATGTGTTTTGGACATTATCAATGCACTGTCACTTTAATTGAGAGTGAGCAGCATGTCAAAAATAGACCCAGCGCCGAAACTATCGTGGCACTGCTGCTTCAGCGACGCTCACGCCTTGCACTGATGCGCTGCTTCTGCATGCGGTATAAAAGCTCTAATCTGTTAACACGGACGGCAAAAAAAACACAAGCCACTCGCGCGTTGCTGACGCTTGCGGTGTGAAACAGGCGTAAAACATGTACTGGATAAGTTGGGGGTTCATTCCGCTGTGGCGACCCCGGATTAATAAAGGGACTAAGCCGAAAAGAAAATGAATGAATATTATATTATATTAGCACAAACTTTATACAATGGTGTATAATAATTTCAATTGTTTGCAGTGTTCTATATTTTTAGGCTGATTTGGGAGCATAGAGAATAATAAACAGAATAGAATTAAAAAGAATTGTAAATATTAAGTAAATATGTCCTACATATAATGTAATATAACGTATCAATAAAGAAGGATAAATATAATAGTAAGAATTTTTGGATAAAACAAATGAAAGATAAAGCCCATTCTCATTGGTTTTCAAATCATTTCAGTGTTTTATACTATACAATACATATTTCCTCATCCCCAAGAGAGTTTTGTTTTACGGTTACTCACATTAGTCACAAAACCTCAGTAGTCACACTTTTTCTCTTGTAGTAACCCAACCCGAGTTGGTTGCATTTTTTTTTCCAATGAAAACAGACTACGATCAAATCAAGGCAAACAGCCAGGACTGCTTGAGGCACCGCACGCTGTTTCTTTCCATTTCTTAATAACTCATTCTACCAGTTGACAAAACGCTGGCAGAAGCCTTAATTACAAAACCCAAACCAGTTCCTTTCCAGAAAATAACACTTCACCATCAGATCAATGACAAGTCCTTTGTTCTGACAACTGATCTGGAATTGAAAACAAATCAGTTACTAAACAGCTTCTCAACATTTACATGCATTTTGGGTATCAGTCGCTCAACTTCTTGTGTTAGATCTGCTGTATGCATTTATCAGATATTTGTCTTTGATTTACTGCATGCATTGATCACGTGACGTGCATCAACATGAAAGTGTTTAACATGTCAGATTTCACATAATAACTTGTTTTGCCCTTCAGAACCAGAAGCCTACCTCTGAAGAAATCCTACTGATGGCCGAGCAGCTCAACATGGAGAAAGAGGTCATCCGCGTCTGGTTCTGCAACCGGCGGCAGAAAGAGAAGCGTATAAACCCCTCCAGTGCCACCCCTCCACTGCCCACTCAGCCTCCAGCACCAACGCACAAAGCTCCCTGCTACAGCCCGCACATGGTACACACACACATTCTGAATGAGTGATCGAGCCCAAAGCCATTTCGGCTGTATGGTTCATGAGAATGTTGCACAAAGGAAGCATGTCTGTTCATGATAATGTTCCAGCGTACAATGAAAATTAAGTCAAATATTGAAGACGATCATTATTACAGGCTCATTCTGAAAACGTAGCCCTATATACATTTCTGGAGATTGCGAATTATGTAGCCAGAGGTACGTATGGCTGCATTTCGTGTTTAAAACAAATGCTACGGGTATGATGCCATTCCTTTTCGCGCTTACGAGCTGACTACTTAACTTCATATGGACGGCTTTCCCGCGGTTACTAGTTTGTATCACCATGTACGTCAACGGACTTGAGAGGCAGAGGGGAGTTGACTGCGACGATGGGATTTGAGTCCGGCGAAGAACGGTTCCAGAAAGCAGGTACGACAAAAACAGAATCCACAAAAATAAAATAAATAAGTAAATAACGGTGAGGATGTGGTAAAATCTGAAAACGTGGTGCAAATCAGGCGAGGGCTTTCATTTTTCTGGATTGCTGTTCAAAACACTGTCGGTTGGGTTTAGGGAGGGAGTAGGGTGAGTCAGTTAACAGCGGCCTCTATCTAAACAGCAGACGCGAATTGCACTCGCAAGAGAAATTTGAGATCTCCAAAAGCATACACAGTGCCCTCTGGTGGATTCACGAAAATAAAAACTGCAAAAAAAAGTACCTCCTGAGACGTATTTGGCACTTTCCAGAAATGTATATAGGGGTACGCTTTTAGAATGAGCCTAGGTTGTTATTAGGGATGTGTATTGCGGAATTATAGTCTTTGATTTCTCCTGTAGATGTCTAGTCAGGCACTGGCTCAGGTTGCGACCAGTCTCAGCACAACAGGTAAGACGAGCAATGAGAAGGAAAAAACTTTACACATATTTTCTTTTTTTTGTCTTGTATTTGTAATTTTAAAATTTTAAAACAAAGCCCTACACTCCATGTCCACATTAATTATTACACTGCGAATTGTTTTTGCAACAATAAAGTAATCTGCAAGCAGTAAGGATGATTTTGTTGTCCACTCTTTTCTAAAAGAGAAAATGAAAGGAATAAGTCCGTCCAATCATGGGCAAGGAAAGATAGTGGTAAAGTCCAGATGAGATACAGCTATACATAGTATAGCACAGTTGTTGTGGCACTGTACAACAATAATTTATATTTTTTTCATTACTGTGAGGGTTGGAGTAAGGGTAGACGTTAATAAAATACAATTGAATGAGTAATTTAATAAATAATGTGAATAATACTCTGTATAATTCATGTTTTTACATTACTGTGATGGTTGGGTTTAGGGTTGGGGTAGAGAAAGATGTAAATTAAACATAATTAATGGATAATTGAACTAAATTAATAATATAAATAATTATTGTTAACTTCCGGCCGCAGCTGTATCCCTTCTAGCAACAACCAAGGATATTTTCATCTCTTTATCAAAGAGGATTATGCAGAGCTATATATACAGGGTGGGTCATTTATATAGATACACCTTAATAAATTACACAGACAATTGCCTTCAGATGACCCCAAAGATAAAAGTCTAAGAGGGTCAGATTGGGAGACCTTGGGGGCCATTTAACTGGCCCACGACGACCAATCCACTTTTTAGGAAACTATTCAGGAAACCATTCCCATTTTATTAAGGTGTATCCATATAAATGGCCCACCCTGTACATCAGTTTGTGAGGACAAACTCTGACTTTGTCTCTCTTCTCTGTGCCCAGCGGTCAGTCCCACCCCTTCTGTGGCTTGTCCTCTCACCACCAGTGGACACGCAGCCATGAGCTCCGCCCCTTCCTCTGTGACTCCACCTCCTCTCAGCACAGTCAGCCCCACCCCGCCAAGCCTCAGCAGCCCTGGCCTCAACACAGGGTAAGAGCACGTGCTTCTGTTCTGGGTAAAAAGATGCTGAAATAATTTACACTTAAATCAATAACACTAATTACTTTAATTAATTCTAATTCTGATTATTAAATATAAATACACGATCTAAAACACTTTACCCAAATTACTATTACTAACAATACATTTATTACAGTATTTATTTATCTTTGTTGATGTTGGTTAATTTAAATAAAGTTATTTATTATATATATTGTTACTTAGAACACTGATTAGTTCTTGTTAACATACGGTGCATTAACTAATGTTTACAAGTATGAATTTGGAGTTAATGTGTAATTATGAATAATAAACGCTGTACACATTTTGTTCATTATTAGTTCATGAACTAACAATAACTAATGAAACTGTACTGTAGTGACCAAAAATGATTAATAAAATGGAAGTCATTTTATTATTATTTTTAATAATAATAATGAAATATGAATTAATCTAATAAATTATTTGTTTACTTTAATTGAATTATATGATTAAATATCAAAATCATGTTTCAAGTGTATTTGTAAAGTGCTTTTTACAATAATTATTGTTTTACAGCAGCTTTATAATAGGTTAATGTTATTATAATAATAATGATATAATAATAATTATTATTATGCTAATAATGTTATTAAGTGTTAATAATGTTTTATAATATTATACAGAATATATAACTTGTTACATTATTTGTAATTGTACAATAATTTTTATTTCTATAATAATAATATAATAAATATGAATTAATCTAATAAATGATGTTTAATTACATTATAGGAATAAATATTCAGTGTAAAATTCATTTTTCAAGTTTATTAGTATAGAGCATTTCACAATAATTATTGTTTCATAACAGCTTTATAATAGGTTAGTAATGATATAATAATAATGTTATTAAGTGTTAACAATATATATTGTACAGAATATATAATTTGTTACAAAATTATTTGTAATTTTTCAATAATACATTATTATTTATAATGTAATAATAATAAATATAATAAACATGAATTAAGCTAATAAATTATTTGTTTAATTGAATTGTGTTTAAATATTTAGTGTAAAATTCATGTTTCAAGTTTGAAATTTATGTGAATGACATAATATTATGTTAAAAATTTTGTTAATAATAATTTTATTATATTATACAGAATATATGCGTTACAAAAATTGTTGTAATTGTTCATTAATCCCTTTTTTATAATATAATAATAAAAATGATAAATGTAAATTAATAAAAAAATGTTTTATTGAATTATATGTTTAAATATTTAGTTTAAAATTCATTTTTCAAGTTTATTAGTATAGTGCTTTTCTCAATAACTATTGTTTCAAAGCAGCTTTATAATGGGTTAATAATGTGAATGATATAATAATAATTATTCTGTTTATAATGTTATTATTGTTAATAATAATTAAAAATTGAAATGATATATTTTACATGATATATTCTTATTCATTAATCATTATTATTTATAATAGCTCTATTGTTCAACACTGTAAAAAATGCTGGGTTCCACACAATTGATTTGGGACAACATGAAAGAATTAAGTTAACGTATTAGTTTTTACAAATTTAAGTTGATTGAACAGAAAACAATTAAGTTGTCCCAAAAAACCCTTAAGAATTGTGTTGTTTCAGCTCATTTTAAATAAGTAGTTTGAACAAACAGCATTTTTCGAGTAACGAATAATTGCTTAAATTTAGGATCCAGCATTTTACATTACCTCAAATGTAGCGATCATAAATCTAAAGAACCTGATTGTTTTTCTGTCAGTAGCCTTCATTATGACTAAGCCTTCTGAACTGAAATAATTACAGCTTCACTCCACTCCTATATGTGTTTTCTCGATTAAATCTTCACCCTCTAGTCTCAGTTATGTCGAAACCTGCCGCTTTGAAACCGCTTGCTGATTTTCCTGTTATTTCTCCAGTTCTCTCTTCTTTCTTGTTGTATTCCTTTCCAGCATGTGGAATGAACACTATTTGCACGATGGACACATTTGCTCTTGAAATGTGATTATAAAATGCTTGCTTCTCTCTGCATGTGTGAATGGCGTGTGTTTGTGCAATTCACACACGTTACAGGAACACAATGATGGGCGTAAGCACAGGAATGAACCAGGCCCTCATCAGCAGCAACCCACTGGCCACAATGCAAGGTTTGTCTTAGTCAGACGGCTAAAGGCACAAAGACAGGATAGAGGCACAAATCATTTCACCATCCATTAAGAGAAACGCATCTGAGGTTTAGAGAAAGGAGGCATAGGAATATAGAAAGACGCTTGCATGAAAGTTTTTTAATAGAACGATAAGCCACACTTTAAGGGATAGTTCATCCAAAAATGAACATTTACTCACTATTTACACTTCCTCAAGTGGTTTCAAACCTTCATGAGTATCTTCTGTTGAACACTAAAGAAGATATTTTGAAGAAAACTGTAACCATTGACTTCTATAGTAGGAAAAACAAACACTATGGAAGCCAATGGTTACAGGTTTTCAGCATTTTTCGAAATATCTACTTTTGTGTTCAACAGAAGAAACTCATAAAGGTTTAAAACAGGAAAAGCCTGAGTAAATAATGACAGAATTGACATTTTTGAGTGAACTATCCCTTTAAATGAGTAGAGGCTGTACAACTTCATTAACAGATTAGAGATCAGTTATTATGAATAGAATAAAGAAAAGCTTCCCGTCATTCATCATCAAAGATTATTTGTAGTTGGTAAGTGATGTATTTGATGAAGAATGAAGTACTGCCAGGACATATCGATCACATCTTCATCCTCACTACTTGCATATGTGTGTTTGTTTGTCTTTCTTTCTGTGTGTGTGTGTGTGTGTGTGTGTGTAGGGCTGTGTTTCTGCATCTTGTTTTAAAAGTATCTGTCATTTCTTTGCATTTATATTTGTTCATGAATTCATTTTCATCCTCATCTCTTAAAAACCCTTTTCCACCAGAACGTGCTGAAGCTGAGGTACAGTTTGTTACATTCGTTCTGGATGTTTAGCTCAAAGAGAAAAAAAAATCCTGTTGTCTCTTTTGTTATTATAATTATCTTTGTTGAATCATTAAAATAATAATTAAATATATCATTTTAAGCAATACGTGTCTCACAAGATTACATTAAATTTATCAAATGTGACACAGTTGTTTATTTAAACATTAATGTTTTTATTTGTTTTTGTTGGTGCTTTCAGCATATATATTGATATAAACAATCAATATAAAATGAACAAATGGATGAATAATAAAATAATTATTTCTATATATTATCTTACCATATGAAATAAATGATTGCTCTTCAAACTCACAAAGATTTGAACAATAATATATATTACTATATTTTGAATGATGATACAAACAGTCAAGCCCAAAATTATTCATACCTCTGGCAAATTCTGACATTGTTACTTTTATCCAACCCAGTGTTTTCTCTAGGATTTTTTCCAGCTGTGGTGGCAGGCCTTTTACACAGATCCTCCAACTACCTATGGCGTTATTTCAATATTTCATAAGTCGAGATTGCATTCACATAATACGAGCATGCGATTCTCTTTTCTTGGACGCCGATTTCCTCTATGCGCACAACTTTTTGCACATCCTTAAATATACGCTTCTCAAGTGCAGATTTTCTTGTGCGCTCTCAAATAAACACTGCTGAAGTGCAATTTAGTGTATGCATGTAACGAGTATGTCTCCAACATTTATTAGATTTGTTAGGAATATTTATGAATGTCTCCAAAAGATCTACATTAAGGCATTAATGCGTACTGAAGTAAAGTGAAATGGTCATACACTCCAGCAAGATAAAGTCATTGTATGCAGAACCATAGACCTTTCTCTGTAAATAAAGTATAATTATGGAAACTTTGTTCATCATAACCATGGAAGAATGAATGTAGCCGAAACCATGCAACCAGCAAGTTTTTTCCCCAAAAGATACTAAGACGATGTACAAGAGGCTTCATTGTAGAGAAAAAAATACATTTCCCAGCTTTTGTTTACATTTGGACAAAAACTTTAAAGAATTTGTCAGGGGTATGAATAATTTTGTGCTTGGTTGTATAGTAAAATTTCTGTACATCAATGATTAACAAATATAAATGGCATAAATTTGTACAAATAAATGACTTGTTATAAGATGCTCTAAAATCTAGTAATGGCAGGTCATGAAGTAATGTTTTGAAGCACCAGCAATGCTTTGGTGGAAAAGGGTCATTAGGCAACCCATATAGTCATTTAAAAAGGAAATGTATGTAGAGTATGCTCTAATTTCCTTTATTTATCTCTTCTGTCATCTGAATCACAGCCCTGGCTGCCAGTGGTGGCCAGATGTCCATTTCCGCTCTTGATGGCAGCGGTCAGATGTTCCTGGGTGGAGCCAGAGGTCCAGGAGCTGGACTTCGCCAGTCCCTCTTCCTGAACCGACCCACTTTACTGCCCCTGCCGAGGGGTGCAGGCCTGGGTCTGATGGGCCCTAGGGCCTCCCCTCCTCCTGGCCCAGACTCCTGCTCCATCTCCCCCTGCTCAAGCCCCGCCTCCTTCTGCTCATTAGGTGAAGCGTCACCGCCTCATCTGGGTGGAGCTATGACAGAGTGACGCCCACAATGACCTGCTGCACTCGAGGGGAGTCAGAGGGGCGGAAGAAAGAAGACAAACACGACTCGCCTTTTCAACCAAAGCCATCTCTCACTCCCTCCATTTCTCTCTTGTGCTCTCTCTCTTTCATAATGTCTTTTAATGCCAAAAATACAGAGAAATGAGCAGAAGAGAACAGGGATGAGGAGAGAACTGGATAAAGGGGGACTGTTTAAACCAAAAAAATTGATTTATATGAAGAGGTGGCTTCAACGGAGCTACTTTGAGAATGTACGTTTATTCCTTTCTGAGTGGGGAAAAGACAAACCTACACGAATAGATGAATTTGAGGGCAGGGTTGAGAGCCAAAAAAAAACCTTTATGAATGAATAACAACAAAAAAAGAAAACGGGTGGCAGCGAATGGAACAAAGGAAGGACATCTGACAAGTGTCACTGGATGGTAGAAAGATAAACCAAAAATAAACACATGGAAGAAGAACGGAGAGACTCACAAAGACAAAAAATGCCAAAACCAAAATACCAAAAACCAAAACCAAAAATCGGAGAGAAAAGCTTTACCTAAGACTTTGAAACCTGACTTGTCCAGGATCAGATTAACTCTACACAACACCAAAAACATTTTTCTTCATCATTTTAATGATTTCTTCATGCATCTTATAATTGTTTTTTCTTTTCAACTTTTTGTAAATGTATTTCTCAATCTACCTCTGCTATCAACTATTTCGATTTCCTCATTCTTTTTCATTTCATTTGCATTTTCTTTTTCTCCCGAAATCACAACAACAGATGAATTCAAAAGGGATTTCTCCCACACTTTTGACAGTATTACACACAAACACACACATATAAACTGAAACTTACTGTGATATGCATCCATGATTCCCACCATTGATCATCAGCTGGAAAAGCATCCATGCCTCAAACTTTGACACACTTTTCTTGGATACCAAAGCATTCATCTGGCCTTTTGCGTCAGCTGAAAAGTGCTCAGACGATAAGACCTCAGACATACGCACGGAAAATTTTAACATAAATCCCCTGAGCCCCCAAACCCCTGCCCTCCATCCTCTCTGGACCCCTCTCCTGTGCCTCGGTAAAATCGTGCGATTAAAAAAGAGCCACACGACAGGCAAGAGGAGCAGCGACTGAAGAGGATCTGAGGGAAATGTGCAGGGGGAAATCCAACAACCAAGAAGAGGAGGGAAGACATGTGATGTCACCATCTTTTCTTATTTTATTTTTCCAACACACGGATTAAACCAAAAATGAAACCAAAACCAAAACTAATGGACTAAAACTGAACTTTGCTCAATGGAATGATACCAAAAACCAGGAGTGGACCACAGGAGGTGCACGAGGAGAATGTTTTTAGAGTAGCAAGACTCGATGACGTGAAAAAAAGACTCTGGCTTTTGATCATTCCTTCACCTCCTCCCTCCTTTCCGTTAAGTCGATGCGTTCACTCTCCTTCCTGGACGGGAGAATATTTATTAACCTCATCGAACTGAACTTCAGAATATATATATATACATATATATTTTGTTTTATTGCTTTAGTTTTTTCCTCTTGGTCTGTCTGTTTATGCCGTATGACTCGTCTCATTGCTTTATATTTTTGGGATAATGGGGTGACGTATTGCCTATTTTCATATTTCGTGTGTTTCGTCATTTTGATCGTGCCGTGGGGGGGAGGTTTCCCTCATCAGGCGGTTTGAAACAATACTGTGAACATGTAGCTTCCAAGTTTTGCTTCGATTGCGAATGTTGTGAAACAATAAGCCAAAACTGAAGAAATACCAAATCGAAAACTTTTTTTTTTCTTTTCGTTCTTGTTGTCGTTGTTGTTGACACCAAATAGCAACCTAACCAATGCACAACGCATGGAGAAGGAGCATATTGGTGCTAGGTCTCGTCAAGGAGAGATTGTATGTGAGACGTGTGTGTTTGTGAGAACATGGAAGCTCATCTCCAGCATGGAAACCAAACCGAAACACAACCGCTAAGCCAATGTAACTTTCACTCGGCGGAACGTTTTTGACTATGTGACCTTAGATGCATACAAAAACGCAGACAAACGAGAAATGTAGAGGATGGGGCGGGTGGGGCTGGGGTTTCAAATCAACTGGAGATCCAGTTGACCTTACACTTCTAGAGGGAATGTACCTGTTAGTGCTTTGATAGATTTTGTAGGAAAAAAAATCTATGTTCAACTGCTTACTATTGCTAATGTAAAAAAAAAAGGCTGTGATAAAATAGTCCTTATGAAATGTTGATGATAATGACTTGATTTTAGACCAAAAGCTTTAAACCGTCTCTCTTTGATTTTTTTTTTCCCTCAAAAATTTGTATTTATTGTGTGAGGGGAGGGTGTATCGATGATTTATATGTTTCCAACTCTTCATCTTATTTATTGGCTTATTTATGTATTTATAGCGATTTAATTTATCTCTTTTTTTAAGTCTTCGTAAAACAAAACTGGGCAACTGTGGGGTAGCTTTGAAAAACGAAAAAACTAAAGACATTGGTGTTTAAAAACCAAAACTGACTGTTGTTTCCATGGGCACCTTTTAAAAAGGACGTGTCCACCACTTTTGACGATAGATCGAAAAAACTTAGTTATGGGCTAATTTTATGCATAACTCTTGTTCGAAATTTTCGTTTCGTTTAGAATTTGCTCCATTGTTTTTTTAGATTCGTTTGATGAGGGAAAACGAGTGAGAGAGATACGCTTCTGCATATACCTCATGTTTAATTAGAAATGCCAAATAGATGGAAAAAAAGCTTTAAGAATTTGACAAGGGGAGCAGAGGAGATGTTGCTCAGGAGAGGGTCTTTTTAGCGTCTTTTTCGCGTGAGTATAAGGGTTCACAGACTTTCCCCAGATTGTCCGATTCAAACGTCCAGCCCACGACCGGTTTTTAAGAACAGTTTATGGCAGGTTTTTTTGTTTTTTACATTGGTTTTCTATGTGTACGTTGCTCATGTGATTATTGTTTTTTGTATATATCTCTTCTGTGTGTGTGTTGGTGTGTGTGGACGGCTCTGCTGTAGAGGGCCCCGAATGATACCAAAGTTAAACCTCTACCGCGGGACCTCGCACATGCTAGACGCGCTCAAATGCATGGACGTTCTTGTAGACATGCACACGCAAAACTGTTCATCAACCAACCATATACAGCAGGAATGTCCATGACTGCATCATTGTCATTGTGCAGTATATGTTCTGTTGTTTTGCATTGCCAAATAGAGGTCAATCTCACTTTTAAATAGAATTATCTGCATTTTCTACTCTAGCTACATTTTAATTAGAACGTAGAACACTTATTTTGACAGTTTAAAATTAATATCAAATGCAACATTGTTTAGTTTTGCTTTTTTTTTTCAACTACTACAGCTTCAGTCCAAAGGTAATTGATTAGGTCAACAAAGGGAGATTCTCTTCCTCAAACCTCAAGAGTTGAAACCAAAGAGTTCTGCAGTAACATGTTCATCAGGAAACATGCAAATGCTTTTTCTTTTGTCCTCAGAACACAAACCCGCTTCACTTTTTTGACATTTGATGTTGACGATGATGATGCCAACTACACGACGATGGTCACTTTCGACTCTGTATCTGCGTTTTTTGCGAAGATCTTTTTTCCT
Organism: Danio tinwini; assembly: GCA_903798205.1. NCBI lineage: Eukaryota > Metazoa > Chordata > Actinopteri > Cypriniformes > Danionidae > Danio > Danio tinwini. The sequence goes on from CAIGQZ010000253.1 coordinate 5,277,713, forward strand.
CTCTGTCGGTGTGTGTCTCGCTCTTACCTCAGAAGCTCCTTATGGAATTTGAATCTGGATTTTTTGTTCAGAACTGTTGAACTGTCTGTTACTCATCGCTCTCTGTGTGCCTGTTGTATGGGGTGGGAACGGGGTGGGCAAAGATGGGAAGGGGGCAAACAGCCAATAAGTGTTAGGATTAAAGTGCAACTTTAGACCAAAAAATGTGTCCATGTCTCGTTCTGTTTTCCCCCTTTAGGTCACTGTGAAATTTCTAAATGAATCTGTCAACATGACGTCAAATTGACGTTGTACCCCAATGTCGTGGGATGTTGCATTTTGTTTGGAAATGAAAATCCAGTTGACATCAGAACCCAACGTCAGGCTGATGTTAATGTCTGACGTCAAAAAACAACCTAAAAACAACAAAATATCAGCCTCTAATGTTGTTACAGCTCTATGTTGCGTGGACGTTACCAATATGATATCTATCAGATGTTGAATTTTGTTTGCCATACCTGACGAATAAATGTCAAATAAAAGTATTTGACGTCAATATGAAGTTGGTTTAAGACCTTGGATTTTGGTCATTTTCCAACGCAACCTAAAATCAACCAAATATCAATGGTTAATGTCATTTCACATAGTTATTGGACATCAAAAAAAACCACTGTCCTTAGACGCTGTCGTGTCGACCTAAGTCTACCCTTATATTAATGTTTTATGACGTTGTTTGTCTGCTGGGAAGTTTGTTTAGATTTTAAAGGTCGAGACACACCAAGTGTGTTTAATACCTGCATTATAGTTGAAATGAAATAGCCTGTTATTGTTGGTATAAGCTTCAGAAGGGTTTCAGAACATTTGGATGTTCATTAACAGTATATCCAACGCAATTTCATGGCAATTCGTAACTTTTTGATTTAGTGGCTAATTCATATGAATTCGTATGATCTAATTTGTACAAATTAATACAATTTGCTCATCACCCAATGGCGGTTGGGGTTAGGGTTGGGGTTAGGTGCCATGCCTCCTTTTTAAAATCATACATTTTCGTATGACTGAATTCGTACAAATTCGTACGAATTAGCCACTAAACTGACAAAACGTAAAATACTTACGTTTCCTCATGAGATCAGGCTGGTATATCGTTGCTCAGGCATTTTGAGATTTTTTCACCTGAACGAAGAGTGAAAGAAAACCGCTTTGAGTATAACTGGGCCTATACCTTTTAAAAAGCTTGGAGATGTAGAGAAATTTCCACTCAACTTTAGGTTAATGTCTTTTTAACCCTGGGTTAAGTAACATTTGACACCACTGTTAACCCTGGGTAATGAAGCTCTATTACAGTACCAGAGGTGTTGAGTTGTGATGGAAGTATTTTGTTAAATTGATCATTTTAATTGATGAATTGTCTTACAAAACGAGCTGCAAGATTTCATGCCTTACACTTTGTCTAAAGCTTTTTATTTTATAAATATGCAAATATAAACAGTAATCCAGGGTTTACATCAAAATGAGTGAAACGGCAAACCTTGTTTACCAGGAATTTACTATTAACCATTGGCCTTACATACAATATAACATTTGTCTCTGAAAATCCAGGAGACGGGGGTGGGGGGAGAGGAAGTTGTACAGATTGAGTATTATTTATCTTATCTATTAAATTAATAATATTATTATACCAATAATATTTTTTTACCCCCACCCCAACCCTAAACCCAATCGTCACAGTATTGTAAAAATATTAATAATTGTTATACAGTGTCATAAAAAAATGCCGCTATATTAATGTGCATATCGCACTTCCGGCCGGCCGCGTATCCGATCTAGACTTTACCGCTTCAGTGGCATTGATTGCTGCAGAAGTTGGGACTTTCTCAACTCTTCAAGTGCCGATGGAAGTGCCAGCCAATCAGATCGCTGTATGCAAATACACCATACCTGCCAACATTTGTCTGAAAATCCGGGCGAGGGGTGGGGGGGTATCCAGTCTGTCAGTGGGGGTGTTACGCCCCATTTTACAGAGGGCGTCAGCTTCAACGCTTCCCATTCAATAGATGGCGTCAGGCGTTGCCGAACTGCATTGTGGATCTGTCGGCCACGCTTCAGTGGCGTTGATCGCTGCAGAAGTTGAGACTTTCTCAACTTTTTAAGTGCTGACAGAAGCGCCATCCAATCAGATCGCTGTATGCAAATACACCAGCTCAGACAGTAGCCAATTGCTAACTAAAGCCTCGGTCACACTGGGCTTTTCTTTCCATAGACTTCCATTCATACGCACGCGAATGCGTCAGACCGGAAACGCAGGGTCACGCGTCGGAGTTTCGCAGGTTGCTGCGGTGCAAAGTTCAAGCTTGGTGAACTCTGACCTGCGAAATCGCATCACTTGACTGCGTAAGACCAATCCAGGATCAAAACATGACCTCTCTGAACAGAAATGTAAAACATGGAGCAATTGCTGGCTTTTTTTAATGTTTAATCATCTTGTTTAATCCCACCCCTTTTCGCAGTGCCGTACGACAGAATTTCGCAAGCTCAAACTCTAGTGTGACTTCGGCTTAATTTCATTATCTGACGCTGCTATGACGATCGCGTCAGCCCCAACTTCAGACACGCCCTCTGTCAAGCGTTAACGCTGAAGCCCCGTGTTAATGGGGTGTTACAGATAGTACCAATCACCTGAGGACCAGAGGAAGGGATTGAATTTCAGGGAGTTTTCTGGGGGAAATGACAACCCTGCTGAATAAACCAGCATATGCTGGTAAGGTATGTTTTGATGCTGGTCTTGTTGGTTTCAATGGTAATCTCAATGCTGGTCTTACTGGCCTGAATGCTGGTCCTGACCAGCATTGAGACCAGCAATTAAAACCAGCAAGACCAGCATTGAGACCAGCAAGACCAGCATTAAAACCAGCATGCCAGCATCAAAACATACCTTATCAGCATATGCTGTTTTTTTCAGCAGGGAAACCGAGAGTTGGGTCTGAAATACGGGAGACTCCCGGGAAAAACGGGAGTGTTGGCAGGTATGAATAAACCTGAGACTAGATATTTAATAAGTAGTCCAAATGACAGCATTTGTGGTGTGATTATTCCAAAAAAACCTTCAGTCAAATTTACATTCAAATATATCAAGCTGATAATTTAAGCATTATCATTTTATGGTTCAGTTAAAGCCGGCTGTTTGAGCTGTACAGATGTTTATGTCATTATTTTTCCAGTCACTTTATCGTTTTAGGGTTTCTGTTGCCAAGGTAACTCGGTAGTAAATTGTGTGCACATTATATTTACTCACATTACAGCAGGCGCAGACATTTGTGAGTTTTAATGTGTCACTCCTTTAATACGTGTGTCTTCTAACATGACAGATACCTGAGTAGGCTAGCTCACAAATGGTTAGTTATGAAAGAAAACATTTATGTAATATCTGCCAACAGTCACGCAATGGAAATCAAGGTCTTTAGGGAAATAACTAGGAAAAACATTAGGTATGGGAATGTAAGGCATTCCCAAACACTTTCAAGTTTTAACACTAACAAGCTGATGAGTACTTGGGCTGGGGTCTCTAAAAACCACTCTCTTAAAAGCTAGTTATGATGTGTTTTGAGAAGTCAGTCAGGCACCACTTTTTAACATCCACCGCAGTTCTTGACCTCTTTTGCTGTGTGACGTTATTGTGCTGTCACTTTTAAACACATTACATATAAATATTTGGATGGTTTGGTTGTCAAACAGTCTATTTACCACATACCCGTCTTACTTTAATAAAACATCACCTGACTAGTCTTAAAAAGTAGCCTACCATGCATCAGTAAGAAAAAAAAGTAAGTTCAAATAAATATAAGCTAGCAGTATTAAAGTGGCATATTTGTACCGTTTGTGTAGGCTAAATACCCTTACAACAATTAAACGTAATTTCTTTGCGACACTAGCCAAATTTATGTTATAGTTAGCCTACTATGCTTTTACACTAATAAAACTACTTTTCGTAAGAGTAAATCATAAGAAAATTTCTTATATAGCCTATTTATGAACGGTTAAAGCTTTCAACTCAAACAATTTCGACTGTACAGATATAGAAATATGAACTGCCAGTTTGTTGCAAGTCTACTGGCTTAAACCAGTTCGAAACGAGCAAGATAACATGTTCAAATACACAACTACAGGTTTAAACTAGATTGTGTCGATTGTTTAAAACGTGAGGAAAACAAGACCTCAAAATCACCTCACCTTTCCCGCCAACGTGCTCTGGATGGAGAGTTTTAGCAACTATATGCAATGGAAATGTTAACCACTAGATGGACACCACGCTCCATCTGTTTTCACCCGGAAAATCGTTCTAGATAAGATTTTACTAGATTACGGGAAGATTTCCACTTGCAAAACCGACTAAATGACTGCGGTGGGAACTCATGTAAATAACCTCTTGACTGTTAACTTCCCATTTCGTGACAGAACCCACTGATGGGTGAGTTATTTTGAATACATATTTGAATGTTAGCTGTGGCTCTGAACAACTGCAAATGCTCTTCACGTGAGGCAAACTTATTTTTGAACATTTAGTTTAATTTAAACCCCGATTTTTTTACAAGTTACATATTGTTTGCTTAGTAAGTTTAACTATACAAACGTAGTCAAGTAAAATTATGTAGCTAAAAAAAATGTTTACTACTCCTGCTGAAAAATACAGCTTAAACCAGCCTAAGCTGGTTAGCTGGTCGACCAGCCTGGTTTTAGAGGGGTTTTGGCCATTTCCAGGCCGGTTTCCAGCTATTTCCAGCCTGGTCTTACCTAGTCAGATTGGTAAATGACCAGCTAAAACCAACTTGACCAGCCTGGTTTAAGCTGGATATAGCTGGTTTTGGCTGGGCTCCCAGCCTGTCTAGGCTGGTCAAGCTAGTTTTAGCTGGTCATCTCCCAGCCTGACCAGCTAAGACCAGGCTGGAAATGGCTGGAAACCAGTCTGGAAATGGCCAAAACCCCTCTAAAACCAGGTTGGTCGACCAACTAAAACCAGCTAACCAGCTTAGGCTGGTTTAAGCTGGATTTTTCAGCAGGGACGTTATTGGCCTATAGTGGAAAAACATTAAAATAAATGTCCTGTTTTGCTAAAAGCTAAGCATTTTTTTTCATAGAACCATTTACAGCTTGACAGTTACAGTCTTAACATGGTGTTTAGCTAGGGAGGGTTGGTCACACCAAGTACTAGCTAATTATAAAAGCAGAAAACATAATCGAGGTAAATCTAACCAGATTTTTTCAAGGTTAGTTGACTAGTTAGCTATATACACATACTATCAATATTTCTACTGCACATATCTAGCAACAATGTTAGGCCTGTGGTTGGGCCTCAGTGTTGGGTGTAATGGGCTATCTGCACAGCTAGTGTTTTTCAGCCAATGATGAACTTCTGGTTAAAGGTTTATGTGACTAATTTCAATTTGATAAGGTTCCTTTTACAGCATCGATGTTGTAATTTAAATATAATTAGTTAAATAGACTTAAGCATCCATTTGGTTGTTAAAGTGTAAAAAGAGACGAAAGACCGTTCAAACGCAGGCGCCGTCATTAGCAGCAGGCTAGCGCACAAATTTGGTATTCTAAAACACTTAACATGAAAAAGGCTTAATGTGGCTTAATGTACCTAAACATCAACCAGAGAGTATAAACAAAGTGAAAAACATCACGTTAAGAGTTTTCTCCCCATTGAAGTCCATTATAAAGAAAAAATAGCTTAACGTGGTTTAATGTACCTTAACAACAAGTATGGAAAATCACATTTCTATCAAATTGTACTTGAGATTAGCACTGACTACTAGCAAAAGAAAGAATGACTCCCGTTTCCACAACTAAAGTGAACAATATTGTGTTTAGCATGTTGTCGTGGGGATGTCAATGACTAGCACATTCTTTTGACAACAAGGGTTAATCTATTATAAATAAAATTAGATTTGATGAACAGCCTTTTTAGCTTTTGGTTTCCTTTGGCTGTTGTAAAGTTACATTAAGCCTTTCCTTACTATGGACTTCAATGGGGGAGAAGACGCTTAACCCAATATTGTTGACTTTATCTATGGAATTAGGGCCCATTCTTTTGACAGTAATTAGTGTACAAGTAAAGTTTGACAGAAATGTGGGTTTCTCTGGTCGGGGTTAAGGCACATTAATCCATATTAAGCTGTTTCGTTATAATGGACTTCTATAGGGAGAATGATATTGTTCACTTAATACACTAAAATAAAAGCTTGTTCTTTTAGCAGCAGAAAGTGTTTATGAGTATATTTTATAGAAATGTATGTTGTTAAGTTAAACCACATTATGCTTTTATAATGGACTTCAATGCATAAAACGCTTAACGTGACATTATTCACTTCATCCACAGAATCAGGGTTTGATCTTTTTCTAGTAGTTACTGTTATTTACAAATAAAATTTCAAAGATTTTTGATAAGCCATGTTAAGTTTTTTCCTTTTATAATGGACTTCAATGGGGAAAAACGCATAACGTGATAATTTTCACTCAAAATAATTAAAGCTCAAAAGTGTTTGTCATGAGTAAAATTTGATAGAAATTTGATTTTCTCTGCTTGTTGTTAAGGTACATTAAGCCATGTTTCCCTATAATGGACTTATAATGGAAAAACGCTTAACGTGATGTTTTTCACTTAACCTATGGGATCGGGACTCATTATTTTTTACAGTAATTAGGGTTAATTAGAAGAAAAGTTTGACAAAAAATTGGGTTTCTGTGGTTGATGTTTAGGTACATTAAGCCACATTAAGCTTTTTTTCTTGTTAAGCGTTATAGAATGTCCCATTTATTCCATTGAAAATACTGGGGTAAAATTAATTTCCATATTTTAAAGACATGGCGCGGAAAAAATATATAATTTAATGCAGTGCTTCTTGTTTGGTCTGATACCCAATTTATACGGTATCTTAGCCAGACAGTGAAGATCGCTGATTTCGATTTTGTAAGGGATGACCTTTTTTGGGAAGCCCTGGAGCTGGCTGACTGAAATTAAAAGTCTGTGTGCATATACCCCATTGCAGTTACTTATAATATAACTGTTCTGAATAAATCAGTTCAGAGAAACAGATCATTATAAATTTTTTATATGAATATATTTTGCTGAATAATTAGATTTATCAACTAAAAAGGTTACAATTGTCTAATAATTGCTTAAAAAATGATTAACTGAGTAACAATTAATGATAAAATATGATATGCATGAAATGTGGTGTGATTATTTTAAAATGTTTAGCTTTTTTTATGCATATACTGTAATGTTTTATATTCTTAAATACGTTAAATGTTTAAACAATCCTAAAAGGCCATGTTCAACTCAAATGTAAAGAATTAAAATAAGTTAACTTGCATTGTCTATGCATTGAGACTTATAGGATAATTTTTAATAGTACTGAGTAATTAAATTACTTATTGAATAATTTTTTTTTTATTTTATCGTTAGAATGTAACTTAAGTTACCCAACACTGGTAGGTGTATAGCTACTTGATGAACCTGAAATTGTAACTTTGAATGACGTCTTGTCATTGATGAAATCTTTCGTTTCAGTGATGCAAATTCACGTCATCGTATTGTAGCGTTCTATGGCAGGCCTTTGTAATCTCTCGATGAGCTCAAAATGTTGAACATGATGCATATACATCATTTGTATATGCCACAAAAGCAAGACATGGTAAAATATCTCAGCCTCTCATTTACTCATCCATGTCCTCTGCATTGAAACACAAAGCCAACACTTCCAACAAATCAGGTCGTTCATAGTCAAGGCCTTGTGCTTTACATCAGCCGGCCAAACGTGTAGGCTGGAGTACTTGCAGAAGCAAAAACTATATTAATATAAATGTGAAAGACATTGACAGAAGACATGCCGGCTTACCATTTAAAATGTAAACCACAATGCACATTGCGTGTTTCCTTTCACCAGAAAATCTTCTGAAATCCAATCCTGTTTTATCTTATTTCTTTTGCAGAGCACAAAAGAAGATGTTTTGAAGAATGTTTCAACATGTGCTTCAGATTTATCACATTAAGTTCATTCATTTGACTAAATAGCTGTGTTTTTAAGGGCGATTTATAGCATGCTCAACAAGGAAAAAGTTTCAATTTTCACCAACCATCATAGCAACCACGTAGCAAACAGCATAACAGCTACTTTGAACAATACTCTATGAAAGCAAAACTATTGTTCAAAAAGGTAATGATTCGCACTCATCAAGTAATTGTTTCGTGCTGTTTTTATTTTTACATTCTTCGGGTGACTCAAAAAACACAAACGTTTCGGCACAATGCCTTCCTCGGTGTGTAACACAATCCTCTCACTCCACCCTTTTATCCCACAGTCAATCACATTGCGTCATTAGACGACCCCTCCAAAACAATCTCATTTTCATTTCATCAGTCCATGATTAACCACAAGGACTATTCACCTTCATATTCAAAAACATCATTTTACAGGAAAAAACATCAATTATCATCATATGCCAAGTGTACATCAATACATTGTGAATCCGATAGTCCATAACATAAAAAAATTAATTTGACGATCATTTAATGATTAAAGACAATCTTACCTTCACCTCAACACACGTACCTAGCCACACACAAAAAATATCTTCCCCTTACCTTCAAAAAACATTATTTCACAGGCAAATAGCATATTTACATCAATACAATGAAATTTCGACAGTTCAAAACATCAAAAAATTAATTTGTTATATTGTGTCAATTATCTAGATTGCTGCTTGATGATTACCAACAGTCATTTTTTTATTACAATAATCATAATTAACCATACGAGAAATACCCTTACCTTCAAATACAAAGCTAGCCATAATAACCCTAGAAAGTGCTTTTCCTGCTTTTTATCACTTGTCTGAATCTCTCTTAGGGAATATTCATATATTTATAAAAATTTCTAAAAAACACAAAAGAGAACATTTGGAAGAATACTGAAAAACTGGATATGTCCATACTGGAACATAGACCCCGCTGTCACAATGTTGTGGGTTTTTTTTTTTCTTTGCACATTTATATTGCTTTTTTATTATATCATCATTGCACCAAATTACTAAAAAACTAGTTACCACTTATGCAAAGTGTTTCTAATGCAGCATCTATGGATTGTAATTCATTCATTCATTTTCTGCCGCTTTTCCGGGGCAGGGTCGCGGAGGCAGCAGTCTTAGGAGAGAACCCCAGACTTCCCTCTCCTCAGACACTTCCTCCAGCTCCTCTGGGGGGATCCCGAGGCGTTCCCAAGCCAGCCAAGAGACATAGTCCCTCCAGCGTGTCCTGGGTCTTCCCCTAGGCCTCCTCCCGGTGGTACATGCCTGGAACACCTCCCTAGGTAGGCGTCCAGGAGGCATCCGAAACAGATGCCTGAGCCACCTCAGCTGACTACTCTCGATGTGGAGGAGCAGCGGCTCTACTCCGAGCTCCTCCCGGGTGACAGATCCTCACCCTATCTATAAGAGTGCGCCCTGCAACCCTTTGAAAGAAACTAATTTCGGCCGCTTGTATCTGAGATCTTGTCCTTTCGGTCATGACCCAAATCTCATGACTATAGGTGAAAGTAGGAACATAGATTAACTGGTAAATCGAAAGCTTTGCCTTTTGGCTCAGCTTTTTCTTTATCACAACGGGCCGGTACATCGACCGCATTACTGCTGCCGCTGCACCAATCTGCCTGTCAATCGCACATTACATCCTTCCCTCACTCATGAACAAAAGCCCGAGATACTTAAACTCCGCCACCTGGGGTAAGGACTTTCCTCCAACCTGGAGATTGCAAACCTGATTTCTTACATTTATATTGCGCTTTTCTGGACACTCAATTCGCATTACACATTTTTTTGTTTCATCCACCACCAGTGTGCAGCATCCACCTGGATGACTCGACGGCAGCCATATTGCACCAGACTGCACACCACACACCAGCTGATTGATGGAGAGGAGACAGAGTGATGAATCCAATCATGATATGGGCCATGATTGACAGTGGGCAAATTTTTCCAGGAGTTAAACCCTGCTCTTTTTCGAAGGACATCCTGGGATTTTTAATGACCACAGAGAGTCAGGACCTCGGTTTAACGTCTCATCCAAAAGACGGCGCTCACTGAGCATTATAGAGTCCCCATGAATATACTAAGGCGTTAGGACACACACAGGTCACACGTTGAGCAACCTAGCTTTCCCATGTGGTCTCCCATCCAGGTGCTAACCGGGTGTAGCCCTGCTTAACTTCACTGGGCAACCATGAAAAGTTGCAGAGATCTAGCTGCCAGTATGACATTATTCACATATCAAATTTTTTTCCTTCATGGAGTTTTGTGGGAGAAACCTGAGCACAGAAACCCACAGGAACACGAGGAGAACATGCAAACTCTACACAGAAATGGCAACTGACGGAGCTAGGACTTGAACCAGTGAGGCAACAGTGCTAACCACTTTCAATTCGTCTATATAATGAAACACTAGACCACAATGACCTTCAATAATATTGACCTAAAATCACACTTTTCAAAATCCCTTCACTGGTGTTCAGTGAGTATAAGAGAATGATGATGAGTGCTTTTTTATTAGAGGAAATCGGATTACGCAGACACATTTAGCTAAATTTCAGTTTTAAGAAGGTCACGTTGCGATTATAGTGCTCATCAAACAGAATAAAAAGGCCTGAGCGCAAATATAGTTACTTGAATCCTTTGTTCGGCGTGCCAACCTGCGACGTAGCTGTTCCCGGTGGCTTGTCATTATAACTGCATTTAATGATTATGTATTATTATCTTGGCTTATATCTACGTGCGGTTGGAGACTAATGGCCATAGCAACAGACACGGCGAGGTGTTTCTCGACACCCGACAAACGTGATTGAGGTTGGAGCGTTGGCAAGCTGTCGGCACACCACAGTCATCCTGGCACTGGGTACACAAACACATATTCTCACCCGCTTTCTTTATTTCTCTCCCCCTCACAAACCGACACTGTGTTCCTCTCGCTGCAATACACACAAACACACACACACACATTTCCTCTGTGTTAAAAGGCAGGGCTGAGACTTCACTGCCAGTGAGGTAATGAGGCCTCCGTTGCCACACAGTCTGCTTCAGTTCGACAGACTCACCCCAGGCAGGGTTTCACTCTTTCCAAACCATCTCGCGTTTACTTTATACCCCATATATCCCAATATTACCCCATCATTTCAATCCCCTCTCCATTTTTTTCCATTCATCCCACTGTCCTTTTTTTCTTAAACATAACTCTCAGCTTTGTTGCTCTAATATGAAGCAAATTTTCGCTAGACTTTGAGGACGTCTCCAACCAAAACAAAGTGTAGATGGCGGTTTGAAATTTTTCACTCCCAGACTATTTCGGGCCTAAAGAAAGATGGAAAGTGAGTGCTCGCTTTGGAGAAAGGTGGAAAATATAGAGTAGGAAGTCACGAATAGGAGTAGGAAGAGAGAGTTCCTAGCTGAGATACAGGAGCCACTGTCAACACACACACATACACATGCCGGGACTGATATAGACTGACACCGTTTGTACATACCAGCAGCGCTCGGAGGCGCTTACAAACATGCGTATACTCTCGTAGCAATTCGGTGTCCTCTAACACTTAACCTCGCTCATGTTTCTTGTGGCTGGTGCCCCGTGTCTCTGCTCCACAATTTACTTCTGTTCTCACTTTTAATTCCTCACCCTCATTCCAGCGCACTCTCGCTCGCTCTCATAGGCTTGGCACAGCGCTTGGCATAGTGCCTGAAATGGGTCAAATATAACTCTCGCATTCCTCTCCTTCAGTCTCTTTTCCTCGCTGGCTTATGAGGCCTTACACACACACACACATACACACATACAAATACAGTCTCCCTCTCAGGGATTACAGTCGACTTTATTTACACCTAATCAAGTGGTCACAGGGCACCTGGTTTTACCGCTTTTGAAATATTTACTTTAAATAGCTGGAGGGTGCCCGTGTGTGCTGACTGAAAGTGTGCGTGCATGCGTGTGACATATTAACACTGTATTCTTGCTGCATTTGTTTACAGTAGAGAACTAGTCAGCGTCACTAACCCGGTATCCACCTGGCGTTTAAAACAAATAGGTTTCACCGAGAAGCGTTCAAGTTCTGTTTTTCTCTTTTCATCACTTTCTCGCTCTATTTAATTTCTATTGCTCATACTTGGTGGTAACCCCGAGTATTGGATGTCAGCGCTCACAGCAGAGATTTCCATTGAAGGAGGGATGTGAGCCATATCTAGGCACTAGAATATTATTTTTTACATTATCGTTGTTTTTTTTTGCTTTGCAAGTTATGAATTTATGTGGAAAATTTGTTATATTTGCAAAAACAGTTGTCAGTTAAAGCAGCGTGTCAGTCAATAGTCATGAATAATACGAATATTCTTATTATCTGATAAAGAAATTAGACACGGCAGCGCTGCTGGCTGCTGTTTCGAGCCCCCGGCTGGGTCAGTTGGCATTT
>CAIGQZ010000253.1:5290213-5307859 GCA_903798205.1 Danio tinwini
CCGCTGCATAAAACATATGCTGCATAAGTTGGCGGTTCATTCCGCTGTGGCGACCCCAGATTAATAAAGGGAATAAGCCAAAAAGAAAATGAATGAATGAATGAAATCAGACACACAAACATATGTACATATTTTATTGCCTGTTTAAGTTTTTGTAGGTTTTGGTATTTCAGACCATGCTCTTTTGACTTTGCCTTTTGTTAGGACAACTAGCAACAATTCAGAATGCTTTAGCAACCACCTACAATTTCCTTGAAGACCAAAAACATCGAATTAAACACATAGCAACACCCTGGTAACATCCTTCGAGACCTACCAATGTCCTAAGAACGAAAAAACATCATAGTAACTCTCGCATTAACACCCTAACAACCACATTTAATACCAATACCCTAAAAGCCAAAAACACTAAACTAACTACATAGCAACACCACGATATTCAATTCAATTCACCTTTATTTCTCTAGCGCTTTTACAATGTAGATTGTGCCAAAGTAGCTTCACATAGAAGATTATAGTCAATTGAAACAGTGTCAGTTTAGTTTTCAATGTTTTAAGTTCAGTTCAGTTTAGCTCAGTTCAGTGTGGTTTAATAATCACTACTGAGAGTCCAAACACTGAAGAGCAACTCCATCGATGCACACTTTTAAGGTCTAACAATGTCCTAACACCTAAAAACACAATAGTAAACACATAGTGACATCTTATAATGTCCTTAAAGATAAAAAAACATCACATAGCAATTCCCTGGCAACCACCTTCAATGCCTAACCATTTCGTAAGAACCAAAAACATCATAACTCCCTTATCAACACCCTGTTTACTACATTTAAGGCCTAACAATTTTCTAAAACACTATAGTAACCACATAGCAACACATTGACAAACAACCACCTTCAAGGCCTAACAATGTCCTTACCTAAAACATTATAATAATCACATAGCAACACCCCAACAACTCCTTTAAAGCCCAATCATTTCCTTAGAAAGAAAAAAACATCATAGTAACTCCCTTATCAACACCCTGATAACCACCTTTAAGGCTTAACAATGTCCTAAAAACCAAAACGACCTTAGTAACTACATAGGAACATCCCGATAACCACATTTAATGCCTAACAATAGCTATGTTTCCATCCAAAAATGCGAATGAACTTTATGCGCAAAACTGAATTATCGTATAAAAGACGTGCGAATAAAGCAGCGTTTCCATCCAACGAGTCAGAAGCAAACAAAATTGTCACTTCCTGATTAACTGGCGGCAAATATCAACAGTAAAAACTGAATTTGCTGCGGTAGGAGAAGCTGCTTCAATCTTTTCTTCATTTAATAAATGACTTGCGCCTCAGAAGGCATTCCTGACACGCAGTGAACGTGTGGTGGCGTTTGAAGCGATGAGACGCGGAGCACAGACGCCATAGGTGTAGCGTGTGTAAGGATGGGGAAGGCTTAGCCTCCCCCTGGCCAGAGACCACAGAGATAGCAGCAAAGAAAAAAACTGCATTGAAAATATGTAATAGGTGTAAGGCGGAATATGAATGTAATGTAATGTTGATGATTAACAGAACACTTTAGTAATTATAAGTTTGTCAATGAAGTTTAAAGTCCCCCTCCGAAAAAAATGGCACTGTCCAACTCCGCACTTTGCACCAATGAGCGCTGCTATTGACTGGAGTTCGCAGCAGCTCTGAAAACAAAACCAAAAATGCATACATAAGTTATAAATTGACAAATGAGTATTACGATTGAGGTATAATAATATATTATTCTGCTTTAACTTGTTTTCAGCATTAAATGAAATTGTCAGTTTTTATTTATTTATTTTTGCAAAATGGTTGGATGCTCAAAATGTCACTGTTAAATAAATTACTATATTATCAGAGATAAGAAACTAGCTATTATACACTTAGTTTAAGAGTAGGCATTGAGGTCCACCCTATTTAGGTCTACTCATTTTAAAATTTCTGGCCTCGGCCCTGGCTGCATATCAAAAGTGACATAACCACAGGACTAAACAACAAAGACAACATTAAAGCTTATAATGCCAGGTCATGCCAAAATACATTTTTGTTTGTTAAACAGAAGGCTACCATTAATCTATAATATAATATAATATAATATATAACTATTATATACACTACCGGTCAAAAGTTTGGTGACAGTAGGATTTTTAAAGGTTTTAAAATAAGCTTATCCTGCTCACCAAGGCTGCAATAATTTATTGGAAAATACAGTACAAATTGTACAATTGTGAAATGTTATTGCACTATAAAATAACTGTTCAAAAGTAGTTTATAATTAAATTTAATAATTTATTCCAGTGATTTTAAAGAGGAATTTTCAGCTTCATTACTCCAGTCTTCAAAGTCACATGATCCTTTAGAAATCACTCAAACAATTGAAAATTTTTTTAAATATATTTAATAAATGAAACGTGTTTATCCTACTCAGCTATTCTCATAAATTTTTTATGTGCATTTTTTTGAATTTGTGAGCATCTTAGTTTCCATTAAGTTTTTTTTATGCGCATGTCCAAAATGTGCATAAAAATAGGTGGATGGAAACGTAGCTAATGTCCTAAAAAACAAAAAGACCTTAGTAACTACAAACGAACATCCCGATAACAACCTTTAAGCCCTATCAATGACCTAAAAACCAAAAACACCATAGTAACTACATAGCAACACCCCAATAACCACCTTTAAGGTGTAGCAATGTCCTAAAACACCATAGTAACACCATAGCAACACACTGACAACCACATTCAAGGTCTAACAATGTCCTTAAAGACCTAAAACATTATAGTAATCACATAGCAACACCCCAAAACCACCTTTAAGGCCTAACCATTTCATAAGAAAGAAAAAGCATCATAGTAACTCCCTTCTCAACACCTCGATAACCGCCTTTAAGCGATATCTATGGCCTAAAACCCAAAAACACGATAGTAACTACATAGTAACATCCGGGTAACCACCCCGAACAGCTTAGTAACAACCTAACAACAAATGTCGTTCTCTCTCTTTTCCCCATTTACCCCCATAAATTGCTTGTTTCTTTCACCTCATCATCCCTGGTATACATCTATCTGCTCGTCCCCAAAGTGAAAGTGTGGTAATCCTATTAGAAATGTGTGAATACCAGCTGGGACAAAGAGAAGCGGGGAGCGAGGGGACACTGAACAGAAAGAGAGGGAGAGTTTACGTGTACTTGAAAGAGGAAACACGAACGTTAATTTGCATGGTTCTCATCAAGAATGCCTTTGAGATATAGATGTGCGCTTGAGCGGGGGATATTGTCTTTGGGCTTGCAGCGCTGTAAAGTCTGTTGCGTGTAAAGTCAAAGGTGTGTGTTATGAGGTTAGTGTGGCAGACAGCATAGAGACAGGTCAAATGTGTTTCCTAAAGAGTTCAAGCAGCAAGAAAATAAACAAGTCTTTTGATCACAAAGAGTCTATTCACACACTCCTTTACACACACACACAGAGATGTATACATAAACTCTCTCTCTTTTTTCTTTCCCCGTTGCCCTTCCCCCTCCATTTTTGGGCTGCTGCTTTTACCCCTTGCACTTTTAGCATTTTAGCCCCACCCCTTCCTTTCTCTCTCTCCCTGACACTCTTTCCTAATCCCTGATTCCCTTGAGAATTCCTCCCTATTGGTCCCACAAAACTTCCATATCTCTCTCTGCCTCTATTTCTCTCTCTCTCTCGCAGCTCGGAAGATGAGACCTCGCATACCGTAGTTTATCTGTATTTTTGAAAACCTGGTGAACAAAATGAATAGGTATGTCATGCTAGTGACCTTGACACCTTTAAGCAACTTCATAGCACCAATTACGCACACACATGCACACACGCGAACCTTCCATCATTGGTGCACAAAGCTCCCTTTGTGTGTTTGAGTGTGTGTGTGTGTGTGTTTGGATTCTGCATGCATGCATATGTGGATGTGTATATTGGGCCCCCTTCACGGGGTCAATGGGGGCCATTTAGTTCATTCCAGAACTATAGTCAAGTTTGGGAGGACGCCTTTGCCTGCTGAACCCCGATCACATTATCATTCGATTTCCTTCATCAGAGCCCACTTTAAATTGCAGAAACACTCCCCTCCGCCCCATTCTGCATGTCTCAACAGGCTTCCATTTGTTGCTCTGTAAACCTGGCCACAACATACATTCGTCGTTGCTTTGATCAGTCCTTCATGAAGTTTTAATGACCGCTCATTAATCAGTCTCTTTAGGTGCCAGTGATTAATCTTCCTCACTCATTCTGAATCCTCGGTCGAGTGATCATTGGCCTCAAATGTGTGGGAGATGGGAAGGTAATTGCAGCGATTGTGCTGTTTTGTGTAGACTTGTCAGCGGGTGAGAAGTTAAAATCGAGGACAAAAGGCTGAAGGAACACTTTGATTTGTTATGACAGCTATCTTAGACAAGGAAATAAATACAACATGACTAAAATTAGGCATGTGCTATAATGATGTAGTCATTTATGGCAGTAAATAAATAGGTAGTCGTTTGAATTTGTTGGATACTATGCCATTTAAAGTGCTCATTCAAGCATAGACTTGCTTGTTAAAATTAAATCAATTTAACCATGCATTATTTGCTTTTAGGCAGTTTTGACACTTGATTTGACTTTGTTGTCCAAACCCAGGTCTGTTTTCAAGTACCGCAAAGCATACCCTTATAAAACATTTATAAAGTGTAAATATATATATACACTTTATATACACCTCCTTTTGCTTTCAGAACTGCCTTAATTGTTTGTGGCGTAGATTCAGCAAGGTACTGAAAAATTCCTCTGAGATTTTTTGTTCATATTGACATTATAGCATCACGCAGTTGCTGCAGATTTGTCAGCTGCACATCCACCAAATTCTGACCCTACCATCTGAATGTTGCAGCAGAAATCGAGACTCATCAGACCAGGCAACGTTTTTTCAATCTTCTATTGTCCAATTTTGGTGAGCCTGTGCGAAATTACTGTTCTTAGCTGACAGGAGTGGCACCCAGTGTGGTCTTCTGCTGCTGCAGCCCATCCTCCTCAAGGTTGGACGTGTTGTGTGTTCAGAGATGCTCTTCTGCATACCTCAGTTGTAACGAGTGGTTATTTGAGTTACTGTTCCCTTTCTATCAGCTTGAACCAGTCTGGCCATTCTTCTCTGACCTCTGACATCAACAAGGCATTTGTGCCCACAAAACCGCCGCTCACTGGCTATTTTTCGCTTTTTCGGACCATTCTCTGTAAACCCTAGAGATGGTTGTGCATGAAAATCCCAGTGGATCAGCAGTTTCTGAAATACTCAGACCAGCCTGTCTGGTACCAACAACCATGCCACGTTCAAAGTCACTTAAATCACCTTTCTTCCCCATTGTGATGCTCAGTTTGAACTGCTGCCTAAATGCATTGAGTTGCTGCCATGTGATTGGCTGATTAGAAATGTGCGTTAACAAACAGTTGGCCAGGTGTACCTAATAAAGTGGCCAGTGAGTGTATAGATAGATAGATAGATAGATAGATAGATAGATAGATAGATAGATAGACAGACAGACAGACAGACAGACAGACAGACTAATGGAGTAATGCTGACTTTAAAATCCCCCTTTTTGTTGACTTGTTTCATATTTAGTAAACTACTCTGTTCAAAAGGTTTGAGATTAGGAAGATTTTTTTGTTTTGAAAGAAGTTTCTTATGCTATACAAATATATCATTTACCGTTCATTAATCTCCATGAAGAGGATTTATTTTAGAGGGAAAAAAATTGTGAGAAAGTTTTTGCAGTCAGTTTTGTATAATCGAATGTGTCCTTGGTGAATAAAATCATTAAAACTGAATACACCCCATAGTGATTGGGTGAATGATTTCAGACATGGCAACAGTGCATTTTACCTTGCTTGTCTTTATATGATTTTGTGCACGTCAGAGTTAAGAATCAGCAACACGCAAAAATTAAAGCACTCTGTGTGTCTGAGAATACGGTGGAAAAAAACAGCACATAAATTACCTCTTTCTTCTCCCTATGAATCCATTTTGGAGTAATCTTTATGACGTACTTACACTGCTATGTCCCTCCATCGCTTTGATATTCTTGGATTCCCAAAAAAGGGTTATTTCTGTAAGCGCACGGTTATGGTTTTCATTAAGTTTCAAGAATATGTGAATTGCCCATTAGTGCTGTACTAAAGAAGCACTGGAGTTCGCCCTGTACCACTTTGTGTGTTCCCAGGGCCCATTTGCTTCGAGTATGACTCCTCTTTTTCTCTCCATCCCATTTTTTTCCCCTCATCTTCGTCTCTCCCCCTCTCTTTCTCTCCTGCGCGTCTGTCTGTCATTCTGATTAGAGACGGCGGGGTCGTGCCACAAAGGAGAGGAGTGAAAGAAAACATCTCCAAACGAGGCCACAAACCAGATCTCTGTCTCTTTCTCTGTCTTGTTCGTTTCGACTCATTTGCTTACGCACCACCAAATGGCTGCATTCAGCGTTTTACACCCAGAGCCTTCTTTAAATTAACATCAATTACTGGTAGACGTCACTTTTTCCTTTAATGTTAATTAGAGTCTAATGATTGAGGTTGAGCAGTGCATCATGGATAATGAAAGACGAATGTTGTTTATCGTATGTATATTTACCATCAATTTCATTTAAAGATTAAATTGTGTGGGTTTTTGGAAGTCCCCAAAGATGAAGTTTGCACACGAGACAAAGTCAAGGCCTGGCCTGTGCACGTGTGTTCGCAAGTAGCATTAACGCTGAACTGGTAATTTAGCATATACGTGCAAATGCTTTACAAATGTCATCGACTACCCTTGAGTTTCCACTGACAACTGCTCCAGCTCTCAAAGCGAGAAAGGGAGGCGGTGGAGGAAAAGAATGAGAGATAAGGAAAAGAGAAGGCCACCTACAGACTCACATTCGTTTCTCACTGCAGCCCACATTTAGCACTCTCAATAACAATTGCATTTTTCTGAGTAAACAACCTTGAAGAACATTCTGTCATGTTTGATCCATATGCTATGAGGTTGTGCGCACGAAATCACACATTTGATGGATCCATGCCCTTTCTGCAAAAAGGTTATTGTTTAGTCTATATTTATCCTTTAGCTTATATTTATGGCTATTAAACAGATCTTCAACGCCAACTATTTTAGTTGCCTGCTCCTCTTCTTCTTGAGTCATACTGGCATTAGCAGCTGTTTCAATGGGCTTGCATACATAAATTGTCCACAATACCGAACTGTCAAAGCCAGTCCGTGAACAACGTTAACATTGGCAGTTAACTGTGTGTCTGAAACATATAGTTTGATACTACGCATGAGCAAGTATAAAATTCCGACGTTATGATAACCTTGGATAAAAATATCATGGTTTCACAGTTTGACGGTACTGTGATTACTGCTCTAAAATATTACAACTTTTTATCCTTTGAACACAAAATACTTTATTTTGAGAAACATTTAAAATATTTTAGAGCAGTAAACATGTCAGGCTAATTAATTATAATGAATCACTGATTCTGCTGTCTTCATTAGTTTCAAAAACACAGATTTCACAGCATTTTTGGATATCTTTTCTGCTGGAGATACTGTTGTCCTAAAAAAAAAAAAACTTTTAAGCTTTTAAGTGCGCCAGCCGAGATCAATCGAGTGTTTTCAGAGAAGGTGCCCGAATCTCGATGCGTTGCATTCAGTGCGTGTTTAGCGCAAATGTCAGCTAAATGTAAAATCCAACACTGTACACATCATCGCCAAAGAAGCTCGCCCTTACGAAGTTTAAACTGAATCTGCGGCTCATAACAAAGAACAGTATTTGCGCCGGTGGTCATCATGAGAATCCTGCTCTGCCTGCTCTTATATTGCGTCGGCTGACTCGCCTGCTTTTCCACAAACACAGAAAAATGAAAATCACCACATAACGAGACTGTGCATTTACAATGACACAAACTGAAACCAAAACTTTTAAAGAGTGATAGAAGTGAGACTTTTCTTACTTTCTTTGGTCCATTCTTTCTTGAGATGTATATTATTTTTCTATTTACTGATGACTGCTTTGCAGCTTTCAGCATTGGATTGAATGATTTATTATAATCTTTTGTTTGTTTTGTAGCAGAAATATTATTTATTAAATTGACATGCATTTAAAAACAAAAGTGCAAAATAAATATTTCTTACTGCAATGCTTCATTTTAGTTTGATGCAAACCATAAATTTATTTTTCATGAAGTAACAGCAGGACTTTTTACAGTACAAAACTCCCATTCAAGCACATTCAGGGCAGCATAATAATGACAAATGTAATTCATTGTAAGTATTATTGACATCATCATCATCATTAATAATATTTTATAATTAGACATTCATTTTGGAATTATTGCACAGATATCAATAAGTCATAACAGCATTAGTTAGATGTTGCTGGTTTTTGTTAGTCCTGATTGATGTTGTTTTAAAATACAATAAATCCCTTAATATACAATTTGCAGGGGTGCTCATTCATTTTTGGTGGGTGCTCCTAAATTTTTTCTGGTGCTCCTAAATTTTTGAAGTTGGGAGCACCGGTGCTACCAAGTAAAAAAGTTAATTTCGAGCCCTGGTATAGCAGAAAATTTTGGCGGTTTTAAAACCTTGACTTTTCTAAACTACGGTATACCTTGAAAACGATTACCATGCCTATTTGATACATGTTGAAAATGACAATGAAAACTTTACAGCAAGACATTAGCGGAAACAATATTAAAAAGTTGCCATACAATGTATAAAATGTACTGTTCCACACAATCCATTAATGTTGTCCCTACACAAATCAATTAGGTTATCCAACAAATTTAAGTGTATTGAACATAAAATAATTAAGTTGTCCCATAAAATCCCAATACTTGTGTTGTTTTCAGCTCATTTAAAATAAGTAGTTTGAAAAAGCAAGGGTGATGCGGTGACTCAGTGGTTAGCACTGTTGTCTCACAGCAAGAGGGACGCTGGTTCAAGTCCCAGCTGAGTCAGTTGGTATTTCTGTGTGAAGTTTGCATGTTCTCCCTATGTTGGCGTGAGTTTCAGGATGCTCTCGTTTCCCCCCATAGTAGGCCCACAAGAAATCTGCGCACGCAGAAATCTGCAGATTTTTAGCTAATCATTGAGTCTATTTTTTACTTGTGAAAATGTGTGTAAACTTAAATTTATTCAGTTTTTTTAATTAATTTCAGTAATGTTATTAAAAAATATAAAAATGTTCATATGATTATTTACAATACAGTGTGTAAAGCAACTTTTTCTGTCTTTAAGTAGATATATATTAAATGAGAGACTTGCTTTATTTACCAAACAAAACATAAGTGGATCTAATTGGATTTGCATTGTAAACATTAAATAAAAAGTTAAAAAGGTATTTTTTTTATTTCATATATACATTTTTAGTAATAATACTCCCAAAATCATTCCGCATAAATCCGCAGATTGTTTACAAAATTCTGCGCAGAAATAACAAAAAAATGTCCGCAGATTCTGTCTGGCCCACAGTCCAAAGATAGATGAATGAATAAACTAAATTGGCCGTAGTGTATGTGTATGAATGAGTGCGTATGGGTGTTTCCCAGTACTGGGTTGCAGCTGGAAGGGCATCCACTTTGTAAAACATATGCTGGATAAGTTGACGGTTCATTCCACTCTGGCGACCCCTTGTGAATAAAATGACTAAGCCGAAGGAAAATAAAATGAACAAACAAGAAAAAAAAAAAAAATTCTAAGTGTAGTTTTTAAAAAATATTGAGTAAATACATATACGTACACCACATTCTCACCTCAAAAGTTTAAACCGGGATTTAAATCTATGCATTTTTGAGATGTGTGAGATGAAAGTTGAGCTCTTCAAGATAGCAGGCTTTGTTGATCCCAGCAGGCACGGAACATCAACTTGACGTCAGATTGACGTTGTACCCCAGCGTCGTGGGATGTTGCATTTTATTTGAAAATGGAAATTGTGCTAACGTCAGAACCCAGTGTCAGGCCAGCGTCAGTGTCCAACCTAAAATAAACCAAATATCCAAGTCTAATGATGTTACAGCTTGACGTGTAGACGTTTTCACTATGACGTCTATCAGACGTTGGATTTTGGTGGGCATACCTGACGAATTTTGAATTTTGATCACCTGACATCACGACCTAAATCTAACCTAATATTAATGTCTTATGATGCTGTGTGGATGTTACCACTATAATGTCTATCAGATGTTGGGTTTTGGTTGCCATACCTGACGAATAAATGTCAGTATTTGACGATGTCAATATGGCGTTGTTTTAAGATGTTGGCTTGATGTTGGATTTTGGTCACTTTACAACACAACCTAAAATCAACCAAATATCAACGTCATTTCACGCTGTCATTAGACGTCATAATAACGTTGTCCTTAGATGCTGGAAAGACATTGAATTTTGGTCACCTGACGTCACTACCTAAATCTAACCTAGTATTAACGTCTTATGATGTTGTGTTGCCTGCTGAGATGTGTCAATGTGGCTTCTACATATACATGCCTATGGTGACAGCTTCACACAATCATCTGATGGATCCATGACTTTCTCTAACAAAAAGGTTGTTGTTTCCCTTATAATAATTAACCAAGGTTTTGTTATGATAAAGTATAACAACATTGTTTTTTGGGATATTGATTTCACTGTTAACTCTGGTTACTATTATTTGTTTACTGTGTGGTCACGATGGGTCATCTACAAAAAGTGTGTTTTTACTTGTTTATTTACTCATTTGGGTAGAACTTACCTTCAGTACCAAGAATGTTAGTTATAGCTATATTCTGTTAGCAACTTTTCAGACGTACAAAGTCATAATTTTCATCGATGGAATAACCTAGCTGCTTTTTCCCCCACACAATGAAAGTTGTCAAGCTAAAAAAAGTTGCTACCTTTATGTTGCTTGAACTTCATCCCCGTTCACTGCAGTTCTTACAATCTGCTAAACTTCTCCAGACAAGTTTGAGTCCCACTGAGGAGAAAAAACGGCATTTGAGTGTGGAACAACATGAGGATGACTAAACAATAACAGATTTCAATCTCTGTGTGAACTATTACTCACACAACAACTCTTAATACAGAGCTCATTTTAGTGGTGTCAACTGTGAGGAACTTGAGACCACCGCTGACGACAGATTTTATTGGTTTTTCGGTCTGTTTCTGCGGGACAACATGTCATCGGCACCTCACGATGCTGGCCGAGATTTGACGGCGTTGGCGGTCTCCGCAGCAACGCCGCAGTGACGCGAGCCCGACACAAACGGAGAGTAGGCGTGGCTACGTGCACGCTCCTCCCCTCCCTCCCCCGCTCAGCGTGGGCGGCCCCGTGTGGCTGGAAGAACGAAACACGACACCCCGAAAGAGGAGGAGGAGGGGGCAGACGGGAGAGAGAGTTGCACGGAGTGAGTGGAAAAAGAAAAAGTCCGTGGAAAGAGAGGGAGAAAAGTGGATCGGGCATTTCAGCCTTCTCGTTTGTTTTGATTCTGTCTGCTTCGCCTCGTGTTTCAGCGTGAAGACTCGAATATGCAACTTCGCAGTGTCTATGAAGTAATCAGGAGTTCAGCGCGGACACGGTGCTCCTCCATCGGCACGACGCGCTCCCATATCTGACCGTAAAAGAGCGAGCCTGTCCGGCCACAAGGCAACAACTAGCGTACTCCACGTTGGGGAGGAAAAGCAAAACTACAAACAAACCGAGGGAGGACGAGTGAAGGGGCTGGATTTGAGGAGGAAAAGTTTACAGAGGAGTTTTGTGTGTGTGTGCGATCCTGAGCTCGCCGAGAGGAAGAAGTTAATTTCATCTCTCTTTCTCACTCACTCTCTTTCTCAGTTAGCACGACTGCTAACGAAGCGGCTATACTCTCCAACATGAAGACCCCGGGCGATACGGGTAAGTTTTGTCACACAACAACAACACCACCACCAGTTAAGTATAAACCAATTTTAGATTTGCCTAACAAGTCAGACATAAAACTGCAATTAAGTTAGTTTTTTGAGAGTTTGGAGATGTTTGTCGGTTTCACTCTCGATATGCAGCCCGCTAATTCCCCACAGATTAGCTGATGTGTTTAAAATATTCATATTTTAGGTACTTTTTAGCTAAAGATCCATATCTCATAAAAGTCAAATGTGCCATGTAGCGTTACTTAAAAATGCTTATAAAGTTAAAAGTATGAGCAACAGGGTTGCTACTTTGTAAAGTTTTAATGAGTTTATATAATTTGTTTGTTTATTTGTAGACGTTAGCCATCATTTCGATGTTGTTTTGTGTAGCTGTCATTAAGGCTTGTTCGCTTACTTACCCCAAAATGTTCGTCTATAGGGAACATATAATCGATATTTGGGAGTACACAAGTTTTCACAACTTTTGAACCGTCCTGACCTACACCGTGAAGGGTGTTTTGTTTATGTTTCACGTAATAAATTCGTGTATTAGGCTTTTGGGTGCATTAAACTTTGGGAAAAAGTTAAGGTGTTCAAAATGACTTTATAACCGCTTGTGTTGATCCAGTATGGCATCCACCATTTGCGAGCAACTTTCAGCCATTTGGCCCTGAGAAAGTGGCATCCCATCACAGCGCCTCTCTGTGTGTGCCGAAGGATTTTACAGAAGAAATTTCACATTTCAGCTGGCTTTGTGTTTACTCTCATATTAAGTTATAGTGTATTTTTAAAAGTGTGACAAGAATGCCTTGTCTCCAAGTGCTACTTTTCTTTGTTTACTTTGCATGGAGACTATAGTTTTCGGAAAAGTGACAAACCTTTTTACTTGACAAGTAAAATATTTTTTTTCTGGAACCTCTCAGTTGTCAGTTACATGTTTACTTTACTTTTAGTATGTAACTGTAATGTATGAAAGATAAAACTTTTACAATTGAGTTTGTTTTTACTTGATAAAGATGGTGGGTTTGTGCCAGTTTTTATATCAACTCATTTCAATAGTTGTAAAGGACCCATTGTTAATCTTAAACCTATACAATTAAATGAATTGTTGTAATTTAACTTTGTGTTTTGTGCTTTACAAGCCATTGATTCATAATAACGCTGTGAACATTCACATGGTTGTATGGAAAAATGCTGCCAGTTCATGTCAGTTCAGTCTCTGTTGGGTGTCTGAGCTCCACCAACGCTGAAGTCGTGGTCTTATGCATTAAACCATTAGCTAATTCTTCCATTCGTCCTCCCCCTCATTTGGTCTGCAGTATAAAGTAAGCCTTCTTATGGTATGGTAGAAGTTTTCCATGTTGTGTGTCGTGTCTGGGACGCAAGTCTGCGTTTTCGTGTAGGCGTGCAGAGGTGGGGTTCTGCACACACGCTTTACTAACTCAAGTCAACTCCAAACAGAGTGGGATTTTAAAACGAGCAGACCTCACAAAACATTCAATCTTAGTCATTTTCATTGACCCATGGTATTCCATTAAGCACATTGTGGGCAGCCTGTTGCTCAGGCATGTATGTGCATTGTTTTCGTCCTTCACCCAACCCTTTAGCCTAAGATTGTACAGTATTTAAATAAACAGATGGCAGAAAAGCATTTCTGTAAACGGAAATGAGCTGTACTGTTAGTCTTTGTGCCATATCAAATTGTTCCTTTTAGGCTAGGTGTTCCCCGCCCAGGTCACCTAGGCTTTGTGTTGCAGTGATGAGATCTGCCCCTTTCTTTTGAATAGCTATTTTGCCACCCAAGGGATTAAAGAGTCACCTAAACCTGCTATTTTACCTGCCGGTTAATAGTATTGTCCTTGGATGAAGTCACTGCAGTATTGCTTTGATCACACATTTGGAATTTTTTTTTTCATTTTGTAACATAAGTTTGTCCAGAAAAACTTAAACAAAAAAAGTTAAAATGGTATTAAACCTGTGCTGTGTTCTCGGTAAGGTTTATGCAAACCTATACACCGTTGCATCAGTTGTTTGCACTTTGGCGCTCTGTTTGGCCGTCAACTCTTGCCCAGCTAAGCATGATATCTGTCTGTCTGCCTTGTAGGCCAAATAGTGGCCTATTTTCAGTGCCTTTTTCCAATTGCGTTATTCATTATATCAACAGTTTGCCACATGTGGGTCTCACATCTGGAACCGGGCTTTCTGTTGTCTCTTCCAGCATATGAAGTTTAAGGGACCCACATGGGCAATTAGCCAGCGCTTAAGGAGGGTGGCGGTGGGTGCCATTATTTTTCAAAGGAGGGTCCGGGTCTGGGTGGGCTTAGCGTAGGTGTTGGTGTATAATTTCTCCTTAGCTGCAAGGTATGATTCACTGTTCCATTGGCAAGAATGTGTTTCTTCTTAGTGAGGAGGAGCTATTTGGATTTGTTTGACTTTTTTCCATTTTTGTAAGCATTAGTAGTATTAGTTGTAAGATGTGTAGAATTTAAAGGGGCAGTTCACACAAAAATAACAGTTCTGTCATCATTTACTCACCCTCTACTTGTTAAAACCCTCTTCCAGTTTCTTGTTTTGAACACAAAAGATGATATTTTGGGAATAAATGGGAAACTGCTAACCTTTGACTTCATAGTATTTATTTTCTAATGTGTGCTACTCCAACATTATTTAGAATATCATCGTTTGTGTCAGCAGAAGAAAAAATGCCTCTTGAGGGTGAGTAAATGTAATTTTCATTTTTAGATGAACTATCCCTTTAATGCAGTACTAAATTCATTGATAACTCATAGAGTTTTAAAGATTCCTCGCAGAGAACTGCTCTTGATTTTTAACATATCAGGTAATCTGCCTGGCCTACTAGCATGATTTAAACTGTCTCGAGTCACTCAGGAAATGTGCACGTGATTGGTTGATGTGTTTTTTTTTATGTGGCTCAGCAGATTGGCTGTGTTTCCTGGCTTGTGTTTTTTCCTGGAAACACTGTATATGACAAACATCAAACCAGCCACACAGACACATATATTATATTTTGCCTGTAAGCAAAGTGCATTAATTTACTTTCTGCCGCAATAATGTGCTTAGAATATTATGAGTATTACCCTAACCAAGAAGAAATGTAGATAATCAACTACCAGATGATTTGGAGCTTTCTCAACGCATCTGCAGCCTCTTTTTTGCATCAGATAGACCCATGAGTTACTATTTTCTCATTTGAATAAAAGTAACTTTGCCAGAGCTAAAGTTAGTTCAAATAGAACAATTTTAATGCTTAAATTCTGGAAAGTAATGTATAGTAGGAAAGCCTGTTGTCGTAGGAAATCCTATTGGATTTGTCCCTGGAACACTCAAAAAAATGACACTTGCTTTGTTCAAAATGTCTGCGTACTGCAAGACGGGCATAACCTGTAGTACGTTAGAGGCGTAACTTGAAGTTATGGAGACCCACATGTCAAAACTATGTTTGTCAGCAAGATGGCGCTGTACATCAGTTATTAACGTCTACTACTACTTTACACCTAAACTTAACCATCACAGTTATTAATGTCTACACCTTCCCCAACCATAAAACCAACCATCACTGATATTAACGTATACATCTTCCCAAACCCTAAACCCAACCATCATAGTTAATTTCTATGCCAACTCCAACCCTAAACCCAACCATCAGTTAATAACGTCTGTACCTTCTTCAAACCTGAACCCAACCATTAGTTTTTTTAACATCTACACCTTCGTCAACCTTAAACCCAACCATCATGTCTACACTTACCCAAACCCTAAACCCAATCGTCACCGTTATTAATGTCTACACCTAGTTCAACCCTAAACCCAACCATAACAGTTTTTAATGTATAGCCGCGAGTTGCGAAGGTTTTCATACTTGACACGCTCGTCATTGTACTGTTATGTGCAACCACAAGGTGCAACGCAGAGTAGGCTTACTGACAAAACACATGAAGAAGTCAGTGAGTGGAGTTGCTGAATGAATGAATATAATAATGTATCAAATGAATTGGTTGTGGATATATTTGGAGAAAACTCATGAAATCATTTAGTGAAAATGTTCTCAGTTAATTATTTCCGCCATCTTGCCAAGAACATCTTGTTGTGACATCTCGCATGGTTCAATGGGATATCGATGACTGCAAGTTACGCCTCTCTAACTTACTACAAGTTACACCCCTTCATCTTACGCCCCTGTCTTGCAGTTTGCGGACAGATACTCTTGTTCAAACTACTTATTTAAAATGAGCATACACTGTAAAAAATGCAGGGTTCCACACAATCTAATCACGTTGTCCAAACACAAATCAATTAAGTGGATTGAATAAAAACAGGTGTCATGGTGGCGCAGTGGGTAACACAATCGCCTCACAGCAAGAAGGTCGCTGGTTCAAGCCTCGGCTGGGTCAGTTGGCATTTCTGTGTGGAGTTTGCATGTTCTCCCCGTGTTTGCGTGGGTTTCCTCGGGGTGCTCCGGTTTCCCCCACAAGTCCAAAGACATGCGGTATAGGTGAATTGGGTAGGCAAAATTGTCCGTAGTGTATGTGTGTGAATGGGTTTGTGTGGATATTTCCCAGTGATGGGTTGCAGTTGGAAGGGCATCCGCTGCGCAAAACATGCTGGATAAATAAAAAAAAATCTAAAGAATTGCATTGTTTCAACTTTGAACAAGCAGCAAAAAAAAACTTTTTTTTGTCTAAGCAACAAAATTCTTGGGGGGGGGGGCAGCTTAATTGTTTTATGTTCAATCCACTTAAATTTGTAAAAACTAATAAGTTAACCTAATTTCTTCATGTTGTTTGATTTTCAGTGAATCAAAAGATGGATCCAATCATTGACCTGAATAGTATGACGTATGACTCGTCTTACTTCAAAAGGCTTTGGAAATATTTCTTCTTTTTATCTTTTAGAGTTTGCTTTCCTGTCTGAACTCTGAAGCCTTAGATCAGTAGCTGTTGTTGTTTTTGTCTTGTTATGAGCAATATGGTTTGAAATATAGCTCACAATACATATGACTTCTCTGTTTTGTTACTATATAGTTCGCAGGTGGTGTAAGCTTCAGGTGGTCCTTTGTCATTTAACGGCACACCTTTCTTTAATCTGCATTTCAAAATTCAGGTGCCGATGTATCGAATGGATCCTTTTGCCAAGCAGGTTGCTAACCGAGGTTTGAGCCCAAGTGACTTGTGAAGTGTTGTGTCTAGTGGAGACCACGATTTGGTGGGAACTCTGAGGTTTTGTCGAGACTGCGGCTGACAGTTTTTCCCCCTGTGTGTGTTTGTCTCTGTGTGCGTGTGGCTTTGGCTGTCCTTTTGGTGTGTGCGTGTGGTCACGCTCGTGTAACAATTTGTGAGTTTGCAATGTGTATACTTTCCCTGACATTTTCAAGAGCATTCCCCTTTGGAGTTTGTGCCCAGGCCTATGCTCAGCAAAGTTGTTAACTGTTAGGGAACATTCAGACATTTGTTTGTAAGTTTAAAATAGCTGAGATGGCAGAACAAGGCTAAAAGTAAAATATTGCATTAGTAGTTTGGGAAAATTAGCTTTTGGCATCACAAAACAGAAAAAAACTGGTGTTTTATGTTGTATTAAGTTTACTATTCAGTAGTTGCAAACATTAAAAATAGTTTTTAATAGTCTGTTCTCCTCTTGAAAATATAGTAGAATTTAGGTTTCTTTAAATAGTCCAAATGTTTTTGTAACGTAATTTTAGTTTTAAACACCTTTTAAAATGTGT
>CAIGQZ010000253.1:5309764-5325942 GCA_903798205.1 Danio tinwini
ATATATATATATATATATATATATATATATATATATATATATATATATATATATATACACACACACACACACATCTCATGATGTTCTTTCTAGCTGTTCGACATATTGCACTGTATAAAAATTTAACTGACATGCCATATAGATCAATGTTTTTGTTTTTTGCATTGATGACTTCAGTTGTTTTGAGTTTCTTATGCCATGAGTTTTCCATTGTTTACATTGCATCAAGTTAAAAACCTAAACCCAAAGTTAAAAATGCTTATAATTATCGTTCTGTAATGCTAATTTATGTAGTTGTTATTTTCTATACTCATTAGTTCATATTGCACATGTATCTGTTGGAATGATTCATTCAAATCCCTTTTTATTTGATTATTTTATTGATTCTAGTTCATTTTATTTCTTCACATCTTGTAGTGAAGTACAAGCAGTTGCCTTTTTACAAGGGAAAATACTCCAAGTAGTTTCTTTCTCTCCTGTAGCTTCCCCAATCTAGCTGGCGTTCTGCTTGAGTTCCTATGAACTAATCTTTGCATTTGTCCTCTATAGATTCTGTTCTAAAGTTCTAGATTCTGTAATTTTTGTAACTCATAAATCACAATGATTTTGTGACAATGGCAAAGCCCTTTCCCGTAATATGGTTGTAATGAAGACAAGAAGTCACGGGTGAAGTGAGTGTTTTGTGTGCATATGTGTGTGCAGCACATAGTTTATTAGTGGGGCCCAGACCCCCCACATTCCACTTTAATGGCTGCTGTCTGTGTTGCATTATACACACACACACAGACACACCAGCCTACTCTCAAGGAGGAGGCACACACAGACACGCGCACACACACACACAAACACACGTTCCTAATTCTCACAGTTGCGCGCTCTCTTCGTCTCTTGAGCTGCCATCTTTGTGGTGACGCCACTTTGACTCGCTCCCACTTTTATTTTTATGCAACCAATTTATTTTTGCAGGCAGGAACCAGTGCTGGTACACTAGGAATAGAGACTGAGAGGAAGAGAGACTGATACTACATAGAGGTCACACAGGTTCGATCTGGTCTTCTGATCTGACTCACGGAGGTCTGTGTGGAGGAGAGAGTGCTTTCAGAACCTGTCAGTGGGTTTCCAATTACGTGTAGGCCACCAAATGTGGCAGTGGAACTTTTAGCCACTTTTGCAGAACAGTGGAAATTGGAGCGTTCAGACACAAAATAATTTGTGAACCGAACATTCTCAGTGATGTCTCGTGTCTCTTAGGTGATTTCCAGTCCTTTAAACCATGCGGTTTCAAGTAGAACGACCTATAAAGTTGTGCCGGCCTCAACGGGACATTTAGCCTAATTTTAACTCTGTCGAGAGCTGGTGGCCGTGGCTGACATGTGGCTGTGCATGGTTTGCGGAGGCCTGATGTCTGTGCGCTAATGGAAAGCTTGTAAATGAAAGGCCCATTAGCAGCAAGGGAAAGGATTGGCGGAGTTGCAGTCTTGGCCTGGGGTGGGAGAGAAAACAGGGAGCGACGGTGGAGACGGCATTCTAATCCCACAGCTGGAGCCACGCGTGTGCCTTCAGCGGCTGTGTGTATGCATGTGCGCTCGTCTTTGGAGGAAAATGAAAGTGAAGCCTGAGTCTAGAGACTTAACCACAACACAGAACTTGAAAAGAAGCAATCTATTGACTTCTCGTTCTCGGCCCCACACCGCCACCACCTCTTTTTTCCACTCTATCGTGCTCTTGATCTCTTTTGTGATCTCGCTCGTTCTTAATTCCTTTTTATTTCGAGCCTATTTCCAGATGGGTGGTATTGGCGTTGAATGTGCAGCGCTCTACAGTCATTGCAGTACTCGGTGAGATAGTGGCTAGGAAACTACGTAATGCTACACTGTGATATGGAGGTGGAAAGCGGAATTAAAGTCAACATGAAATCAAAATTGACACCTTTACTTTCATAATACGCACTGCTGATAATAACATGCTTGAATAATTGTTAGTTCCTTTATTTGAAAGAAAAAGGCTTGCCTTGTTAATCAGTGTGGGAACTTGAGCTAATAGGGATGCTTAGTTGACTTTTAGTTTGTTTAAAATGCTGACTAACTTTTCTAGATCTTTTTTTAAATTTGAATAGGGCATGGTTTTCTGTAGAAATGTGGAAAACAAGGACAAAAATATAGAATTGTGACATGGAAAAAAAAATGCTAATATATATATATATATATATATATTTATTTATTTATAATGTGGAATTTGGAAAATTTGGATGATTAGTAGTGATTGGAGGGTGGCACGGTGGCTCAGTGGTTAGCACCGCGCCTCACAGCAAAAAGGCTGCTAGTTCAAGTCCCGGCTGGGCAAATTAGCGTTTCTATGTGGAGTTTGCATGTTCTCACCGTGTTTGCATGGGTTTGCTCCGGTTTCCCCCACAATCCAAGGAGTTCAAGCTAGATTGTCCTTTGTGTGTGTGTGTGTATGGGTGTTTCCCAGTGCTGGGTTGCGGCTAGAAGGGCATCCGCTGCGTAAAAACATATGCTGGAATAGTTTTTAGTTCGTTCTACTGTGGCGACCTCTGAAAAAGAGACTAAACCGAAGGAAAAATGAATGAATAGTCGTGATTGGGGCTGCATGATAAAGCAAAATCAGGATTAATCAAAAGTTGCGATCGCCATGCACATCTTTTTCAGGAAAGCGCTGTTCTGTGATCAGTAGTAAATCTCCTCCGAAAGCCAGATTGCACTCTCGTATGGAAATTCCAAACACACATGAAGGAGAAACAGCCAACAAATCCCATATCGGTTGTTTTATAAACAAGACTTAACTGTTTTCATTTATTAAACGCGACTAATCATCCCATGACTACTATCGTCTCACAGGAAAGGTTTATTTCAAACACTCGACTGAGGTCATGAAGTGAGTTTGGAGTAAAAACATGTCATTAAATGGGTCATTTTCACATGCTTTTAGGTTTAGCAGCTAGGCATGGACAGATTCTGATGGCATGATAACGTGGGATAAAGATATCACAGTTTCACGGTATGTGATTGCTGCTCTAAAAATAAGCTCTTTTTAAATGTCTGGGTAAAAAACAAAAACTTTTTTTTTTCAATATACTTTATTTTGAGAAACCTTTTATAATTTTTTGGAGCAGTAAACATGTCAGGCTAAATAATTCAAATGAATCATTGACTTCTGCTGTCTTAGTTTCTAAAACACAGATTTCTTTACTATTTAAAACAGCATCTTTGGATATACTTTCTGCTGGAGATACTGTTCTGAAACAAAACAAAATCCTAACAACGTAAATAAAAAATCTTACATATACCATAGTAAAGGAATGGCAGAAAAATTTGGTGGTTTTAAAACCTTGACTTTTCTAAATATAGAAAAGCGGTATACTTTGAAAATGGTTATCGTCCCATGCCTAATAGCAGCAATATAGAGCCATAGTTCACTAAAACAAAATTCTTTGTATTGTTCTTCAGTGTATAATTTATATTTATAAAATAAATGAATAGACGTATAAGGCACTAATACAATGTGTTTAGTTGTCTTTTATCTACACTGAAGGGATTTGGCTTAGGTAAGTGCAAAAATTCTCCAGAAATTTAATAACATTCCCATTTACAATCCTAGAAATTGACCTTAGAATGAAATAATTATTTTTTATTTTTATTGCTCTGAGTAAATTATAACTAATCTTTTTCTGTGTTCGACTTACGATAACGGTCCAAAAACGAGTACACCCAAATTTATGTTATAGAAAAATATTAAATACAAGTAAAAGGAAAAATCAAGAGAACCTACAAAAATTCAACAAAATTTTATAATTTTTTTTTGCTTGTAATTTTTTAGCAATATTTTGCTTGTATTATCTTTCAATTTCCTGGTATGTTGATTAAAAT
The DNA here is from genome assembly GCA_903798205.1 of Danio tinwini. Taxonomy (NCBI): domain Eukaryota; kingdom Metazoa; phylum Chordata; class Actinopteri; order Cypriniformes; family Danionidae; genus Danio; species Danio tinwini. The sequence continues at coordinate 5,313,652 of CAIGQZ010000253.1, forward strand.
ATTATTTTAATAAATATATATGTTTAATAAATCTGTTTTGTTTAAATGCACCAAAATACATTGCCATATTCACTGAGAAATGGATTAAAATATTCATTTTCAAAATGGGCTTTACTCAAAAATGCTGAGCACTGTATATAGCTAATAAAAATAGCTTTTTTTTTTTAGGAAAATGTATTGTAAGAAATATCATTATTGCAACACTCAACCACAATGTTGCATATGTTCCCAGTATCGAGCAGCCCTAGAAACAATGCTGTTTGACTCTCATATTATGTCATTTCCATGTACTGAACTCTTACTCAACTATTCTTATATGTATGGTTTTTCATTCTATGACACCTTTAAATTCTTGCTAAAGTGTTTGATCAGTTTATGCTTTTCATTACTGAAATGTATTATAACCATTAAAAGTCTTCAGAAAACTAAAAATGTTTTAAAATTAATCTTAAACTGTTTTTATCTACCCTTAACTTTTTTTCCTTTTTACATACAGTCCACAATGCTTTGTCTAGCCGGATTTGAGCAGATCTGCTCTATTTTGTAGGTAAAAATATATGCAAATGTAATTTCACGTTAGCTTTTAAAGACGAGTCGCAAATTGTAGTCATTGCCTGCTGTGGTTGGTTGTTAATGGGGGAGGTTGAACGCACCAAACGTTGCCTCCAGGGTCCCCATGGAGATATTCAGACACCTAGTCTCCTGTCTGCCACACTCTCACACTCGTTCACTTTTCTTTAGACATTCCACAACACACACACACACACACACACTTCTCAGCCAGGTCACACACATACAATCTAGAGAATCACCTGGGGCCCAGATGACTGTCTCCAGGCCAGCCTTTTGGTTTAATGGCGCTTTCTTGCTGCTGATGTGGACCAATCACAGCTCTCAGCATGGTGCCAGGGCTTGAAGACAATCACATTGGCATTTCACATTATCAGACGTTGCATCATTAGCAAAGTGCAAGCTCAGGTTTACTTCAGCGTTGGCTCCACCCGCTACTTTAAACACAGCACTCAAGGTTTGAATGATGCTGTTATAACAACAATATTTTAGTATATCTGTGAGTCAACATTTGCTAACTCAGCTGATTTTTGCATATCAGTTGAGTTCTCGGCCCCATCCCCCAATCAACAGGTAAATCTCACAATAGGGACACCAACTGAGTGCGTCTTCAAACGTGCTGCGACAAGTAGCTGAGCTTTGTGTTAAATGCTATCTTTTAGACGTTGCTGCTGCAGAATTGTTTTAAATCCTGTTTTCAGCATCATGGAAATTGCAGGGTTCGCAAGTGAATACGCCTCGTTTTTCAATACTTGCAGGGCTTTGCACAGGGTAGGTATGGCGTCTATCGCTAGTCGCAGCCACATGGAAATGCCAGTAAAAGAACAATGATCTCCAACAACTGGACGAAGAAGAATCAGAATCAAAGCCCACATCTGGGAGGGAACACTGTAGAGGATTTAGCAAGCTGTCTTCTCAACAGACCAATAATAGGGAGCGCAGTAATAAGCGGGACAGACACACTTCATGTTTATTGCTCAGCAAAGTCGGTTTAAGTCTGCATTTCTGTTTTTGGCGACTCTGGAGAAGAGTTCGCCTGGTCAGTCCTGCCCAACCCTGTATAATCTGGCACAGGCAGGGTGATGGCAGTTAAAATTAGCTGCTCTGAATGAGCTTAGAGCATCAAGGGGAAAACGCTGAGCTTGATGATTGTAGCCAGATTCAATCTGGCTGACTTCCACCTGCCCTCCCAAGACCAGGAGGGTGAGGTTCACATTTGCTTCCCTGAAGTCATCAGTATTACCATGCAAAGTCTTGCTAGTTTGGAGTAACTGATTTATGGCCCATTTCCACTTTCTGGTACGGTATGGGTCGGTACGTGTCACCTTTATCAGGCTACCAACAATGGTACCCTTTTGCTGGGCATGGTGTATGACAGCAAGTTTCAGATCACTTCATTCTCGCTCAAGGAAATGTCAAAGTAAAGCTGTACGGGTCGTTTACATATCATATGAAAAGCCCTTCTCACAAAACAGATGCTTTATACACATAAATTCTCGTGTATAAATGTTCATTATTAACCTTTCTATGAACATGATTTGATTATAACTCCAGATCAATGATGTGCGAATTAGCCTCCTGTAACGTCTGCAATTATATAAAATAAATAAATGCAACATATGAACACATACAGAACTACACACAGCATACTTTTAGCCCTTATTTGGGTTCAAAAACAACATATAGCCCACAGTAACCTCTCATCTGTATCTTTAATCTTCACCAACACGTTAGACCTCTTGTTAGAAAGTAATTCCGTCATTCCGAGTTCATAAAAGTCCAAAAGGCGACAATAATAATTAATCATGTCAGTTTGTTCATCTTTTAGGTTGCTTAAAAAAATTTGCTCCTTTGTTTTTTCGGGCTTCTCTTTTTTTTTTTTTACTTGTGTCACTCTCACGTTTGTCAGTTTCTGAAAGCGTAGGATGTCAGAAACACTTCAATAATCACATGCATGCTATTATCATCAGCTCAAGAAGTTTGTTATTTCAAATATAGACGTGCTCTCTCTCCCTCTCTCTCTCTCTCTCTCTCTCTCTCTCTCTCTCTCTCGAAAGTAAATCAGCTCACATTTTAGACAGCCTTGTAAACAACTACGGTACACAGGGTAGATTCTGCTCTTCTTCTTGGCTTTGTGGCTGTTCATGAAGACGACGACAAGGTTTGTTTAAGCTCAGGTTGACCATGGCTCGTTATAATGTGTGTGTATTATTATGGTGTAATGTCTCGGCTGTGTATTTAAAAATAGCACTTCCTTTGTTTTCATTCTCCTGGCTTGGGCACCCTTTCGAAATGGTATCCAATAAGTGGTATGGTACGGTTCACGTTTTGGTACCTTTTGACAGTGGAAACAGCCATGAAAGCGTACCGAACCGTACCGTACTGTACCACTCAGTGGAAACAGGCCATTAAAGGTTTAGTAACACCCACCTCCCAAAACATTCTGTCATCAATCGCTTATCCTTATGTCTTTACAAACCTGTGACTTTCCGAAGAGAGATGTCTTCATCCCCATTCAATACATACTTTCCTTATTCCTTTAAATTTAGAATGACATGAGGCTAATTAAATGATGAGTTTATTTATTTTTTTCTTAGGGTGAACCATACTTTTATCCTGGTTAAAGGTTGTTTTTAGCTTATGCACCTATGTAAAGGCATCATCTGGGTTGACCTTTGTGGCATAAACATCTTATCAGTGTTTTGGGGTTTCCTTATCTAGAACCAGTATCTGGAACCGGAAAAATCAAGCAGATCTGCACTGGTTTTCCTCTGATTGATCTTCTCTGCCCATGACTAAGTGCGAACAGAAGTGGGGGAAGGAAAAGAAAATCGGTTAAAAGTTCATGTAGAAGTGGCTCCCTGGAGGAGATAAAGCCGGGATGAAAGCTTTACTGTGATAAGATATTAGAAATCCACGTCTCGCTGATAAAACGTAATGCCACTATCACCCTTGCAACCTCGGCGGTTCTAATGACTTTTGCTCGGCTGCATGAGCGAAGGCCACTGGAGTGTGTGATTTAACACTCTGATGAAGAGAACATGATGGCTGGGAGACTTTTAAGATTGAATCGGAGAGATTCCACATTACCAGTGAAAGAAGGGCTTGCTTTCATTGCTTCCTTTAACTTGGTTCTACTTTGCACTAGTGTGTCTTGTTTTTAATATCTCAAAGTGAACAAACTGTACTTTTAGTTGCAGATGCGATTTACATTTGCTTTTGAATAGGTTTCATGCTATTTAGGATTGCATAGAGGAATATAATTTGTGATTGGCTGAATAATTTAAGTGATGGTAGGTAGCACTGTTGAATCTACCACTCTGTTCCGATCTGTGCTCTAATTTGAGTCATTAAATGCTGAGTGTCTTCCAATACAGAGTCTTCATCCTATACTTGTATAGTTCTATAGATCCCACTACAGGTTACAAAAAACATAATGATGAAGGAAAAAGTTGTGGTAACTAAATGCTTTCTTAGGTTATTAATTAAAGGTGTTTTCTGTCACTGTTTGTTTAGACTGCATTAATGCATTCAGTGTAAAGCTGCACAATTAAACATTAAAAGATCTCTCAATTCAAACCCACACATGAATGATAAATGATGATGATTTCCATATGTATATTAATCCTTCACAGTGCTGCATTTAAAGCGGTGTTTAATCGAGAGAGATTCAGTTTTCACACTTTTTCAGTTAGTTACAAATAATTAAATAACAGAAGTACTGGGAGAACAGTTTATAGTTCAGATATAAACACTGATGTTTATGGTAAAGATTAAAATGACTGTTTAATGGAACTTGACGCTGGTGAATGTTGTAGCAATTACATTGTGTAACCAATGGGTGGCGACAAACAGCCATCAAAATTATGTCACTGAATAGGTTTTCAAAAAACGATACACCTGTAATGAAACATGAAGTTTTGTGTGTGAATTGTTGTAGCGTGGTGGGATGTTGAACATTACTGGCTTGGCATGGATGTCACATCTCAACCAAAAGGAGCATTTGGGGTGGCACTGACACAGCTTTTCCAATAAATGGTCATTTTCTTGCTAAATCTTTTCCACATGGTGTAGTTGATAGAACCAAAGATATTTATAACCTTTTTTTAAACAGCTTTTTTTCAATCCTGGTCCTCACTAGAAATCACTCTGCACATTTTATATGCTTCCTTTATCACTATTTTAAAAACGTGTCGAAAATGTGAGGTGTGCAGATTTCTCCAATTTTAGCATGCTTTCATAGCATCTTCCAATGCTAAGCAGGAACTGCACTCTGCAAGGAACCACCAATAACAAACCCTTGCTGTATCGCTGATAGTAGATTTATTTTCAGAGAAAAGAAAAATCTGCTGCAGTGTTTAGGTGCTCTGCGTTTGTCTGAGATAATTAATCTACGTTATAACTGAAGTGTGCATAATACATATGGTGCAGGCAGCGGCGTTGCACAAATCTCTGAATGAATGTTCTGAATGAATGTTCTGAAGAGACGTTGGGGGTTGGGGGTGAGTGACTTTAACTGTGATCGTCTTTTCCAATATAACAGCTTTTTAAAAAATTTTTTTTGCTGAGCTGCAAAAAAGCTAAAATTAAATGTTGTAAATTAATCTTATTTTCAAAAATACTGTGAATGCTGTCAATCTATGGACAAAGAACAATGCCAAAGACATCAGTGAGAAATCAAATTAAGGCAAAACAGGTGCAGCTTGACTCTGGTATTCAGCATTGAACTCCATTCTGTTATAAATGGGACTGTTTTTGTTTTTACTGTTATAAATTTATTATTAAAAACACAGCATTAGTTAATATAAAGCAATGATTTATAGTTATTTTTAAATATTATTAATTACCTATGGCTACTTTAATACAATACAGTTTGGTTTATTTATCTTCGTCCCACAAACCCCTCAATCAAGTTTGCTTTTTGGCCCTTCATAAGACCAAGTTTGGGCACCCCTGGAGTAAAGATTTGCCATGCTCAGATTAGTAGGGAGTAGTAAACACTTATTGTGCATAAATGCATAAAGCTCTCATCTAATGAGCAGGTTATCTGAGAACAGCGTGGTGCAAGGACAGGAACTGAGAACTACTGATGTAATGATCATTTAATTATTGCTAAATGCCCTCGTTTAGTTATCGCTAAATGCCCTGGCAGTGGCAAATATTTTTGGTTTTAGATGTTATTTGATTAAATTAATGTTTAAATCAAGATATTTGAACTCTTAATAAGGGAATAATGCTTTAAAAATATCTCTGTTGTTTAAAGTTATTACACTTTTCTGTTTATAGACCAAAACTTAAAATAATGCACTATGATTGTACACCTGTATTGAAACATTCACTTTCCTATAAATCCACCATTAGTGCTCGATTGACACTGAACTTTTGTACAGCTAAATCATTGGATTTCTAAGTATGGCATAATACAGTTTGTGTTTTATGCTGACTTAACCCATTATCATGTGAGGAAAGATATGTGGTAACTTCGCTGATGTTGATTAGAATATAATAAAAGTCATAACAATGAAGTCTTGTAATAATCCCTAGTAAAACTCAAGGGTTTTTCCCATGAACATTTCAATGAGTGACCTAAAAACGGTTCACTTTTTGGTCATGTTTTGGAACACAGCACATGCAGTACAGTGTCATCTTCTGATAAGCCAGGTATTGTTCACCTCACATATTGCACCCAAGTTTTGAAGTTTTTGAGTGTCACAAGGTACAAGATGTGCTCTAATGTCTCAGAAAGGTCTTTTTTTGACACATACAGAACCTTTACGTGAGTGCATGCGCAGTTCAGAAGACCTGCACAGGCCTGTTGGTAAGGATTGTTTGGCAGGCGGCAGTCGCAGGCTGCTCCTCATGCTCGGCAGTCCTCACATAGCAGGAAAATTGGCCCAGAAACGCGCCCTGCCTGACCATTTATGGTTGATTTAATCATATCCCTACGAGGAACTCCCCTGTGACGCGTCTGGTTTCTGTCTGGGCAGAGTTGGCCGTCGCGCTGCGGCATCCTGGACATCTGGAGCGCTGTCTCCCCCGCCGTGTGCCGGTAACTAGAGTTTTTTGGTCTCGCTAGTGTTGACATGAAGATTGTAGACATGAAAATAACAGCTACTAGATGTTTAGCTTATGGAGCCGCAGCTGTGAAAGTATTAGACATAGCTAATGGCTCCTCCTTGGCGACGGCGTTTGGGACACAACGCGCTCTTCAGTGTCTGCTTGGGTGGGAAATACCCTCGTGGTGTGACATGGGTGGCAGGATGACCTAGAGGCTCACATAACGCCTAGGATAACACGCGCTCGCAAACATAATCAAACACTTGATCCCTTTTGCCCTCAGTTTGTTCTTATTTGGGTTAAAGTGTTCCCAAAACACCTGTCCAAGTACGCAGTATTGCACGCTTGAGATCAAGGAGACAGATTATGCCTATTTTGACTATAATGGAGACTGTTAGCACAGGTTGCTTGTTGCATTACTTTCATAACGTTGGTATAGTGGAGTCTGTGCTCATGTGGAAAAGTCTAGATGCTTTAAAGTTGTTTTTTTTTTTGTTTTTTTTTCTCAGGCAGTTTTTTTGTTCTTACTAGTAAAAATAGGAATTTGCCATATATTGGTTCAATGTTGGTGTTTCCATGCAGTTTATTGTTTTTTTTTATTAGTTTGTGTTTGTATTGGTCACTATTGTATATTTTATTTTAATAAACTACTCTAGATTATAATGCTGAATATAACACAAGGACAATAATGACAAATGTCTGATTTTATCTGTGAAAATATTGAAAAAAGGAACATTGATCTCAGCCTGCTTTGTTTGTTAAACTATTTCAATTTAAAGACCATTAAATGGACTTGTTATTTGCCATAAAAGTAATGTTATTGAACCTACACTCAGGACCCTGGTAAAAATGCTCATTTTAGAAGAAAATTTCAGACGGCATTTAGAGGTTTTTGCATCTGAACCCTTCATATAATCAATGACAAAGCACAAGCATATATAAGTACACCCCTCACAAATATGTCTTTTAAATTAATATTTTTAATAGGAAGCTATACAATATTATATTTGTGCATATACATTAGATTAGTCAGTACTGAAGCCTAATCTGGAGCATATCTAACAAAATAACCTTCGATAACGGTTCCAAAAACTAGTACACCCACATTTTTATGTTATAGAAAAATATTATATAAAAATTTAAAAAAGGAAAAAATAAAATAATTGAATTTTGTATTTTGTAAGAGAAATTTTTGCAATATTTTGCTTGAATTTAATTGTTTTATCTGTCAATTTCTAAATATGTTTAGTGACTAAAATATGATTTTAATAAATATATCTGTTTAATAAATCTGTTTTGTTTAAATGCACCAAAACACATAGCCTATATTCACTATGAAATGGATAAATATTCATTTTCAAAATGGGCTGTACTCAATTTTGCTGAGCACTGTTTATTAGGGCTGCACAATATTGGAAACAGTTCAATTCCTCTTTATTTCTATAGCGCTTTTACAATGTTGTGTCAAAGCAGCTTCAAATAGAAGATTATAGTAAATTGAAAGTGTCAGTTCAGTTGCGTTTAAGTTCAGGTCAGTGTCGTTTAACATTCACTGCTGACAGTCCAAACACTGAAGAGTAATCCATTGATGGATTACAAACAACTGACATTGCAATATTTTATTTTTCCACTATGCATATTGTGATATTGAGTATTATTTTAACAGATAAAGAATAACTATTTGAAAAGAATTCATAATTTCAGGATACATTTGTATGAAAATATGATGATTTTGTCTTTTGATGATCTGCATAAAATGTAATAAACCAAATCACAAGCAATGACAAATACAATAAAGCAAAGTTACACATTAAATGCTTTATGGTTTTATGAGTCTAACAGTATTCAGGTACACAAATTGAATAATTAAATGTAAAATAAATAACACTGTATAATTCAAACTAATAAAGAATAACTCTATTCGAAAAGAATGAATAATTTCAGGATAAATTTGTATGAAAATAGGATGCTTTTGTGGTGGTGCATCTGCATAAATTGTAATAAACCAAATCCCAAGCAATGATAAATACAATAAAGCAAAGTTATAAATTAAATAAATGCTTTATGGTTTTTTATGAGAGTCTAACACTATTCAGGTGCACAAATTGAATAATTGAATGTAAAATAAATAACATATTAGGGAAATTTTAAACACGTCCAACATTTAAGTGCTGTGGAGCACGTTCTTAAACAGTGCTGATTAGCCATTGTGTTCACGTGCTCAACGTAAATGAATGTGATTGGCCGTAGGCATGGGCCGGTATAAGATTCTGACAGTATAATAACCTTGGATAAAAATATCACGGTATTGGGATTAGTGCTCTAAAATATATATATTTTTTAAATGTCTGGGTAAAAAAACAACAACTTATTTCCCTTTTAAAAACAATATATTTTATTTTGAGAAACATTCATAATATTTTGGAGCAGTAAACATGTCAGGCTAAATGAATTATAGTCTTCATTTGTTTCAAAAACAGATTTCTTTACAATTTAAAATGGCATCTTTGGATATTTTTCTGCTGGAGATACTGTTGTCCTTAAAAAAACAAATAAAAAATCATGCACATACCTTGGGAACGGTATTACAGAAATATTGGCGGTTTTAAAACCTTGACTTTTTCAAACCGCGATATACCTTGCAAACAGTTATCGTCCCATGCCTAATTGGCTGTGAAGGTCATCAGTTCACTGAACTCATTGCTGTTTACTGAGTGTAAACCCTCCAGTGTTCCTGTATATGTAGTTACATTGGTATCGTGACAACCCTACTGTATAATTGTTATTGAATATATACAGTATTAAACTTTCTTTAAGTTACTAAACTTTTTTGAAATGCTTATACAGTCACAGGCCTTAAAACACATGCAAATGATACATTTTTTGGTAACTTTATGGTTAAACTTTGCAATTACACCACAATCAGGCGTGTTTTTAAGTCTTGTTCAACTACAATCCAGACCCGACATTGCAGATCGCAGAATGTGCACATTGTGATATTGATGCTGAAACAATATATTGTGCAGCTCTTAGTTATTTCAAATTATTTAAATATAATAATCTAAAACTAGTGTTAAATGTTATTTTAGTATTTATCTTTTTGTTTTTGTATGTATTATTTAATACATTTTTTTAAATATTCCATTGGTTTGCACTCTGCAGTGTTTTAAAAATGTTTTAGTATGTTTTTTCACTTGTAATAGTTTAGTATTTTTTTTCTTAAATTTATATTTTTAGTTTCTTTTATTTTTTAGGTAAATTATTTTAGTGTTAACTTTAATAACAACTCTGTCATTCTCTACAAATCTTTTATCACTTGTTTATTGTAGCTGCCAATGTTGCACTTCACTCTTTCAACTCTACTAAACTACATCAACTCTGTTATTGTAAAGATGCTTTGCTCTCAGTAAACCTGTTGCTGATGCCTGTTCTGTCACTTCTTTTGACTCATGTTTGCACGCCGCCATGCGTCTATGAACTTCAGCAGTGGCCCTGACGGAAATAGCCTGCTGTGATCAATCAACCTTGACTTATTTACAGTTAAAGTGATAAACCCCTTGTTACACACACACACACACACACACACACACACACACACACAGCGTAGTGTACAGGAACATGTTATTGTTCAGTCAAATGAACTAGTTGTGCCGCATGTCACCAAATACTAATCCAAAATAAAGCTCCGTGGCAATGTGTGCTTTGCAACCACTTAAAGCTTGTTTATTCGTTAAACCTTGATGTTAAAGGCATTTTCAAGTAAGATTTCTTTTTTTTAAATAAATATCCAAAAACCACTAGAATGGATCTATATTTTTTGTAGGGTTGTCAAAAGTATCGACTTTGTATTGAAAGTTTTGAGCGGATTTTTAAACACATGCCGTGCTAATGATATGTCACATCCTTAGTTTCAAATAGTTTAAAAAAAAATATTAAATATGGAAATACTATAGACGATTCAATATGTTGTTTGTTTTATTAGACTGTGGAAAAGCAGCATTATAACAGAACTCTAACATGTATTTAGTATAAAACAGCTCTGCTTTGTGGACTGTGGCTCTTCTATAAAAGCTCTTCTACTTTTTTGCCACGTCACGCTCGTCTCTTATCAGCAGTTGTTTCCATTTCTTAATTTTGTTTAAATCGGTGCGTTCACACCTGACGCGTATGAACCATCGTTTGCATGTGATTAACATGTTAAGTCAATGCAAAGACACGAGAAGACATCCTGCGGCACGATTCGCGTGAACAAATCTGCGCGAATTGAGCATTTCACAATCTTAATATGCAAAAAGCTTGAGTTGGAAAATCTGAACTGTAGCAGACACTTGTGGCGATAACCAATCAGGAGCTTGCTCTTGTAGGGCCGTGATTATGACATCGTGTCTCTTGTTGGAGTCCCGAGGGGAAATCCTCCTGCTGACATCGGAGAACAGCTCATCAAACTGGGCTCGGCTCGGTCTGAAGCACTGTAAAAGCCTCCATCATCCAGGTATAGTTTCTGGAGGAGTTGATGAACTGACAAAGCTGGGTGCACCTCTGAAAGGTTCTAGTGGACTCAGACATGGTGCCAAATGAATGTCTACTATTTTTCAGTCTTCCTAAAGCACATAAACACAGCTACTCTCTCAATAAAATCCATGTTAGCCATTTAGCAACAAACCTAGAGTCACAGGGCAGCCCATGCCCTGCCCATGAAGCAAATTCGTGTCTATTGTGAAGTTAATTTAACGAAGCGAGTAAACTCAAAATGTTCATGCATCTATTTACGCATGAATAGCATGATTTATTCACGCGTGCGTCTTGTGTGAACACAGCATTACTCTGCTGAATTCATTAATGATCTCTGAGCCCTGTGAGATGTAATGAAGACAACAAATTCACTCAGTCATTGTCATCAAAGTACGCTTTTGTTTGTTGCGATTATGCGCCCACTAGTGGTGAAAATTACATATTGTGCCTTTAGTGTGATTGCTGGTGACATATTTGGTGAAATATTGCCATTAAGTAGTGTTAATTTAGTGTAGCACTTTACAGTAGCAAATTACAAATTATAGGAGTCATGAGCTATTTTATTTTGTGCTATTCTTTGTACTGAGGTCACTTAATGAGATTTACATTCTCAAAAACATCGCAATTTATTATTATTAGATTATTTTCTGTCAGATTTTGACCCTCCCTCATTGGAACACACCATTTGAAAGTTTGTGGCATGTTGTAGACTCTGAAGTAAACACCAACTGGTTTCATTGAATGACAGTTCTGCATATTTAAACTGTTTAGCAAGTTAAAAAAGATTGTTGTATGTCCATCAATGTAAACCTCAGCATGTATGTTTGACAGTCTACAACCTTTAAAGATGGCAGTGTTTTAGATATTTAAATGCATAAATACCTAATACATATCAACAAATCTGTAATGAAGGACAAAGCAATAATGAACACATAATTGAAACACTTGTTTGGAGTGACATTACTTGTTAGATCCACTATAGTCTTTTCGTTTCAATATTTCCGAGACTCCTATATCAAATAGTGCCTTATTTGTAAATGAATCCATGGCCAAATTAAGTGAACAAAAGACCAAGGGTAATGATGTAGGGCATTATCAGCTTTTGAGGAGGTGGTATTTGGTAGTACTGTTACGTGATAAAGTCTAGAAGGG
>CAIGQZ010000253.1:5344928-5356175 GCA_903798205.1 Danio tinwini
TCGCTTCATTTGGCGTCAGTCACTTCATCCACGCATCAAAGTCGCTTTATTCGCACATCATAGTCGCTTCATTTCTGCATCAAAATCGCTTCATTTGGCGTCAGTCACTTCATCCACGCATCAAAGTCGCTTCATTCGCAGATCATAGTCGCTTCATTCCCACGTCAAAGTCGCTTTATTCAGTGTCAAAGTCACCTTATCCACCCATCAAAGTCGCTTCATTCGCGCCTCAAATTCACTTGACAATAGATGCGGATACGTGTCGTGTGGGGCTTCTGTCTGCCTGGTGACTCTAGTTTCGTTGCTAAATGGCTAACATGGTTTTTATCAAGACATTAGCTGCACTTTTTTTATTTAGGAAGGCTGAAAAACGGCATATATTTATTTGGTGCTGTGTCTGAGTCCACTAGATCCTTTCTGAGGTGCACCTAGCTATGTGGGTTCATTTACTCCTCCAGAAACTATACCTTGATGATGGAAGCTTTCAGTAGTGCTTCAGACTAAGCCGAGCCTAGTTTGATGAGCTGTTGACCGGTGTCTGCAAGAAGATTTTTCCTCAGGACACCCAACAAGCAATATGTCACAACACGCCCCTACAAGAGCAAGCTGCTGATTGGTTAACGCGGCACAAATGTCTGATAAAGTTTAGGTTTTCCATCTCAATTCAGGCGAATCACATCATTATCGCCACCTCATTCATGTGAATAGCGACGCAGGATGTCTATTCCCATCTTTGCATTTACTTAACATGTAAATCACTTGCGCTTGATGCTCCATCTGTAGTACGCAGTGTATACTGTATAACTGCCTTTAAGTTGTGGTAAAACATGAACATTTTGGTAAATGTTATTATACTTTAACTTATTAGTAATAACAGTTTAACACATTTAAAGATTATTTGTTGTTTCAGTGAAAAGTTTGTTATTCACAGTGTTGATTAGTCATTTGAGAAAGAAAAGCCTGAAGGCATTATGTCTCTGCTCTCTCTTTTCATCCACACCTAAGAGGTTGCATGTGTTCCTAACAACTCAAACACCATTCAGACAGACTCCAGACTACACAGACGTCCCATTGTTGAACTGTTGAGAAAATGAACAGACTTCAGGCGAACAGACAATGCAAAACAACATGTACACACTTGTTGTGTTTACCTGTTAACCCGATGCCACTTCAGGTAGATCATACTATAATCAGGCCTCTGCTTTCATGATGGATGTTGTCTGTGTTATGCTTGGTGAAATTAAACAGAAGTGCATTAAGATCATCCATTTTATTCCGCAGTGTATGTTAATGTCTGCACAGCACACGTGTGCAAAAACACACTAGTAAGAGCTCTTTTGAAGCAAGTTCAAATGCACTTCAAAGTGTTGTTTCCATGTGCTGGTGCTGTGTTCATGTGTATGTGCCCTTTTCTCAGAGTATGCGCCTGTGAACTTTTTAGATCCGGACTTCATTGTATATCACAATCATGTCTTCTCACACATGCACCCTCAGTGACGTCTTAATTAAACATATTGAAGCCATAAATCATCTTAACATCTGTAGCTTCAGATGGCCATGAAGTCACGTATCTGCTCAGCACATATCTGAATCTGGTTGGCTAAATGCTTTCATGTATGGAGGAATTCAGCATGTGTGGGTTACATACAGTGACCTTCTGTACTCTGTAATGATAAAGATAATTATATCAGGCTTTAACTGTAAATTAACTGTTCATTTTGATTTCCCCCCCCACCCTGGTCTCTGAGAAACGTATATAACATTTTGCTTCTCGACAGGTATAATATTTGAATGTTTTATCTTGACAATTTGTTTACCACTTTTGCATGTACCACATTTTTATGCATATATCTTTATTTAAAACACATCTAGTAATCATTAAGAACATTTTAATTGGATTTTAAGTAAACAGCTGTTTGAATGGGTTTTAGTCATTCAAGGTTAAATTGATTGCCTCCCTTCAAATTAAAGACTATAGTGTAATCATTTTAAAAATATATATTAACATAAATTATATGCCTTTATAAGCTTGGGTTTTTAGTCCTAGGTATTTAATTTTAATTCGAGTTATTTAAAAAAAAATAAGAAGTTAATAAATTCAATTTGAAACCTTATCACATTGTATTACTCTTATTCTAAGGTGTATCTTATTCTTGCGCAAAATAAGTTGTATAACATTTTCATCTCTAAAGTGGTAATTTCTCTGCAAGTTTGGCGAGTTCAAAAGTGTCTCAGGCAAAAATAGCAGACAAAACTAATTTTGACTCCCTAATAACGACTTTTGCAAATGTGTAACCATGCCAACACTGTGTCTGCAGATACTACTACAACAAAAGGATCTTGCACAAAACCAAAGGGAAAAGATTCACCTACAAGTTCAATTTCAACAAGCTGGTGCTGGTTAACTATCCGTTCATTGACATGGGCTCTGCAGGTAAGGACCACTGCTTCTGAATCTTTCTGAGACTCATATTTTATTTCATATGCAAATATAAATTCTTCAGTTACTAATATTTCTCCACCTTTCTCATAGGTTCTGGAGTACCACAAAGTGCTCCACCTGTCCCATCTGGCGTCAGCACTCATTTTCGCTTCCCTCCATCCACACCGTCGGATGTCCTTTCTCCTAGTGAGGAACTACGCAGTCCTGGTGTCTTTAGTGCTGTGCCTCGACGTATAGCTCGTGGCTCTGTCTCTGACTGCAGCGATGGCACCTCCACCAACTCAGAGCTTGAGGAAACTGGCATGGCTCCCGGCGATGACCGCCCGGCTGACCGTGCCTACAGAAACCTGCTTCACCCACGCTTGTCCCATGATTCATTGTTCCGTGTCTATGGCGCACCGCCCAACCCAACTGGCCTCCCCAGGAGTGGGCCCCATGTGCCACCACACCGGATCCACCCTGAACCCTTGTCCCCATTTCCAGTGTCCCCTCTCCCAGGCCCTGGAGGCTTGTTGCCTCCTACTCTTTCTCCAGCTCTCTCCATGACCCCTACATCTCACATGCCCTACACACCCTCTCCATCTCTGTCACCCATGCTGGGCTCCCACTTCTCGTTCAATCCAGAAGACATGAAGCGCTACCTGCAAGCTCACACTCAGAGTGTGTACAACTATCATCTGAGTCCTCGTGCATTCCTGCACTATCCCAACATCGTCATCCCCCAGCCCCAGCGCCCAGACAAGGGGCTGGGTGGGCCAGCGGGTGTAGGTCCACACCTAACAAGTCACCCTCTGCACCACCAGACTGATGAGCCTCATCTATCTCCTTTCAAGTTCAAGCTACAGCCGCCACCACTGGGCCGCAAACAGAGGGAAGGGCCAACCCAGACTGGAGGAGGGCATGCTCCAAATTCTGGAAGTGCTGCTGCTTCCTTCCCGTACAGTGGGGAGTCTGGTTCAGCCTCAAATTCCTCCTCGTCTGGGATGATGACCAACAACTCAGCGGCTTGTCCCCCAAAGATCAAGGTATGTTCACCTTTAAAGAATTCCACATTTCAGCTTTTCTGAGACTGAAATCGGTTTCCTGACTAACTTTCCCTTTTCCTTTTGTAGGTTGAGCCAATCTCAGACATGGAGTCTGAGGAAGAAGTCGAGGTCACAGACATTAGCGAAGAGGAGCATGAAGATGAGGAATGTGATGTATTTTCCCCTCCCCATCCCAATGGTGGCCTTGCCCCTCCACCCAACCTTGATCGTATGACAGATGATGATGATCTTGAGGAGGATGTCTTCAAAACCCCAGCTGCCCCTACCTCAGGGGTTGGGCTAAATCTGTTAGGTCTTAAAGCAGAACCCAGAGAGCTAAACCTTGGCCAGGGTGCTCCCATCAGCCCCGGGGGTACACGCTGCATCCCCTTGAAGCTGCGTTTCAAACGTCGCTGGAGTGAGGATCAGCGGATGGAGGCAGGAACCGAAGAGGCTGAGGACAAGAAGAGTAGGGGTGAGAGGGAGGAACTTACCCAAGAGGTAGACCTTAAACTGGGAGAGGAAAACGGAAACCGGAAGAGTCCAGAGACTTTGGCTGCACCCCTGGGGACAGGCCAGAGGAGGGTGAGCTCTGAGCTTCAGCGAGCAACAGCACAGCTGTCTTTAGAAAACAATGTTTGCTGAACAGGACGTGGTCAAACACATAAACTTACCAACCCAGAGCTGTCCTCCCTAAAGCCAGCAGGCAGTTGTTGCTCAGAAATTATGTGAAGACCATCCATTTAGAAAGTGCAGATGACCAAACCATCTTTCTGTACATGCAGATTCACTCACTTCAGAATGTTGTGACACTAAAAAATAAATACTGACCTGATTTTTTTTGTTTTTTTTTATTAAAGTAATCAGGCCCCTTCACAAAGTTTATCCAGAGCCCCTTGCTTACCGAACCCATTCCTTTCTGTTTGATGTGTTAGACTAACCCCATCCCTCTAGTCTCGAATTGAAGTCTTGAACGCTTTCATTTTTCTCCCCCAAGAAGCTCTCGGTTAGGATCTAATGATCAACCCAACACCTTTTCAACATGATCAAGAGTTTACAGAAGTGCCTAAACAGGACATTGATGCACCCCTGTAAAATATGAGCAGAGATGATGATCATGAATTGGCCTCAAAGTCTTTTAATTCATGCTCATAAAAAATAGGGTCAGTAGACAAAGTTGCTTTTAAATGGACACTCTAAAATGAAGTGGAAAGTTGCAGGGAAGGATGCTGGCTGACACCTATCCCCTAAATGCTCAATCATAGTTCTCAAACATTGTGGTTACAGACGCTCTCCATTTTTTTTTTTTTTTTTGCATATTAACATGAAAGTCCCAGACTTTTTGCAGAACCACCTTGCCTTTCACTTTTAAAACATGACACTTCATGTCACTGCCTTCAGAGCCATTGACGCTAGCATGCTACCAGCTGCTATCACTGCCGGCTCTAAAAATCAGCTGCTCAACGGACTCTGCCGGCTAACGGGACCACTCAGCAACCTCAACATATCTTAAGACATGTATATACTTTGGGGGAATCATTTTATATACGTTTGCTCATCTTCATGACCACCAGCTGGATGACACATGTGATTATTTCTTCTCCAATTTATTTATTTATTTTTTATAATAAAGTTTCAACCCCAAGGGAAAGTAATAGGGACATTAAGGCAACATATCAAAGGGCGCTCTCTGATTTTAGCTTCGTAATCATCCCTAAAACCATTTATACAGTCCTATTTTGTAAAGAATGCAAATATTCATCGTGTGTTGCACACCCCTCACATACAATAGGTTGTCTTTTGAATATAACGCCTTCAATTTAACAAACGTTTGTGCCTTTAAATAAAAAAACCGACCGCCCAATTCTTTTAAATGGGTTGTTTTATCGACACACATGAGCTCACATACAGGAGAGGCCTTAGAAACATGACCTCAAACACTGCTTTTATGCCTTATTTAGTTTTGTACATTTACAAAGAGACTATCCTAAATAAGATTTGCATTTAGAGTCCATATATTCTCACGATAGTCGTATATATTTGATAAAAGAACAAACGCTGGTTTTGATACAAATTATATTTCAGAAGGTAAATCTATATGTAAGGAAGATGTTTAGTTTCAGGGCACTACAGTTCTTTACTGTGAAACAAAAGTGTTGTTATAGATAAAGCTAAACCTAACTGACCAATAGTTTAAAAAAAAAAACCCTGAATGGCTTTGCCTTATAAGGTCTACGTAAAAGTTTTAACGCGGCCAGCCATGTTTGCATTCTCCCGCTCAGTCTTGCTGCAGTGTTTTAGTTGCAGGAGGCTGTTACATCCTATTTGGCTAAGTGTTTGGCTACGTCAGCTCTATTTGTAGCAAACTGCAAGGACTCATGTAGGAAATGATGTCAAGACCATGTCCTTCAGAAAGGGACCTCATTTCATTAAACTGACAACTAAAAAGTGGACATTTAGCCCTCATTTAAGGAGGACATATAGGACCTGACAGACTTAACACACACTTTTCCCCCTCTTTTTACTTTTTTCGAGTTTGTTTGGCGGCCTTACACCGGTTCAGTATCTGTATTTCAGCTGACAGCTGCCTTATTTGTTAGAAATTACTTTTTCCTCTTGCTCTTTCTTGAATATAAACAGTGCTGTTTTATTATTTTTTATTTTTTGTTTATATTACCATTTATCATTTTTAATGTTGATATTATCGCTGGTATTTGTTTGTACCCCCTTACCTGAATTTTAACCTCTCGAGATGAACATTTTATTAAAGCTTACTCCTCTACCCTCTTTGATACCGTGATAGAAAAGTGCTCTGGCTTTGTATTAATGATGGTTTTAGTTGTAATTAAAACCAGATGGAGAGGGAGGGGGTGACATTATGCTATCACGTTAGCTTTTATTTTAATATTACTTTTTTTTGGTTGTGTACATATATAAATATATATTTTCCATTTTGAGGGGATGATGTAAGAAAAGACAAATATTTCTTTATTCTGTTCAAGGTCTCTCTTTTTGCTTCTTTCTTATTAAAGCTTTCCATCTGTCTCTCAGCGGTTATGT
This sequence comes from Danio tinwini, assembly GCA_903798205.1. NCBI lineage: Eukaryota > Metazoa > Chordata > Actinopteri > Cypriniformes > Danionidae > Danio > Danio tinwini. The sequence continues at coordinate 5,351,457 of CAIGQZ010000253.1, forward strand.
AATGCTTTGTAAAGAGAGACAAAACTTGACGTTACAAGGAACCATGTATACTTTAGTTTCTCATGTGGTTTCTTTTGCTCTTGTAATTAAAACTGTAATCAGGGTTCATTAAAACAGGTAAAAACGGATCTGGCTTTCTTGTCATTCCTTTGCTTTTTTTTTTTTTTTTCTTACTTTGGGGTAGTATTTAGATTAGGGCTGGGCGATATGGCAAAAATTCAATCTCGATAATTCTTTTCCATGTTGAATGATAACGATATACATTTCGATATCAGTTGTTAGTGCTTCCAGCTTTAAGAGCATCCCAACAATGACCTTAGACCACAAAGATTAGACCCTTTATTAAATAATATTTTCAAAATTTTAAGCCTCAAAATCCTACATTTACTGAAATATTGTGTTGGTCTTAAATCATTTTAAACAGGTCTTAATTTACGTCCAGGTAAAGCTACCCTATCAGGCCGACAACACAGCTTTTTTTTTATATTTAAGTTTTTTTTTTATTGCAAAGAAAAGCAATTCAAAAGCTGTTAAGACATGTTAAAAGGGAATTCTCCAAATGAAATTCCCTAATCAGGGAAAAAACTAAAGCAACACATTCCTTTACATGATTTTCTATTAATACAAAAACTATTTATGGACATAACTGGGCCATTAGAAAAAAATGTTTAGCCCTGTATAAGTCAAAAATGTAATTTATAATGGACTTGAAAGTCTTTAATTTGACTCCAAAAAACCTGCAGAAACCCTGTTTAAAGTATTGTTTATTAACAAAAACAGTTTACACATTTCTCCGATTTTTGTAGTTTCTAATTTACTGTAATATACTTCTGATTTTCAATATAAAATATAATATTTTGAAGAACTGTGACGGCAAATATCCAGCACACAAACAAAAATATACTTGTTGCATTTTCTAAAAAATGTATTTTTTTTTCAATTACAGAAATATTTTTAAATTAATGTTTTACTAAATTAAAAATGGTAAATACAGTCATCAATAAAATAAACAACAGTTTACCAGCAAATACTGCTGACGGGAAAGTGAATCAAGCTCGTTAAACAATACTGGGTGAAATAGCATATCTCTATTATCAACACCGATTCCTGTTGTATATGTCTGCTGTGTGATTAGCTCTTAGATCAATATAGAGTAAAAATGTCCATGGCTTATCATCATTATCGACATCAATTTTATCATGATTCGATATGATATCGTTTATCAGTCCAGTCCTAATTTGGATCAGTGATTACAAGTAATTAGACTGCTATACTTTCACTAACACTTAAATACCTTTTATAATGTTTAATTAGCTGTTTTACTACGTTAGCTTACCATAGTAATAACATAGGTATTCCACAAACGGCATAACATGAATCCTGACATATGTGTATATGAAATATTTAATTCTTTCATATTCTTAATCCTTCATTCGTATCACCTGTCTCACTTTTTTCTTATTTCAAACACAAAATAAATTATTTTGAGTAATGTTAGAAACCTGTAACCGTTTACTTTCATAGTATTTGTTTACTATGGAAGTCAATGGTTATAGGCTTTCTTCAAAATATCTTCTTTCCTTAAACCTCAAAGGTTTTGGATCACCTGAGGGAAACCGTGAGTGAATTAAGTTTTTGGGGTGAACTATTCCTTCTTCCGTGTAAAAATATATTTATATTTTTTTCATGTTACCTGTGCAGCTGTTCTTCTGTTGGATCAGTCTCCAGCAGATCAAGGGTTGTTATTCTAGGTCCTGTTGAGTTTAAGCGAGATGCAAAATGAACCAGGATTTGTTTTCCTAATGAACTGGAAATTCAGGAAGACCGTTAATGTTAACGTTTCTGCACGAACCGGATAGTAGACGAGGACTGAACATCCAAACAAACATCATTCGTTATAGAGAGAAACCTGATAGTAAACTTATCCGTCTATAAATCAATTTACCTGAAGTTAACAAAGATATCTTCAAAAGAGAAGTTTGAAGTGTTTCATCCTGGTGTGATTATTTGTGAAAGGGCGCCACCTGCTGCTAAAATATAGTCGTCGTTTAGTCTTGAAGAAGTATTCGAGGCTCTTAAAGGTGAAGTAACATTTTTATTGTCAAATCATTTCTTCTGGTGTTAGTTTAGCACGCAAATGCTATACTTTAGCCACTCGTCGTGATTATTAATCACTGTTTTTGATTATTCATGAGGGTCGTGCCGCTATGAAGCTCCTTATCCTAAGCTGAACAGTTCGGTCGTGATGACAACATGTAGGTCGCATTTAATTTACCTCGAGCCTACTTCACAATTTAGTTAAAATAAATCAGACTTTAAACGTTACCTTTAACGTTTAATTTTATCTCATAGTGTCAATGTGATTAATGAAATATGGGTTGCCAGATATCCACTGTAGTTTCTACAAAAAAGAAACAAAATGAGCTATTATTTGAGTGTAGAAAGTGTACAAATGAAATGAGAATTTCTTATTTGGCCTTGTGGACTGATATTGGTTGTAGCATTCAATTCAAGCACATTAAAGTACCGTTTTGATGACATAACATGCCGTTTCATCAAGAAACTAATATTAATTTGTATTATTTGGCTATCCCTGCTGAAAAATGGTTTTAGCTGGTCGACCAGCCTGGTTTTAGAAGGGTTTTAGCAATTTCCAGGCTGGTTTCAAGCCTGGTTTAAGCTGGACATAGCTGGTTTTGGCTGGGCTCCCAGCTTGGCTAAGCTGGTTTTAGCTGGTCATCTCCCAGCCTGACCAGCTAAGACCAGGCTGGAAATGGCTGGAAACCAGCCTGGAAATGGCCAAAACCCCTCTAAAACCAGGCTGGTCGACCAGCTAAAACCAGCCAACCATCCTAGGCTGGTTTAAACTGGATTTTTCAGCAAGGATGGGATAAAGGCAATAATGTAAATAGTATTACCTTTTACATTTTAGAGCTTTTTAAAATATATGTGTCCTTAAAGCACTTTACAAGCCATAACCAAAAGCCATATCCTGTTTGCCATGGTTTTTAAGCATGAATAATAACAAAAACATGATGTATTTGATCATGTATTTTCATAAGGATTTCAACCAAAACACAACCAAAATGTGCCACCATATGTCATTGTGGTATTTTTGTAATGTTAACATTTGCTAAGATTAGCTGCGTTTTAGCAAACAGATTTTAATCACATACACTATAGAAGTGTAAATACATTTTCATTTCAGTTCAACAAAAGCTCATAATAATGGGGTAAAGGTGGGGGAGTTTGGGTCAACGATTGCTTGATTGACAGGGAAGCCTGGGTTCTTGCTGTGAGGCTCGTTGACCTGTTAAGGGGAGGTCAAAGGTTACGCTTTGCTGGAAAATAAGGCATTACCATCCAATGGTTGGTTGTAACAAAGAGGTCTAATTTGTCTGTGATTGTGTGCTTTGAAGAGATGGTGTGATTCTTTGGTATTTGGATTGATTGACACTCTGACTGACTGTTGACTTTCTATAAATGTATCAAACGAAAAGTGTTGGAGGTAAATGAATAAATAGTTGCTTCAGTCTCAAAAACTATTTATTTCTGCTCTGAAAGCGACCACTTTAAAGATATTATAAGTTGTCTTGACTTGACTTGAATTGCTGATTTTTATTTTATGAACTGCTGATAATGTTTTATATAATATGATAATAATTTTGTTTCCCAGTGATGGGTTGCGGCTGGAAGGGCATCCGCTGTGTAGAACATATTATGGATAAGTTGGTGGTTCATTCAGCTGTGGTGGCCCCAGATTAATAAAGGGACTAGGCTGAAAAGAAAATGAATGAATGATAATTATTTAAAAAAAAAAGTGTTAAGTGCATACTTCTTGCACAAAATTTTGAAGGGAGAGTTCACCCAAAACTTTTCTCACCCTCTAGTGGTTCAAAAATTTACAAGTGTCTTTCTTCTGTTAAACACAAAAGAAGATGTTTTGAAGAAAGCTGAAAGCCTGTAACCATTGACTTCCATAGGTTTTCAAGTTATTTCTTCAAATGACTTCTTTTGTGTTCAAGTCAAAACAGGTTCAGGACAATTGAAGGGTGAGTAAATGATGACATTTTTTTCAATTTTGGCTGAACTATCTCTTTAAGGACTCAAAATATGTGATTTTCTATTCTATACTACCTATTGTAATTTTCTGTATTTAACTGATCTTAGTTATAATATTGTAATTAGATTGTAATGCAGTTTAAAATGCCCATAATTAGCTTACAGTGACTTTCTCGTGGATTACATGATTGTAAATTATTTACACAATGGGAGTGAATTATTCATAATTAATCCTCCTTTTTATTAATTAAACTGCTTCGTGTAATAATTTAGCTTTAAATATTAACAATATGACCATGAAAATGTGATGTCATTTTATTTGTGACCATACTTCTGAATATGGGGAGAAAGAAAAGAAAAACATATATAAATGGATACAGAAAATTAATAAGGCAAGTTAAAAGTACTTTAAAAGTAACCCAAAGGTAGTCTAAATACAGTAAATAAAAGAGCTTATTTAATTAATGAGTTTTTGTTGGGCAAATTCTATCTATCTATCTATCTGTCTGTCTGTCTGTCTGTCTGTCTGTCTGTCTGTCTATCTATCTATCTATCATAGATAATGTATTTAGACTACTTTAAGATTACTTTTAAATTACTTAACTTAACCGATAGATAGATAGATAGATAGATAGATAGATAGATAGATAGATAGAT
>CAIGQZ010000253.1:5356575-5394762 GCA_903798205.1 Danio tinwini
GATAGATAGATAGATAGATAGATAGATAGATAGATAGATAGATAGATCGATAGTCTTGAAGATGTCTTTGAATGTTTGTTTTTAAGTCAGAGCAGACTAGATGTTTGTTTACTAATGCTATGAGTCAAGAACTTAAATAGGCCGCATGTAAACCAGAGCCCTTTGAATGCCTTCTTTGTTCTTGATAATATTCTCATCAAAGTGTGCGTCTAGTCAACCCGAAAGTCTCAGTATGACAAAATGTTTTACATTTTGCCATGCCTTTTCCTTTCGTTTTCGCTTGGTTTTATAGGTCAGGCCGAAACTGGTCTTTGAGCACTGACATAACTCCTGTTCACCCTTATCATAGTTAAATGTTAACACCACACAAGACAAACAGCTGCTCGTATATAAATATATATCTGTATTGAACGTCAACCCCTGGCAGGAGCTTTAACTGAACAACAGCACAGGGTGTGGCGCGCGCGCGCGCGCGCGCGCGCGTGTGTGTGTGTGTGTGTGTGTGGATGAGGGAGCACTAAAGTGTGTTTCTGTGTGCGCGTTATGCAATTTTCCATTGCATGCCATAATTGCATGCAGGGTGCGTGACGGTCCAGCTGAGCTGTGATGCATAAACTGATGATCTACATAGTACACATACACACACCCACAAACATTTGCATGAGCTGAAACCACACATTTATTCAAACATGGCCACCCACTACGATACAATCACATTAAAAGTCAATTTGCAATGCAGAAATATGGATGTGCTACACTCTGTGGCAGTGCATTTGAAGGCTTCATTTAGAGTAATTTAGTCAGAAACCCTTCCTGTTTGGTTGCAGTGATGGCAACAGGCATAATGAGCTCATCACAGGGCTTGGCCATTGGTCTGGAGACCCCTGCGGTTTGACCAATCACGGGTCGACTTGATGACGCTGCTTTAAGGAAGGCGGGCTCAAGGTTGCCGCTGACGTCATAAACGGCACTGCGATTGGCTGGATTCGTCAAGGTATAGAAAGTGTAAAATAAAGCAGGAGTTTTTGTGGCTGTTTTTCTTTTAAGGTTTCTTTTTTGTTGAATGAAAAATGTTCAGACATAGAAACTGCTTTGTTTACTCTTTATTATTTACCTAAACTTCATCCCTGTTGGAAACTCATTTAAAAGGCAAAGTTAATAGGGAGTTTCCATCAGGATTGACTTTCATATTATTAATAAACAGTAAGGAAACTAATATCCAAGTCTACGTCTGTGCTTTCAATACAGACATATAAATATATAAAGTGTATAATATATTTAAAAAAAATTAATTAATTTATAAATATATATATATATATATATATATATATATATATACACAAACACACACACACACACACTCACGCACACAATTTTTTCATTCATTCATTCATGCTTTTCAGCTTAGTCCCTTTATTAATCTGGGATCAGCACAGCAGAATAAACCGCCAAATTATCCAGCACATGTTTTATGCAGAGGAAGCCCTTCCAGCTGCAACCCATCACTGGGAGACACCCATACACTCCCATTTACACACATAGACTACTAATAATTTAGCTTACCCAATTCACCTATAGCGCATGCAAACTCCACACAGAAATGTCAACTGACCCAGCCGAAGCCCGAACCAGCGACCTTCTTGCTGTGAGGTGACAGTGCTACCCACTGTGCCATCGTGCCACCCTATGTACTATATAAATATATATATATACTAGTATAAAAGATTAGCTACGTATAATCATAGCTTATACTTGTGGATACTTTTTAAATGGATTTTTCTTGTGTATATTTTTTTTTGTGCAGTCATGCATTAAATGCAAATTTTCTAATTTTGATAATTTTCTCCATATCGCCCACCTACTCTCATCTGCTGCCCCTCCCGTTAACTCCCATTCGCTGCTGCAGTTTCAGGATCGACCAGCTGTTTCTTGTTTTCCCATAACGGGATTGGCCCGCACTACCTGTCAATCAAGCGGACTTTGACAGATGGCTCCGCCCTCATCGTTGCTACAGGCTACTGTACAGTTTTGTGGACGGTGATTGGCTCTCGGCGCTGGTTGTCAAGGCTTAGTGCTTCATTCACCATTTTGCGACTGTAGAGTACCCTGGAACCTCAACGGCTGGACTTTTTCTCATTTGCGGAAGAAAAACACTCTTTGCAAACCCTTTCTCGGGGATTCCGCGGTTTTATAGGCTCTGCTTGTGCATCGACACCATTTCGACTGCAATGTAAATATTCATGGGGTGAGTTGAAACCTTTCATCTGCAGCACTGCAGTGATCTGCCTATATGTTTAATGCTGTGTTTTGCCTTTACGTCGCGGATTCATACACAGTGCTTCGCTGTCACTTGTTTATTTTTTCTTTAGTGGATTGTATAAAATGGCGGAGTAAGCATTTTAACAAACACACACATTCAAAGGGAGGGGTGGAGGTGCACAGTCAGCCTAAAAACTTTTTTTCCTGAAAATGTTTGTGTGACACAACAGCTACAGCTTCAACAAACTGCGTTTGTATGTTCGTTTAGCATTCAGTGACTGTCATTGCCTAAATCCACAGATTTTATGTAAAGACAAGGCGATTGTTTTGTTATTTAAACTTGACTGTATCGTCTAAATATCTTTTCAGTTGCATTCAGTAAATTTAATTCGGATGCTTCAATCTTTCAGCCTATCTCTATATGTGTGAGAAAGATAGTTTTTGTATTTTTTCCTCATATTTAATATTATGGGCACGGTCGCCCTCGATTCAGAAGCCTGAGGGAGACGGGAAACTGCTCTGCGGCCTTGTGTTATGGAGGAGGCCTACGCCACTCCACTGTGTCGTAGGTGGTTGTAAGCGTAGAGTAGGGCACTACGACCAATAAAAGCGCTTGACACAGATACGGCGCTGTACTACTCAGCAAAACTTTCGCAAGTCGACGACAGCGGTGCCATTGTTTTTGGGAAACAGGCCTTTTACTTTGTTTCAGGGCATTTGTGTTCATTTGCAGCCCTACTGTTGCATAGGAACATTTATTACTGTGCAGTTAGCAAGTCATTATAAGATTGAGTTGGTATTTTGGAGGGTCACATAGTGTAACATGACAACATGTAAAGAGCGTTTTGTGCATTGCAAATTAACTTATTATTATTGTTTTGCAATTTTTTAGATTTTAGTTGGATCTTCATTTTACTTGGATTTCATTGATTTATGTATTCATGTGCATTTGATTTGAAAGTGGCAGCAATCAAGTATACATCTCAAACCTTGCTGTTGGCAGCACCATGCACTTTAAAATCATTCAAGTTGCATTATGGGTGTCACCGTGTTGACATCACATGACTACTGTTGATGGTTTCTAGTGCTAATGATACCACAAAACAAATTTTAAGTGTCTATTTTATAAACATTTAAAATATTTATTTTTAAATATAGTGGCCAGTATAAATGAGGACAGCCTCAGATTTCTCAGAAAAACTCCCATCTAACCTTTGTATAAGGGATCCTATAGTTCAGAGATGCCCAAATTAGGGCCTGCAGGCCAAAGCTGGCTCTGTAACCTTTGAATTGGCCCACCATCCCATCTGAGAGAAGTGTGAGAATGATGAAGAGGGGTAGGTTGAATGCCTTTAACACAGAGATCGTCATTTCTAATTTGACGTAACATTTTTTTTTAGTACCTGGTCCCTTTCCTGCTGCTTGCAGCTTTAATTTGTTAGTTTTATTGCTGAGCTACAAAAAAGCAAGCTGAAATTAAATGTTTCAAATAAAAGTTTGAATCAGATTTTTAAAAATGTAAATACTGTCACTCGACGGATAGAGGACTATGCAGAAGACATTGGCAAGTATCATGGCAAAATCAAGGCAAAAACTAGTGTAATTTTGTTATAAATGAGATTGTTTTGTTTTTACTGTAATAAGTTTATTATAAAGTATAAAAAAATACCTGATTAGTTAATATGAAGCAATGCTGTCTAGTCATTTTTAAATATTATTAAATAAATTAGGAAATGACCCATGGCAACTATATTTACCTTCGACCCACTAGCCTCAATCAAGTTTGGTTTTTGACCCTTCATAAGAAAAAGTTTGAGCACCCCTGCTATAGATGTTTGTGAAAATCTGTGTGTTTTTTTCATATTAAATGGTATTATTAGAATTATTTTAGCAAAAAAATTGTAAAATCATGGTGCAAAAATGATTACAGCTTAGTGAAGAAACAAAATGTAAAAAATGAACAAGGAAAATTGGCAGTTCATTCTGCTGTGGAAAGTGAATGAGGAGTCAAGGAGGCCACACAAAATATTAGATTTAGTTGTAGGCTGTAATTGTTTTTGCAACACCTCATTTGATTTTAAATGCATATTTCAATTCTGCATGACTTGAAAGTCGTAGGTGAATGCATATTGTTATGCATTTCTGAGAAAAACATTATACTGAATAACAAAAATAGAGGGTGTGTTTTTTTGTTTTTTTTTTACTGTGACCTGATTGGATGTAGTAAAGTAGACACTTTGTTTATGCCAAAGCTGACAGTCAGAGGGACGTGGTTAATCAAGCCCACCTCAAGCTGTCAATCTAATGACGTCATTTCAGGGCGGTAGTGCATTTCTATTTTTTGGATTGACATTCACATATGAATCGTTCACCACAAAACTAGCTATGTGCACTAACAAACTTAATATATGTTAGCAGTAGGGTTTACACTTATTGGAATATGGCAAATGCTCATATTATTTATATATATATATATATATATATATATATATATATATATATATATAGTGCAACTCTACTTATGTATATCATTCCCTGATACGTATTTGTCATAATCTAAAGGTATTAGTAGTACAGATGCACAATATATCGAACTTATTGTATACAGTGCTCAGCATATACCCCTCACAAATTTCTCATTTAAATAATTTTTCTAAATAGGAAGCTTTAGGAATCTGGCTTTAGCTTTAGGAATCTGGAGCTAATCTAACAAAATAACTTACAATAATGGTTAAAAAATTAGCCCAAATTTATATGTTAGAGAAAAATATTGAATAAAATCTTCAAAAATTCAATAATCAAGATAAAACTAAAAATATATACAATTTTGTTGAAAAGTTGTATGAAATATTTAAATGTATTGTCTTTCCATTTCTAAAGATGTTCTGTGACATGTTTTGTGAAAATATTATTTTAATAAATATCTGTTTAATAAATCTGTTTTGTTCAAATGCACCAATATATATTACCCATATTCACTGAGAAATGGATAAAAATGTTCATTTTCAAAGTGCGGTGTACTTAATTATGCACACACACACACACACACACACACACACACACATATATATATATATATATGCATTTGCCATTTGTTGATACATATTTGTCATAATCTAAAGATGTTAGTAGTAGAGCTGCTAGAAGTTGTTAGTAGTAGAGTTCGATATATTGTGCAGCTGTACTACTAACATCTCTAGATTATGATATATATGTATCAGGGAATGATTTGCATAAAAATAACTTAATATAATAATATAAAATAAAATATAATAAATATTATATAATACAAAAGTATATTTTTGTGCCTGCCATTAGGACACCCTCTGAAAGACTTTTCAGCACATCTCTGAAACTAAGCAGAGTGGACATGCTGGTTTTCTTATCCAAAAATCTGCAATGATTTTAGTATCGATGCTGAAACACTATGACCAAGCATGCTATGGTACAAAAGCAAAAAGACCGCAAAGTAACTCCACTTTTTTTTTCAAGTGTTTTGCTTTTCTGATTGAATTTGATGTTTTCAGATTGATAAAACTACATCAGTGGAGCAAAGTCTTGGTGATATTTATTAAATTTATTTTTTTTGTTTATTTCCACTGTTAAAAAGTCAGATTTGTTTTATGCGGCAGTAAAACATGGCTGTTTTCTTACAGAAGTTGTAGTGATGCTTCCCCCCCCCATAAAATAATATGAAACGTATGTTGGTTATAACATTTTTTTAAACATATCACATCCCATACTGAAAAAAATATATATTTGTTAACTTAAATTGATTGTAATGCAATAATGTGCACCTTTCATAAAGCTGCTTTGAAACAATAATTATTGTAAAAAGTGCCATACAAATAAACATAAATTGAATTGAATTGAATATAATTTACCATGCTATTGCATAATGCAGTTGTATTCAATACTGCATGGCCCTATATGTTAGGTAACCACACTCTTATGTTAATGAACATAAATGTTTAATAAAACATATAGTATACTGCTATATATAGTACAACAGTATAGGCAGTAATGTGCATGTTCAATGAGAAATTGATAAAAATCTTATTTTTCAAAGCAGGGTGTCCTGATTTATGCTAGCCACTTGTATATTGTAACTACCAAGCATATAAACACAATAGTAGCAATGTTATAGACAAACATGCAATTCAACAGTCTAAACAAAATGAGGGCAAAAAATATTGCAATGAAGATTGAGTGATGTCAGTATAATGCTCAAACCGGGGTATTACTGGGAGTTCACCTTTAAATAGTACCATCATAATTTACAATGGTTACATTTTTCAAAACTATACTCGCCTACATGGCAAGGCTATACATTTCACAGAGCAGGTCTTAGTAAAGTGTTTTATGATATAATTTTCTTGCTGAAGGTAATATACTGTGTATCATAAATTTGCATATTACCTGCAAACTTGTCTTACAGTGCAAATGGCAGTGTGGTTACTGTGGTTTCTGCTCACAAGAATGGGACAGTTTTGCACTGCGGACCTATCTTCTTCAATTCAAGCGTGCATCAAAAGAGGTCATTCATGTCCTGACCTTCAACCATAATATACACCTCCTTAATAAAATGAAAACCAGTCAGTCATATTTAACGGTCATAAACTCTGGATGCAGCTTTTGAGATATTCAAAGCTTTAATTAACATTTGACTACACTGAATTATTTGTAATATGTAGCAAGTACGTGCCTATGTATAAGTAAGTACCTAAATATGCTTATGCAAAAAAGTGATGTTGATAACATATCTTGATTGTGTTTAAAACACAAATAACATTGTAAGGTGAAGAGAAGGGTCTGGTAGGAGGAAAGAATGTGTATAGTAGTAATGTGTAAAGATGGTAGTGTACATTGAAATGTTGTAGTGCTTTGACAGGAAGTGAGGACTGTAGGGGTGGATTGCCTCTGAAATAAATGCAAAAAGGTCATTTGAAAGAGCGAGTGAGTGAGAGCCTTAGAGTCACAGAAATACCACAGAACAAGGAATTCCCCCGCCTCCTCCAATCCAGCCAAAAAACCAATGTGTGTGTGACTTGTCTGGGCAAGCATTTTTCTTTGTGTTCTATCTTAGTCAAAGTGCTTAGTATTTAGTTTGGGTTAATATCTACTTTGTAATGCTATGGTATATCACACTTATGAAGGTCTTTTGATGAGGTTAAGTACTAAAAATGTAAACTTCTGCAATAATTTGCTTTTTAATTAAAAATGTTGTATTCTACCCTCTATAAAGAAATTTAGTGATGTGTAATTGACTGATCCATCTCATGGTCTGTGTTTCATTACAGGGTCTAATTTAAGAAGGAAAAGACAGCACAAACAGGAAGAGGCTTAAACAAGAACAGAAGAAAACGACAGAGAAGGGGCGGGATGCAAGAGAGAAACAGAGTGGAAGATATTGATAGGCTTGGACTCACAGGAAATCAGGAGGATTAGAGATTCTCTTAGAGTAAGAAAAGATGAAGCCCATTAAAAAGCAAGAAAGGCGGTCTCCTCCCTCTACTCGTGCCAAGGGAGTGAAGAAGAGGATAGTGGATAGTAGTCCACAGGAAGAGAAAAGAGAAACAGAGGAAAAAACCCAGATTTCACCTACCTCTCCTAAGAGACATATCTCCTCAAATTCTGACTCATCACAGGAAGGGCCACTGAGAAGAAGCAATTCTCCAGAAAAGGAAGGGATACACAGTGATGGGGTCCTCAGTATAGCAGTGGATTTTGGGAAGACAGAGGAGCACCCTGGGAGCTTTAAGTCTGGCGGAACACAAAGTGACAGCAACAGTAGCACGACCAGTGCCAGCAATAGCCCCAACCCTTCGTCTAGTCGTAAGACGGCCACTTTTAAGGCCCGTGTGCCCAAGAAGAAGTACACCTTTGAGCACTGTGCCGGAAACCATGGCAACGCCAGCACTCCCAGCACACCCCCACAGAGCAGCAGCAGCTCTCACAATGGTACTGGTGCTAGCCAGGTCCCAGCTGCCTCTGCTGCACATACAGACACAGACGGTCAAAGCCAGCAAGCTGAGGGCAACATTGCAGTGTATGGACACAATAACATAACAGGGCCCACAGGAAGACCTGCTAGTGATTGTGGTGAAAGGGACGGGACAAGTGTATCCAGCCCACAGCGTTGCTCCTCCACAGATACGGCCAGCGAACACTCAGCTGACATAGAAGTGACAACTTCTGGACGTGATTCTAACTCTAACTCCCAAAAACCACAAGCACATAGCACTTCAATACCCACACAGGAGAGCCTGTCATCTGGGTTAGCTGGAGTCCTGGCCAAAGGTCTTAAGAATCAGAGAGTTCTGGCCCGACAGGGTCCTAGATTAGGGGAAGGCTGGCCACATGATCGTGGTCGGGATATATCAGGAGTGTTTCGCACTGGTGTCGTACGGAGAGTTAGCGAGGAGCATGGGAGTTTGGAGGTGCAACTGAATGGAGAAAAGACCATTTGCAAGTACCCTTTTCGAGTGGCTTCTGATTCTGTTGATATTATTCTAGATGCGTCACCTCCTGGTATGGCTCCAGTGGCAATAGGAACCCGTGTTTGCATCCCCTTTAAAGGGGACGACGAGGGCAGCGAGGGAACACGTCAGTGGTACAGAGAAGGTATAGTTACTCAAGTAGACCAACATCCAGCTGTGTCTTGCCAATATCGTGTACAGCTACGGGAGGATGTATCTGATGAGAGAAAGGAAAGTAGAAGTGAAGAGGACGATGGAAGGGCCATAAATGCTCAAGCCATTTGGGTCTCACGACAAAACCTTCGCCTCCTGGTTCCTCCTTGGGACCTAGAACCACCCCAGGCAGCAGAGCCAGAGGGTGATGGTAGGAGGGTTAGAGAACGAGAGTGGGAGGAAAGAGATGACATGGAAGTTGAACAGGAAGTTGTTCGACTGACTAGGCCAGGGTATAAAGTTCCAAGTTTGTTACACCCTGTGATCGTTCCTTTTACCTCACCACATTCTTCGTCTTCTGCCATTAACACTGCCATCACATCTGTACTCAGTGTAGTCCCAAACAGAGACTGGGAACATCACAGAGAGAAGAATCAGGAAAGAGATTTACATAGGCACTTAGAGAGAGAAAGGGAACGAGACAGAGATGACATTGAGGTCAGTCGTCTCAGTCAGCTAAGGGATGGCAGCATCACTGCAGCCATGGAGGGCAAAGCTCAAGGGGTTCCTTCTCAGAATCGACCCATTCTTTCTAAACCAAACTACCTCAGCCATCCCCTGCTGAGAGGGCCCCCAATTGCACCCCACCTACCCCTTGCTCCTCACCCAAATCATCCTCATATGCTTCTGGGCCTGGATTCAGCCACAGGTGCTGCAGTCATCTCCACACCCCAGCTTCCTCCCTTGCCTCCAAGCTCATCTCGAGGCTCCCTTGACAAAACTTCCAGCTCCAGCTCACATGGAGTGTCAGGGGGCGGATCTGGATCCTCATCCTCTTCGTCACGTTCCCGCACACCCCTCACAGCCGCTCAACAGAAGTACAAGAAGGGTGATGTGGTCTGCACCCCTACAGGCATCCGCAAGAAGTTCAATGGCAAACAGTGGCGCAGATTGTGTTCACGTGAAGGCTGTTCAAAGGAGTCACAGAGGCGTGGATACTGTTCACGGCATCTTTCCATGCGCACCAAGGAGATGGAAGCGGGAGGTGGGGTGGGCCGAGACAGGAGTGGCGCCAGTAGTACAGGCACTCTCACACCTGACCTCCGTTTAGGTGGACGCACCAGCAGCGAGTACGACTGGGATGACAACTCGCGAGACAGCAGTGAAGCAAGCAGTCGTGGTGGGGACTCTCGACCACGTTTGGTGATGACCTCTCTTATACCGCAGGAACTGCCACGTGATCTGTCTCGCTTTGACTTTGATGAGTGTGAGGCTGCAAATATGCTGGTCTCACTTGGCAGCTCACGCTCATGCACACCCTCTTTCTCACCTATATCCAATCAGTCACCATTCTCCCCTGCACCTTCCCCCCCATTTGGCTTCCGCCCAGCAAATTTTAGCCCCATCACAGCACCTTCACCTCTGACTCCCCGCCGCCCTCGCCACCTCAGTGGCACAAAGATCCCAGGGACCCCCACCACAGACCGTGAGCGTCACCTCTCTGGCATTGTGCCCACTTTTTCGACCAACCTTACCTTCACTGTACCCATGAGCCCCAGTAAACGGAAGTTGGATGCCCCACCACCATCAATGCCCAGTGCATCAGACTATGTGAAATCAGATCCCCAACTCAATGACCCTAGCCTCAGCATTAATGCTGCGGCATTCAGGGTTCTGTCCCCACAAAGCCAGCCTACTACCCCCTTTTCTCTTTCATTCCCTAGACAGAGGAGTGTCACAAGTCGGCCCTCGTCCTCTGCTGCCTCTACTCCACCACCTATGCTGGTTTCTCCCACACCACCCTCACCTCTGCCACAGGATCCCAGCTCGCGTCGTATTGTTCCCCTACGAGATTCGCCTGTCATTGTTCGTAACCCAGATGTGCCATTGGCAAAATTCAGCGATAGTCCCCTGAGTCGTCGAGCAAGTGCATGCTCTAGGGAGCACAGCCAGACCCCTCACCATGCTGTGGGACTTCAGGCCCCTGTCCCCATTAATGGTGCTACTACCAACGGAGCTGTTCTTCTCCGAAATCCAGCTCCAACCTTAGTTTTGGTGACCTCCTCTCAGTCATTGACACCTGTGGCTCCTGGATATCCCACCCATTCAAATTCTGCTGCTTTGAAAGTGTCAACTTCTAATGCAACCACTGGACCCGCACTCGCAATATCTGGCTCAGGAAGTAAAGATCAAGAAAGGAAGTCAGATGCAGGCAGTGCTCTCCCTCAGCCTGTGGCTTGCCATCCTTCACCCACAGCCCTGTTACCCCTGATCCTGCCAGCTGAGTCCCCTCACCCTGCTCCTCGCAAAGACATCATCATGGGAAGGCCTGGCACTGGTAAGAGCCCTAAAAGATAAAAACCGAAAAAAAAATAGATGTTAATGTTTGTAAATTACTTACTGCCAGAGTTCTAGTGTGTAATTTTATTTAGATTTGCAAATGCTAAGTTTTTATTAATTTTACACTGTATTGTTTTGAGTAAAATAGGAAGAAGTATGACCAAAAAAGTCATTTCAAGCAAGTTTGTGTAAAACTGATTAACTGCATTTATAATTCACAAGATTTTTTAAACACTTGATTAAATTCGAGAAACCATCTTTTTTGTAATGAAAGTGATTTCCATGTGTGATTATCACAGGAGGTTATCACACTTTGCTCAGATTTCCTGAAGTCTTGCTTGCTTGCTTGTTTAGTAACTAAAATCTAAAAGCTAAATTTATAGGCAATTCAAGAAGAATGAAAAAACTGCTAGATTAGATTGTGCAAGCAAGAATATTCTGTCCTGCATGTTGAAGGACATCAACAATCACTTTCTATTCCTTTCAGACTGGCAAAGTGTGAAAATAAGGGGGGCTCGGAGTGACTTTGGTATGCTGGTCAGCAGCAGGTGTGTTTGGGTGTGTGTAGTGAAGAATGCACTGGGTCAGTGTCTCTTTAGACAGTTGCAGCATGTCTGAAATGATACACAGGAACTTGCCCAGACATGCACAGCTAGAGAGTGATTAGGCCGCCCTGATTCTCAGGAGTATTTAATCTGAGATACACAGGTCACTGACATGTTACGCTAGTCACGATACACAGACATATGAATGGATTCATTCAGCTTCAGTCTAACACAGAAAGGTGTTTTTTCAATAAATAATCCTCTTGAGAGAACAGCAAGTTTTTTTTAAATTAGTCATGCTTAAATGTGAAAGTTTTTGTCTGTTTCTGCATTTAGTTTGGACCAATGTGGAGCCCCGCTCTGTGCCAGTGTTTGCATGGCATTCATTGGTTCCTTTTCTGGAAACCAGCCAAACAAAAATGTCCTCGCAGCCCGCAGATGGCCAAACACTTGTAAATCAGAGCAAAGGTAACAATGAAAATTAGCATTTCACAATGAAGATTATACACAAAATAACATTCAGAATGCTTTCGTTGATATTTAAGAACTGAATGAACTTGCAGAGCCTCGCTGTGGAGTAGCCCTTGTGTCTGAGGGGCTGACTGACCATCCAGCACCAGAGAGAGGCTCCCCGTCTTGCCCCCCTCCTTCAGCTGAAGACCCACCCGTGGAGAGAGAAAGAGGCGACAGCGAGACTGAGAGTGATGCTGACGACCTGTAAATATCTGTTTGCATCTCACTTATTGAGCAGGGGGTCATGGAGGGGTGGGTGAGAAAGACATAAAAAACATTTAGATGACAGTCTCTTGGGTTTTTTGCTCATGAATAGGGCTGCACAATATATCGCAAAAGTATCCTTATCGTGATAATTATACGCATCCCAGACATATGTGATAAATGACATTTATTTTATGCATTGGTTGCTTATCTAAATTTGACCAATCAGACGGGGCCTTACTATCTTTATCCCCACCTCCCTAGTAGTTGCTGTTCTGCTATTGGCTGAAGTGGCCCAAAGGTGAACCCAGAGATACTCATGGTCGGAGTTTACAGCCAGAGTCAGAATATCCACTCAGAATATCGTTTGCACCTTGACACATTTATTTTTTTAGTCTGAATTAGAATTAGTTACACCCTTACTCTTTAAGAGAAGTTCCATGGGATTGTTAATGACCACAGAGAGTCGGGACCTCGGTTTTAACATCTCATCCAAAAGATGGCGCTCACTGACAGTATAGTGTCCCCTTCACTTTACTGGAGCATTAGGAATCACGCAGACTGCTGGTTGAGCGCCTCCTGCTGGCCTCCCTAACACCACTTTCAACAGCAACCTAGCTTTCCCATGTTGTAAATCATCCAGGTACTGACCAGGCTCAGCCCTGCTTAGCTTCAGTTAATAACCAGTCTTGAGCTGCCGCAAGATATGGCTATGGTTGTGCTATTAATAAAAATAGCATTTTTCTATAGAAATTATATATTAATTATATATTTTTAGGGCATACTCACACTATGCTATCCGAACCATATCCAGGCCCGTTTCCCGAATCATTTGAGAAGGGTGAGTGCTCTGAATCAGGCTCACTTGGGCTCAGGCGCGGTTCGCTTGCAGTGTGAGTGCAAGCGTGCCTGAGCCCGAAACTGAAAGCGAGACGTGACTTTTAAGGGACTGTTTCATATGGATTAATTAATCATTCGTACTGTTCAATGAACGCAATGAATGTTGTACATTATTAAAGACACAAATCCCTCACTGCACGACAGCTGCGCCTTCAGTAAACCTCCTAATTCCTGCAGCACGAGGACTTTATGATTGTTTATGAGCATCAAAAGTGGCTGATCTGTACGGCGAAATATTTGACTGTGTCACCGCATATCAAACGACTTAAACGATATAACTAAAGAAATCTCTACTGTACTGAACAGTGCATCATCGATGACGTAAGTGTGCCCAGGCCCGAATGTAATGTGAGTGCAGGCCGTCGGGGGAGACGGGAGGGGGGACAAGCATGCTTTGGCCTGGTTCAAGGCAAAGGTACATAGTGTAAGTACTGCCTAAGAAACATTGTTATCGGAATACAACAATATTGCATATTTTTCCAGCATCAAGCAGCTCTACTCATGAAAAAAAAAAATAATAATTATATGTATATATATATATATATATATATATATATATATATATATATATATATACAGTTGAAGTCAGAATTATTAGCCCCTCTTTGAATTTTTTTTTCTTTTTTAAATATTTCCCTTGTTTTCACAAGCTTTGGAGACGTAACAAATTCTGCTTTCCATAGGTTACCAATAGCTTTCGTCATGAGCCACGACTGCGTTCAAAATGGCATAAATGATTTCAAAGTGCACTAAGAAGAGAGCACAGTTGTCAAAATGAAGATCGCTCAAACTGAACTGTAAAAAATACTTTAAAAGCAAATTACACGTAGGAGAGATGAATTTAATGTTTTTTGTTTTTTTAAATCATTCCAAGTTAAAATGTTAAAACGTTCTAAATGAATAGGGATGGGTATTCTTAAGGTTTTAACGGTATTACTACTTTTATCGATAACACTTATCGGTTCGGTACTTTAGCGGTTCTCTTATCTGTACTTTTTAAATGTTTTTTTTTTCATAAAAAAAAATTTAACAGAATTAACAACACTTTATTATTATTAATTTATTATTTAGTTTTTAATGTAAAATAAAACGAAACCAATAATTATAAAACAAATAAATAATTTTTTCCTGTAAAAGAATGTACAATGGTTTGAACCACTCGTCTGGAGAAAAATCAACATGCTTGACTTCTCTGGCAGAAGTCGGGACCTTTCTTGGTTTATTGTGCTCCCTGCAGTTAAAAATACCCTCTTTGAGTTACAAAATGCAGTATGAGATTAGGATTTGTCAATAAATGAGTTAACAGTGTTTTTGGAGCTAACTGTGTTTTAAAATACAGTTTTGGAGCATCTTGCAATGTAAAAATAAGCAGTTTTTATAATTTCTTAATAAGCATAGTCTATTATTAGTCTATTCATAGACTATATTTGTAAATACAGCTGATGTAAAAGCATTTTTAATGTTTAAGATTTATTTAGGCTACTGCAGAAAAAAATACTGTTTTCAATATAACCGAATGTGTGTGTTTATTTAACTATTAATGTTATACTAATTTAGGTGATTGACTGCTAGCATAACAATGTGGGTGATGTAACGTTACCGTTAGTAGCTAAGCAGTCAAAAATGTTTCATTACTTTTCATTGCAGTTAATGCACTTTTGAAAGATACTTTCACTTAGCCAGATTGCTTGTGTTTCCGCTTATACAAGAAAACAACTTGTTGCGTTTGTTGCAACAGGCATTGTCGCTGTCCACTTGGGAAATACAACCCGTTTGGTTTACTCCGTAAGCTTACGAGCTGTGTGTGCACGCGAGTCTGTGTCGCAAGCTATGTGTGTGCGCTTAGCGTGAGCCTCTGCTGAGTGTGCGCACAGCTGAGAACTGTGAAGGCTTTTATATGTGACGCGTTCGCTGGAAACACAAGCATTTCTCATGTGAGATTGTCAACTATGAATTTGGGAAACGCCAAATCAACTAACTATGTTTGTAACGATGAAACTTGCGACCTTATTTGGCTAATGTTGGTTTGCAGAAATGAATCCCTGTTTGTTAAATGTTTTTGATGTAATTCTGTTTATTTATTATAATTATTATTTATTGTTTTTAAGTTTTTTACCAGGTATAGTTCCAGACTCTACTCCATCCCTCAACCCGGCGAAAAGGCGCACACAATCTCTCAGTGCACTCCCAAAAGATGGTGACAAGAAGGTAATTGTGAGTCTTATGTTAGTATTTTCATCCTGTGGTTTTATTCTAAATGTCTACAGTAGCGACATACTAAAAATCAGGACGTTTTATCAGTTGCTTGGTTTTCTTTTGAGTAGTAATGCAAAGTTCCCCCAACCTCTTTTTAGTTGATGACTGAAAAGATACCCTGGAAAATTCTCAATGTGTTCAAGCTACAAACATTTCCCTAATTACCATCTATTAAAAGTTTTACACAAATGTATCATTTCTCCTTTCTCTACCTGTCTCAAACCTGCACAAAGAAGGAAAAGGACCACATCAGGCGTCCAATGAACGCATTCATGATCTTCAGTAAGCGGCACCGTGCACTGGTTCATCAACGACACCCCAATCAGGACAACCGCACTGTCAGTAAAATACTGGGCGAGTGGTGGTATGCACTGGGACCCAAAGAGAAGCAGAAGTATCACGACCTTGCCTTCCAGGTCAGACAATCTTAATATTGTATGCGATCTTCACTTTTTTATTTTTGATCTTTTTTTTTTGCTTTAAAGGTCCCGTGAAATTTAAAGAAAAAATTTAGATGTTAGTTTCAGTCTGTTAGTTTTAAGGATTTACTGTATATAAACTAATGTGCTCTAAAACTGTGGCAAAATTCTTAGTTCTTAATTCTTAGCAAAAGTTTAGAACATATAAAATGGATATAAACATGCAAAGCTTGCAGTTTTTCAAGTTTTGTTCCTCCTAAATGAATCAACGATTTTTGTTCTCGTCATACTTCAGTTTCTAACCAAATCTTGACCAATCAAATGCTCTCTAGTATCTGACATGCCTCCCCCCCTTCAAGACACTTTTCATTTGATACTTTATGTCCCACCCTCTCTTCATTTTTCATTCTCATTGAATAAAAAATGCACATTTTAAAGCACTTCACGGGACCTTTAATAATAATAATAATTGTTATTATTATTATGTTATGTTACGTTACATTATATAATGTTATTTTGACCTAATATTTAGTTATTTTTTTTCAAAATGATGCCATTTTTATTTTAAAACATTTTGATTTATTTTAAAACCTTTAATTAAAGGCACAGAATGTAATTTTCACCACAAGAGGGTGCAT
Organism: Danio tinwini; assembly: GCA_903798205.1. Lineage (NCBI taxonomy): Eukaryota > Metazoa > Chordata > Actinopteri > Cypriniformes > Danionidae > Danio > Danio tinwini. Next base: position 5,373,282 of record CAIGQZ010000253.1, read on the forward strand.
ATTCATGACAAACAAAAGTGTATTTTGATAATGCTGTGACAGAGTGTGGAGTCATGGGAGTTGTGCTCTTCATTAAGCAGTTGAAGCAATTCCTGATGAGGGATGAGTGATGAGTAATGGTTTTATTACGCCACAGTCCACCATTTCAGGTTCTTCCACTTGTGATCGCTGTTTTATCATGCTAAATACATTTTAAGGTTCTGTTGTAAAGCTGCTCTGTGCAGTCTAAAGGGCCCATCACACCGAATGTGAGGCGCACCACACTGCCTTTTTTGTTGACAAGAAAAAAAGAAGTGCGGTGTGCTTTTGTGTCGCTAGGCATCGACTGAATGAGCTGCGTAATGTGCGAGAGTGTTGCTGTTGATATTGTTATAATTGCAATATTTAATAATATTGTGATGATTTGTAAAGTCATAGAGCTCTGGATAACTTAAAACAGTAACCACTAGTCTCTCCTCCATCTTTTAAAGTGTCCGTAGTTGTCTTTACAACATAAACACTGCTTTCACATCAACAGAAACTCCGCCTCTGCTTTTATTTGATTGGAGAATTACAAAGACGCGACTGACATAATGCGCTTTTTCCACTCAGAGTTTACTTTTTTTTAAAATGCAAGTGCACAGCAGGCAACGGCAAAAATGCGAGGTGCAGCAGGTATGCAGGGTGTATAAGCAGCGCACAAAACGCTCGGGCCATTAGTAAAACATTCAAAAGATGCTCCTTTCAACGCAAAAAGAACGTTCGGTGTGAACGGCCCCTAATGAAACAAAAAGAAGAATAAAGCATCTTTGGTGTTTCTCTCTTTTCTATAAAACCAAACAAGAAATGGAGGATGTCAGTCAACATTTTAGCTTTTTTAAAGAAATTGCATATTTTTCTGGATTTGAGCATTCTTCAAAGCATTTTGGATAATGCAAGTATTTAAGTCAGCACTTTTTTTTGGGGGGGGGGGGGGGGGGGGTTCTAATGAAAAACTAAATCTTACATATTGTGCCTCTTATACATAATGTGGAAGTGAAACATGGTTTTGCATTTGAATTAGTGGTAGACCGATATCAGTTTTACTGTGGTTAATGTACAGTGTGTTCTTTAGATGCAAATTTCTGGAAAGCAGGATGATCGATAGTTTCTAAGAAAGCAGGATGATGGACTGTTTGATGCAAATATTCACTTGCATTTCTGCAGGCTTTTGCTTATCATGGCTTTCTTTGTTTGATCAAAAATACAGTAAAATAGTAACATTTTATTTGCATTCGATTTTAATATATTATAAAGTGCTAAATTATACTCCAATCCTCAGTGTCACATGATACTTGTTAATTTGGTGCTCAACAAATTAACCAAAAAATAAATAAAAACATGTATCAGTCTAGTTGCAAGTGTAAGTCTTGAATATTAATTGAATATAATTTGAAACAGTGATAGATTTTTTAAAGATGCTTGGATAAATAACAAAACTATGTTTATTGAGTTATAAATCATCAAGATTTTTACTTACTGCCACTTAGGGCTGTGCGATTTGCGGAAAATATCTAATTGCAATGTTATTTTTTTTTTGACAGATACTGCGATTTCGATTAGATTTGCATTTTAATTTTGTAGTCAAGCTTTAGCTCAATAATCTGTATTGTAGCTTCCTACTGCTTAAATGCAGTAAGTGTTAGTTTAAAAAAGGAACTGAAAAGATATTAACTTCAACTATTATTCAAATTAGTTTTTAAGTATTCAGAAATTAAACACAATTTTTTCTCTAGAGCAAGCAGCAAGCTCAAGTAAAATGACCTTACGTTTCTGTAAAAAAGTTCAACTCAAATTAGGGAGATAATGTAACTTATTATTAAAACTAAAAAATAATAATTATAAAAATACAGAACACTCTGCAAGCTAAAATGACTGAAAAGAGGCAGAATGAAAAGATCTGATTGGGCAAAATGAAAGTGTGCTCACTCAATTGGCTAGTAAGACTGTCACACATAGATGACAGTCATGCATTTGCTCTGAAAATTAAAAAATACATACAGTTGATGTCAGAATTATTAGCCCCCTGTTTATTTTTTTAAAAATAATTCAAAAGAGGGGCTAATAATTCTGACTTCAACTTTATGTAGTACATTTAAGATGAATCATTTAATAATTATATTTACTGATGATAAAGTGAACATTTAGAATTTATATTACATAAAAACATTGTTTAAACCACACTACATTACATGTAAATATAGACCTTTTTCTTCATTGCTGCATGGAGGGCGGCATAGTGACCAGTGCCTTCTGGTAGGGTGCTTAGAACTCATCAGCCAGAGCAGCATTTCTAAACTTGGTGTCAATACTGTTTTCAGTGGCTTATTGATTGTTTTTGTGATATAAACCTTTAATTTTGAAAGAAAGACGTGTGTTAAAGCCGTTATACTTATGTCAGATGTGAGGTATGTTACTGATACTCTGCTGGCTGATTTACATGTTGATTCTAATTTTAGCAGTTTATCTTTCATTTAGTAAGTTTGTATGGGGTAGTATTTACCATGGTATGTGCTTTTCTGTCATTTAAAAATGCCACTTTATTTTCACCTTGTACCACATATTTTTTCAATGTGTTAGTGGGACAGTGCAGTAGGCTACGTGTGTGTGTCCAACATTTTGGTGAATTACATTTGTTTGGGTTGGTTATATATTTGAAAGAAAGAGAAAATGTTGACTTTAGCGATGACGAGGCTTCATTTAAACAGCAGAAGATGCCATCTGACGGTATAGATAAATTACTTGGTTGACAATGTATATAAATATATATTGTGTAGGCGCCTAGACTGCATCTCTGCACAAGACGTTTGGCCATAGGAGAAATGGTCGTGCCCAACTGAGCCTGGTTTCTCTCGAGGTTTTTTAATTCTTCACTTTCGCCAATTGGTGAAGTTTCTTCCGAGCCACTGGCTTGCATGGTTTGGGATCTGTAGAGCTGCGCATCGATGGATTTGCTCTTCAGTATTTGGACTCTCACTAGTGATTATTAAACCACACTGAACTGAACTTAAACACTGAAAACTGAACTGACACTGTTTCAATTTACTATAATCTTCTATGTGAGACTGCTTTGACACAATCTACATTGTAAAAGCGCTATACAAATAAAGGTGAATTGAATTGAATAAAAATATATTGATGACAATGTCAAGGAAGAGGTTAATAACATTAACATCCGTCATAACGAGTATTTTGACCACATCATCCTCTTTATGCATGTAGTCTTACTTTATACTTTATATTATAAGCATATTAGGTGATGTGCATCTCTGTAATGAGAAGGGGTGTGGTCTAATGACATCAACACCCTATATCAGTTGTGCATTATTATTAGGCAACTTCCTTTCCTTTGGCAAAATGGATCAAAAGAAGGACTTGACAGGCTCAGAAAAGTAAAAAATAGTGAGATATCTTGCAGAGGGATGTAGCACTCTTAAAATTGCCAAGCTTCTGAAGCGTGATCATCGAACAATCAAGCGTTTCATTCAAAATAGTCAACACGGTCGCAAGAAGCGTGTGGAAAAACTAAGGTGCAAAAAAACTGCCCATGAACTGAGAAAAGTCAAGCGTGCAGCTGCCAAGATTCCACTTGCCACCAGTTTTGCCATATTTCAGAGCTGCAACATCACTGGAGTGCCCAAAAAACAAGGTGTGCAATACTCAGAGACATGGCCAAGGTAAGAAAGGCTGAAAAACGACCAGCACTGAACAAGACACACAAGCTGAAACGTCAAGACTGGGCCAAGAAATATCTCAAGACTAATTTTTCTAAGGTTTTATGGACTGATGAAATGAGAGTGAGTCTTGATGGGCCAGATGGATGGGCCTGTGGCTGGATCGGTAAAGGGCAGAGAGCTCCAGTCCGACTCATACGCCAGCAAGGTGGAGGTGGAGTACTGGTTTGGGCTGGTATCATCAAAGATGAGCTTGTGGGGCCTTTTCGGGTTGAGGATGGAGTCAAGCTCAACTCCCAGTCCTACTGCCAGTTTCTGAAAGACACCTTCAAGCAGTGGTACAGGAAGAAGTCTGCATCCTTTAAGAAAAACATGATTTTCATGCAGGACAATGCTCCACACGTGTCTAAGTACTCCACAGTGTGGCTGGCAAGAAAGGGTCTAAAAGAAGAAAAACTAATGACATGGCCTCCTTGTTCACCTGATTTGAACCCCATAGAGAACCTGTGGTCCATCATCAAATGTGAGATTTACTAGGAGGGAAAACAGTACACCTCTCTAAACAGTGTCTGGGAAGCTGTGGTTGCTGCTGCACGCAATGTGGATAGTGAACAGATCAAAACACTGACAGAATCCATTGATGGCAGGCTTTTGAGTGTCCTTGCAAAGAAAGGTGGCTATATTGGTCACTGATTTGTTTTTGTTTTGTTTTTGAGTGTCAGAAATGTATATTTGTGAATGTTGAGATGTTATATTGGTTTCACTGGTGAAAATAAATCATTGAAATGGGTATATATTTGTTTTTTGTTAAGTTGCCTAATAATTATGCACAGTAATAGTCACCTGCACACACAGATATCCTCCTAAAATAGCTCAAACTAAAAACAAACTAAATCTTCCAAAAATATTCAGCTTTGATATTAATGAGTTTTTTGGGTTCACTGAGAACATGGTTGTTGTTTAATAATAAAATTAATCCTCAAAAATACAACTTGCCTAATAATTCTGTACTCCCTGTATATGGTTTGCCTAGATCATGTGTGCTTAATTGTGTGGGTTTGCGGGTCTGCAGCTGGATATTATTGATTAGATTGCGTTTTTTAAATGATCAGTCCAGGAGGTGGCGCTGATCAACATCAATATTAGTTCAAAGATGATAAAAGCTAAGCTATCATTAACTTTAAAACTATCATTTCAAAGCTGTCCGAATGTGACCGTTTATACGCATCAGCTGCCGACCGGAAGTTCGAAGCATCTTACTTGCGCATACACGCAAAGCATGATGGGTAATTTTGCGTTCTAAGAAAAAGGTCTGTAGAAATCAGAATATGTGCACGATCAAAGTGTTGTACTTTTGAAAGCTAGTATGTTTTCATCGTATAACATTGTATAATATTATTAACCCTTAAGATTTACACTCTTGTAGGTGAAGGAGGCTCATTTCCGGGCTCACCCTGATTGGAAATGGTGCAACAAGGACCGAAGGAAGTCCCTGTCTGAGGGCCGGGGAACTCCAGGGGCCAAAGAAGCTCGCGAGCGCAGCGTGTCTGAAAGCACAGGTCTGTGTGGGTGTTTGTTTATATGCGTGGGTGTTTGTTGGTCTTGTGAAACTATGAGTGTATATAGTAGTGTGAAATGCAACTGATGCAGAATTTTTTACTTTCTCTGTTTCCCTAGAGCCCCATTCCACGTCTCAGGGTGCAGAACACAAAGGAGCAGGGCCCAGTTGGACCTCACCTCCATCTGACAGTAACGCACGATCCCTGTCAGGACAGCTTCAGCGGCCCCGTGCTTTTTCCCAGAGCGCTGTGCACACTCTGGAGAGGAGGGAGAAGGAGAGAGAGCGGGACAGTGGGAGTTTGTTTCAGGCCCGTCCTCCTGCTCGCCCGCGCCGCCCCAGTGAGGATGTGACCAGTGATGAAGAGCACATGGTGATCTGTGAAGAGGGGGATGATGATGTCATAGGTAAGATATATGCATTTATTTTGATACTTTTTTGATACTGTACAAATTTACTGCAATGGATTAAATGTCTTTTAAATGTACTGTAAATGTTGCTGTGTCTTTTTTACAGGTGTGACGTATATTTCCTCAATGTTTTTTAAGTTTTGAGTTTAGTTTTCCTTCAGCTTAGCCCCTTTATTCATCAGAGGGTCTCCACAGCGAGTGAACCACCAATAATATTTTAAAATAAAATTTTAGTCACAGAACACCTTTAGAAATAGATAGAAAATAAATTTAAATTAATTCAAAATAAGAGATGGTGCTCGTTGCAGAGCCACTTGGGTGGAGCTCACCTCCAATGAGGGAGAGTTTGAGCTTCAGCTCAAACATAAGCTGTTTTAATGCGTACACCTACCCCGCCCCTAACCCCAACCCCCAGTGACATCACTTGTAGAGAAAGTGCAGCAAGGAGGAGCTGGAGCTTAAGCTCCCCCTTGCTGCAGCTCAGCTCTGCCCATGTGGCTCTGCAGTGAGTACCCCTTGGCAAAATATTGGGAAAAAAATAGAATTTCAACAACTTTATAATTTATTTTTTATTTTTCTTGAATCTTGCTCATTTAAAAAAATATTTAATATTTTTGTCTAACATATACCTTTAGGTGTACTAATTTTGGACCATTATCATTGGACTGTTAAAGTTATTTTGTTAGATTAGCTAAATATACAGTTGAAGTCAGAATTATTAGCCCCTCTGAATAATTTTTTCCCCAATTTCTGTTTAATGGAGAGCAGATTTTTTCAACACATTTCTAAACATAATAGTTTTAATAAATAATTTCTAATAACTGATTTATTTTATATTTGTAATGATGACATGAAATAATATTGTACTAGATATTTTTAAGACACTTCTATATAGCTTAAAGTGACATTTAAATGCTTAACTAGGGTAATTAGGTTAACTAGGCAGGCTAGGGTAATTAGGCAAGTTATTATATAATGATGGTTTGTTCTGTAGACTATCGAAAAAAAAAAATTAGCTTAAAGGGGCTAATATTTTTGACCTTAAAATGGTTCTTATAAAATTAAAAACTGCTTTTGTTCTAGATGAAATAAAACAAATAAGACTTTCTCCAGAAGAAAAAACATTATCAAACATTTATTATCAGGAAATATATTTAAAAAAGAGAAAATTCAAAGGGGGGCTAATAATTTTGACTTCAACTGTATGATGATTGGTGTAGATTTAAAAAATTTAGTTGAGCGCACTATAAATCCCAATCTGACCTTTCAAATATTGATATTTAGTGAAATGGATCAACTTAATGTGATAAATCTGGAGCACAGGTTGAAATTCTACAAAATATCTTTTTTTGTGTGTTCTATAGAAGACATAAGAAATAAATACATTAATATGTCATAAGACTTTTTGGTGAAAGGGAATGACAGAGAAGAATAAACATTTTAATAGGAATAAATGAATAAAAATAAATAAAGAAAAATGTTGGTATAATAGTTAGAAATATAGAGCAAAATTATGGAGAGAAAAGAGAAACAAAAACAAAAAATAGAAAAAGGGAAAATAAAAAACTATAAATAATAGTAAATGTATTATTTATTGATATTATTTGTAATAATAATAGATTAATATTAATTGCAAAAGAGAATTTAAAGGGATAGTTCACCCAAATATTTTCTTGTATTTTCTCACACCCAAGTTTTTTGTTCTGCTGAAGATGAAAGAATATATTTTGAAGAATGTTGGTAACCAAAAAATGCTGTAGAAGTGAATGGGGACTAACAATGATTTGGTTACCAACATCCTTCAAAATACCTTATTTTGTGTTCAGCTAAAAAAAGAGGCTCAAACATGTTTAAAACTAATGAGGAAATGATTTAAATGGTTTGAGTAATTTTTTCTTTTTCGCGTGAACCATCCCTTTTATTGTTATGTCTGCATATTTGCATGTCTGCGTGAAGAATAGCTTGTGGTGTTTTTTAACATTTGCTGTCACACCAATGGAGGACATGAACTCGACATGAACTCCTCTGAGTCACTTCATGAGCATTTCACCATTTCATTTAAGAAAAATCTCTGATCTGTCAGGAGTTATTTTGTTAAATGTAAGTTTTTGGAAATTGGGGTGTTAAAAGTATGATAAATGTGACAAAAAAATCTAATACAAATCTTTTGCAAGTTATATACAAGTGAAGTCAGAATTATTAGCCCTCCTGTTAAATTTTAATTCTTTAATATTTTTTTTTCTAAATTTTCTATTTCTGTTTAATGGAGATAATTTTTTTCAGCACATTTCTAAATATAATTTTTTTATAACTCATTTCTAATATGTGATTTATTTTGAATTTGCCATTATGACATCTTTGTACATAAGATTTTACTAGACATTTTTGGATACTAGTATTCAGCTTAAAGTGACATTTAAAGGCTTAACTAGGATAATTCGGCAAGTCGTTGTATAACGATGGTTTGTTCTGTAGACGATCAAAAAAATTATTGATTAAAGGCGCTAATAATATTGACCTTAAAATGTTTTTAAAAAAATTAAAAACAAAATAAAACAAATAAGACTTTCTCCAGAAGAAAACAATGATAAGAAATACTCTAATAATGTCCTTAATCTGTTAAAAATAAAAATAAAAAAAAAAATAAATATATATATATATGTATATATAAATATATATATATATATATATATATATATATATATATACATACATATATTAATTATTATATTATTAAAAATAATATAATATTCATTCATTCATTTATTTTCTTTTCAGCTTAGTCCCTTTATTAATCTGGGGTCGCCACAGCGGAATGAACCGCCAACTTATGCAGCATTTGTTTTACGCAGCGGATGTCCTTCCAGCCGCAACCCATCTCTGGGAAACATCCATGCACACTTATTCACACACACACACTACAGACAATTTAGCGCACCCAATTCACCTGTACCGCATGTCTTTGGACTGTGGGGTAAACCGGAGCACCCGGAAGAAACCCACGTGAACGCAGGGAGAACATGCAAACTCCACACAGAAACGCCAACTGACCCAGCCAAGGCTCGAACCAGCGACCTTCTTGCTGTGAGGTGACAGCACTATCTACTGCGCCACTGCGTCGCCATAATATAATATAATATAATATAATATAATATAATATAATATAATATAATATAATATAATATAATATAATATAATATAATATAATATAATATAATATAATATAAGTAACTTTAGATGTGTAAAATTCTATCGTTATAAATTATGAACAAAATAAAAACATTTTCTTTAATAATTAAAACTTTAAATTGTTCATTTGTCAGGCACACAGAGAGCAAGCATATGCTTCTACACTTAAAAAAATCATTCAGAGATGATTCCTTGGATTTACTAAATTTTTTTACGTTAAGTGGCTGTAAACAATTTATTTGGGCTGAATTTAAACAAACAAAATAAGTAGAATTTTATTAAATTTAATTTTTTTGTTTAAATTCAATACAAATAAATTGTTTGCAACAGTTTTGCAGACATCTTTTTTTTCAGTGTAACACAGTTCTGCATTTTTAGTGGACATTTTGAAAGCAGAATCATCAGCATCATCCATCCATAAAAATCATGTTTCGAATTTATTGTTAGACCCAATTATAAAGTCTTTCCAGAAAAAAAACATACTTTTTATTGTCGTGGCAATTTCAAATAAAGAGACTCTTATGTCGAGTTCAGACTGCCCAAAGTGTGCCAAGAAAATATCCCCCATACAATTACACCACCACCACCAGCCTGAATTGTTAATACAAGGCAGGATGGATCCATGCTTTTATGTTGTTGATGCCAAATTCTGACCATGACCATCCGAATGTTGCAGCAGAAATCGAGACTCATCAGACCAGGCAATGTTTTTCCAATCTTCTCTTGGCCAGTTTTGGTGAGCCTGTGCAAATTGTAGCCTCAGTTTGCTGCTCTTAGCTGACAGGAGTGGCACCCAGTGTGATCTTCTGCTGCTGTAGCCCATCCGCCTCAAGGTGGGATGTTTTGTGTGTTCAGAGATGCTCTTCTGCATACCTCTGTTGTTAACGAGTGGTTATTTGACTTACTGTTGCCTTTCTATCAGCTCAAACCAGTCTGACTATTCTCCTCTGACCTCAACAAGGCATTTGCGCTCACAGAGCTGCTGCTCACAGGTCTCTTTTTCAGACCATTCTCTGTAAACCCTAGATTGTTGTGCGTGAAAATCCCAGTAGATCAGCAGTTTCTGAAATACTCAGACGAGCCCAGAAAGAGAAGTTTTATTTAAATCAATGTTTTAGTAATAATAAAAATGAATTTTTCCACCACATTATATATGCGGGATCCTAGAGCAGTAAATAAAAACCCTGATCTGCAGATAATGCTGTTGCATTGTAGCCACCATCAGAAAACGAATATCTTACAGGCATTTTGTTTTGATGTTACAATCATTTCATGTTTCTTGTCACAAGCAAGACTAGTTTCGTTATTAGTCAGTCCTCGAGTCTGTGTCTCCCACGAGCTCTGTGCTCTCTCTGATGCACCACTATCCATTAGTTCATTTTGAAAAGGCAAATTCTCCTCATTGCTCAGCTTTTTCAGTCCCATAAGTGTGAGAAACGCAAGCCCTAGTCTCACAGCCTAACGTGTGATTCCTCCACAGAAGACTCATTTGCAGAGGGCTCCATTGACCTAAAGTGTAAGGAGAGAGTGACAGACAGCGATGATGAAAACGAGCACGCAGATGAGGCTGACAGCAAGGTAACACCCAATGCATCACATGGGTAGCTGACTTCACATGTCAAGTAGTGTTTCCCACAGTTCAACTAAACCTATTTGAAAGACTTCTTGTTAAATTGCTATTTGTGCAGTTACAATTAATAAGCATTTTGCACTACACAGATTGCTTATTATGTTAAAACTGATTAACAAGTGTGGAAAACATTCATTTGTGAGCTATTATTTTTTAATAAGCTATTTATAGTGAGGTATTTATTTTTAATTTACTGTTGAGGTCAGAATTAATAACCCTCATGAATTATTAGTCCCAGCATAAATTCTCATTCAAAACATTTCATGTCTCATTTTTAAACCTAATAGTTTTAATAACTATATTTTACTAGATATTTTTCAAAATACTGTTTCAAGATAAATAATACTGCTAATAATAATAGCAATAGCATTATACAAATGTAAATTGTTATGAATAAACTGAAAAAAGCCCCCTAACATGAAGAAGGCATAGGGGCTGTGGTTTTTATATTTATGTAGAAAATAATAATTTTTATAACATTTTAATCCTTTATTTTTTTCATATGTAAAGATATTTGTGTGTTGCTGTACATCCTGTGTGTATTAAGCAATGTGTATGCATTTTGCACCTGCATAGGCACAAAACTAACGTGCTCTTTACTTCACTTTAGACCAGATTTCAGTTGGTTAATGGTGCGGTCTATTTCAGTTCCTCAAAAAACACACCTCTTTTTAGACCGGCACACCCATGAGTCCACAAAGTGGTGCAAATGGATTTGGTATTTAAACAAGGTGGCACAAAACATGAGAATTAGGGTTGCGCTGGTCTGAAAATAGCAACAAGCCATGCCAAACACGTCTTGCTCTTTATTGCACCGGGTGTAAGATAGAGCCCATAGATTCAGTGCGATCCTAGTTAGTTTAGCAAAAAAGTGTCTGTAAAATCCATAAATATGAAGCCAAATCAAAATTTAAGTTGTTGTTTTTGTAAACATAGATATCTCTAATTGTCCATTACACATATTGGAATTCTAAATAATGTAATTGACATCAAAATAAAATTTTCTAACAAGTATGTGAATGAAATGTTACAACAATATCTGAATATAATGGTAATCTCATATCATTAATGGTCTTCTCTCCAGCGCACCTTCACACCCGTAGTCCATTCCTCACTGACATTCACTTCAACTGCCAACAAACATAAAGATGGGCATGAAGAGAACCTGACGAAGAAGAAAAAGCGAGGGCTGGGTGGTGCAGAGCTGGATAATGGCGGGCCCAAAGAAGGCGAAGGAGGAGGTGGAGGAGGGCAGGTTCCATTCCACGCCAATTCAGCCTCTGTTCCTCATATAAATTCCACTTTGCTGCATGATGCGTACCATTCACAGGGCACCGTGAGGATGGCCCCCACCGTAGTGACCAACGTTGTTCGACCCATCACTAGCACCCCGGTTCCCATTGCCAGCAAGCCAGTTGATGGAGGTGTGACTTTCGGGAACCTTCCTCTAGATGGCAAGCCCAAGCTATTGATCGGTGCCAGTGGCGCAGGAGGAGGTGGGTACTTTCCCTCCTCTTCTCCCAAACCTAGCGGTCAAGGAAGCTTAGTTACTGGTCTAGTCCTTGGAGGAACCTTTCCTAACCAACCCACCGTTCAGCTCATCACCCCACCCCATCCCACTCCATGCAACGGAGCCCCTAATAACAATGCAGTGCCCCTTCCTCTTCTCCATCACCAGTTTCTCCCCACTACCTCTATTACGCCCCCTAGTGGGGGCAAACCTGTCACACAGGTGCAGTACATCCTTCCAACTCTGCCCGCAGCTGCCAATCCCAACAGTCCCTCCACCCAGCAGACCCAACATCCCTCCAGCGTCCTGGCTTTACCCGGTGCCACACCCACCCACATGACCCTAGCCAATGGAATGCATTCAGGGGCGGGGCAAGGAATAAGATATGCTTCAGTCCCAGCAGTGGGTGGAGTCAGTCCTGGAGGAGGTGAGATTTCAGGTTCAGTTGTGGTGGTAAAGTTAGACATGACAAGTGAGATTGGTTAAAGGCCACAGGGTTCCCACATTAGCTACAGATCATTGTAGTAAATATGAGTAATTATATGTAATTTGGCTTTTTAAAAAATTTATAACATTGGCTTGATCAGTGTATATAACTTTTGGGTATAGCCCGGGACATACCAATCTGACGTTAAAGAATTATCGGTGAATCAAACCAAGCTTGCTGCATCGCAAAGTACATGTTGCTACTTTACACTTGCCTTTTCGTGAGGTGTGTATTCTTAGTTTGTTTTATGGTTCTAGATATTTAAATGTTTTCTTTTTATTGTTACACCAAATGGTATTTTTTTTGTGTAAAGCGCTTTAAGAATTAAGTTTAAAAAGCGCTATATAAAAATGAATTAATATTATTATTATTATCTGGTCCCATCTGAACCAAAAAGCCGTATGCATTCTATGCTTGTGTGAGATGATGGATCTTTCCATACCCACAGATAGTAGTATCTATTGTCATTCCACAAAGAAAAACTGGATCTAGTGCTGCAAACATACAAACCATAGACAAAGCAGCTTTTATGTACCATTACAGTTCCTCTCGCTCAATAATACAAATAGGTTGTTTTCAATCACATGGTTCTGGTGACCCGCAAAATTCAGATTGAGGGGAGGAAGTAATAAACTAAATGGCAAGCATAGGGGAAAGTGTATATATATTTGCTATTTATACCATATTTCAAAGGAGATATAAAGAGAAATGAACCACATATGTTGGGCATGCTCCTTATATCATGAAAAGGGACAAGATTTCTACTGAACTTAAATATATTTGCCTGTCATTGAGTAAGTAGATAGTTTATTCATAGTTCAACAACCAATCGGAGTGCTCTCTTTCAAACGACTGATGCTGATTTTATATGCTGAATCAGGCAAACTCCCTCTGATGTGAGCTAGGCAACATATGAAACACACTAAACTAGCCTAGCAAGCAACCGTTGACTTGGCTTCAAGACATTTAAAATGTTTTTGAAAGACTTTTTATCTTTTACTTAACATTTTAAAGCATATCTCACTGACCACAAACATTTAAACTCAATGTATCCACAGCCTGAATAGTAATGCCCGATTCACACGGGGCATCAGCATTAACACTTCCTATTCGCTTTGAATGGGTGACATCAAGCATTGCTGTGCTGAATTGCTGATCTGTCTGCGCCAAGTCAGTACCGTTGCTCGCTGCAGAAGTTGGAAATTTCTTAAATTTCCAAGCGCCAACAGAAGCGTCAGCCAATCAGATTGCTTTATGCAAATAACGTAGCTCAGACAGTACCCAATTGAGGGAAAACTTCATTGCCTGACACTATTATGCCGATCGCATTGACACCAAGCTTCAGACATGCCCTCTGTCACGCTGGCGCCGGATGTGAATGTACTGTAAGGGCTTTTTCAGACCTGTAGATTGTTTGCTTTGTTTTGAAATGGAGACTTAAGTTGTTACAAAGTTACAAAGATAAGATTTAAAATTGTGAGTCACATGAGAGTAGAACAGTCTTCTCATTGGTCAGAGTGCACTGGTTTACGTTTGTCATTTGCTGTTTATGTTTGTCTTTAGCTCTTATTTCCTGCTGTAACTGATAAATGATGTATACATTTAATCATATTTAAAATGATTTCAGTAATTCATAAAGCAGTTAGAGTGGGACTCAAGGCTTCATCAGGATGGCATTTTTGCAATTCACAGAGTAGAACAATTGCACAACAAAAGATGAAGAAGTACTATTTGGTTTAAACTGCAGTAACCAATGTGCTCATTTGCAAAATCAGGCACTGCATTATTTCTGTAACACATTTACTGTTATGAAGGATTATATCTTTTCTTGGTCTTTTGGGTGATTGTTTTCTCACCTCAACCTTTTCTCTCACCTGCTCCAGAGATTTTTTGGGAATAGGTTAAAACATCTCTTATTTTAGTGCAGGTCTGAGCACCATTGCCATGTTCATATGCAGTGGGGGAAATACACGTCACCATTTTTTTAATAAAACATATTTCTAAATGTGCTGTTGACTTAAAACTTTTACCGGATGTAGGAAAAGGAAACAAAACTATTAGTTTAGAAATGAAGTAATGTGTAATAAAATGAAATGGCGCAAGTAAAGTATTGAACACATAAAGAAAGGGAGTTGTAGAAAGGCATGAAAGCACAGACAGCAGCTGAAATCTCTCAGCAGTTCTTCAGCAACCCTCTGTCCTTCCAGCTGCTTCAGTCCAACATCTACATTGGCAGGATGATGAAGATGAAACCAGGGTGGACATTTTAACAAGACAATAATCCAAAACACAGCTAAGGAAACTCTCAAATGCTTTCATAGAAAGAAAATCAAGCTGTAGAATGGCCCAGTCAATCACCTGATCTGAATCCAATAGGTAACACAAATTAAAAATCAGATTTGATAGTCGAGACCCACAGAACCATCAAGATTTTTACACTCTAAGTCTGTGAGAAAATCACACCTGAGAAATGTATGTGACTTTATGCACCATTTGAGTGGCGTCTTCAAGCTGCCATCACCCAAAAAGCCTTTTATATAAAGTATTAAAAACATTTCAGTAGTTCAGTACTTTATCTTTGTGTCATTCCATTCTTATTAGACATAACTCATTTTTCAAAGTTATTTTGTTTTATTTTTATGCTTGTATTGTTTTTTTTTATTAAAATCTGGTTTAATTCCATGTCAACAGCTCCTTTAGAAAAAATGTATTCCCAGGAAAAAACATGACATGTTCAATATTTAATTTCCCACACTGTATGCCTAAATGAACCTAACCAATGGAGAACACGCAATAGGTTCTGAAACCTGTTTATTAGGATCCAGTTTATTAGGATCCAATCTAAAAATTCTGAAATAATCGCCAAAATGGAGGAAAATAACTAGTAATATTGATTATTTTGACAGCACTAATATTTACAATTTCTTTAATACAGAGATGCCCAAAGTAGGGGCCGCGGGCCAAAGTATCCCACTGTAACCTTTGATTTGGCCCACAATCCCATCTGAGAGAAGAGTGAGAATGATGGACAGGGGTGGGTTGAATGCCTTTAACACAGGGATCGTCATTTCTAATTTGACGTAACATTTTTTGTTAGTACCTGATCCCTTTCATCGCTGCTTGCAGCTTTAATTTGTTAGTTTTATTGCTGAGCTACAAAAAAGCAAGCTGAAATTAAATGTTTCAAATAAATGTTGCAAATGAATCAGATTTTTAAAAATGTAGATACATGCAGAATAGATAGATGCAGAAGACATTGGCAAGTAAATCAAGGCAAAAACTAGTGTAATTCTGTTATAAATGAGATTGTTTTGTTTTTACAGTAATAAATTCATTATAAAATGTAAAATATTATTTACCTTCAGCCCACTAGCCTCAATACAGTTTGGTTTTTGGCCCTTGATTAAAAAAAGTTTGGGCACCCCTGCTTTATTAGCTTTGAGTTTGAGAAAACCTCTGGGTGTGAATCACCACCCAATATTTGAGTGAATTGTTTCTTTTCAATGATTCAGTCTAGCCTGTTAAAAAATGACTCATTTATGAACAAGCCACTGAAATTCATTTCAAAAGATGTGGGAACCCTGTAGTGTCCACATTCTTTAGCACATTTGCATTCATGTCTTTTGAACAGATTTAGTGTGGTTTCTCGCTGTCACACGGAGCAGGATTCTGCAGACAGTGTTTGGCAAATTAGGCAGTTACTGTAGTTCATCAAGTCTATTCTCGGTCTGCGCTATATCAGTGGTGTTCATCTCTCTGCTCAGTTCAAGCGCAGTCCCCAGTCCTGCAGAGCAAGATGCTGGTTCCCATGGCAACTGTCGGAACAGGATCTACACCTCCGCAGCCAATTTCCCTGGTGGGCCCGCCTCTTCCTGTTCAAAACGGTACTCCAGGAAGTAAGGTACGTTGACTTGAGTTACTATCCAATTCTATTAATAACACACATAGGGTTAAAGTCAAAATTGTTAGAATTGTTTTCAAATATTTCCTAAATTATGTTTAAAAGAGCAAGAAATTTTGCACAGTATTTCCGATAATATTTTTTCTTCTGGAGAAAGTCTTATTTGTTTAAATTTGGCTAGAATAAAAGCAGTTAAAAACATTTTAAAGGTGCTGTATGTAAGTTTTTGACTCTTTTAAAGCATAAAAATACCACAATATGTTTGCAGATATTTAAGAATCATGCTAAGTGAACATTCTTGTTTATCTGAAAAACAATGCTGAAGTCAGATATTCTGCTTTGAAAATGTGAGTTACGTGCCAGAACAGTAACGATTGTCGATTCTTTTAACCCGCCCACTGCCAGTTTAGGCAATTATATTTCAGCACTCCGAGTTGCCTTTGTGGAAAGCAGTGTATTTCATTCAACAGTCAGGAAGGCTCTCAAAGCATGCGCCCGCAAACGAAATGCGACCTCCGGTGGACAGTAGCAGACTCCGAAATGAAACCCAGATTCAGAGTTCCACATCAGGTGGTTATTAATTAGTTATAAGTTATATATACTGTATTATAAGTTTCAGTATTAGTATTATTATATTATTAATTATCTCCAGAACTGTCAAGAGCGTCTGTGCTCTGCCTTCAAATTCCACCTCGCGTCCATTATTATTATGATTATTATTATTTGCTTTATTTAGCCAGGAGATCACATAGAGACAGTACTGTCTCTTTTTCCAGGGAGACCTGGTTATGGCGGCAGGCAGCACATAAAGTTTTACACAAAAATCACAAAAAACAATACCCCAAAATTACTAAATCACCATTCATAAAAAAAAGATCAGATCATAAAAATCAATTACAGGGCTCCTTTAAGACGTCATACAGAAGATGTTTAAAGGTTGGAGTGTGTCAAGATTAAGCTGATTTTGCAGATCGTTCCAAGCCCTAGGAGCATAAAAGGAAAAAGCACCTTTGCCAAGTTCTGACAATACCCTTGGGACTGTTAACCGAATACAGGAACCAAATCTAGTGTGTTGGTTATTTATGTGAAATGTTAGCAAATTAGAAAGATAGGATGGTAGTTTACCTAAAAGAGCCTTTAAAGTAAATAAGTACAAATGTAATTTTCTCCTTTGATATAAAGGTAACCAATTTAAGAAATTGTACAAAATACAGTGACGCGTCCATGAGTCTGCACCTGGGACAAAGCGTATTGCTGCATGATAAACAGAATCTACTTTTCTGAGTAGAGAATTGCATGTCGGGATTGTCTTCTGAGGCGCAAGTAATTTATTAAATAAAGAAAAGATTCACACAGCTTCTCCTACCGCAGCAAATTCTGTTTTTACTGTTGATATTTGGCGCCAGCTAATCAGGTTGGTTAGAAAAAATCTCCTTTTAATATGGAAAATATTCCTTCTGTCACGTGCCATTGCTTTTGTTTAGAACAGGGGTGTCCAAACTCGGTCCTGGAGGGCCGGTGTCCAGCATATTATAGCTCCAACTTGCCTTAAGCGAGCCACCTGGAAGGATGCTTCTAGAAAGCCTCGTAAAAGCTTGATTAGCTAGCCCAGGTGTGTCTGATTGGGGTTGGAACTAAACTTTGCAGGACGCCAGCCTTCCAGGACCGAGTTTGGACACTCCTGATTTAGAACATGACTTAAATCAGCCTTTAGACTCGAGAGTCAGGCTCGCTCCTGTTGGTGTCGTCAATCTGGCAACCTGCGCTTGCATTTGTTTTGAATCAGAAGTGCAATAACTTGTTCAACCACTGGGTGTCAGACATACATACTTCACCTTTAAGGTCAATATTATTAGCCCCCTTAAGCAATATTTTTTTTCAATTGTCTACTGAGCAAACCACTGTTATGCAATGACTTAGTGTAATAACCTAGTTTAGCCTTTAAATGTCACGTTAAGCTGAATATGAGTATCTTGAAAAAATATCTAGTCAAATATGATGTACTGACATCATGGCAAAGATAAAAGAAATCAGTTATTAGAAAATAGTTATTAAAACTATTATGTTTAGAATAATAAGATTCTCCGTTAAACAGAAATCAGGGAAAAAATATACAGGGAGCTAATGATTCAGGAGGGCTAATAATTCTGACTTCAGTCTGATTTGTGCTCTTCCCAGATCATCCAGATCGCCCCAATGCCTGTGGTCCAAACAAACGTGCATCCTGGAGGATCAGTGCATACCAGCAGCTCATTTCCTGTGTCTATGCCAACCGCGAGTGTCATGGCCTCGGGATCCACCCCTCCTCAGACGGTGCTGCTGACGCCACCACCTACAAGGTTCTCGGATGCCCACTGTCTCTTTTACACTGCTGCCAGATGGCGGAGTATTGAAACATAACCCAGACTAACCTCTAGTGACTGTGTGCCAACTAGGACATGCTCCTGGGTCAACATCCTTCTTGGTCTTGGGACAACATCCTATGTACTGACAGATTTTAGGGATGGGGGAAACTTTGGTTTAGGCTTAGAGTTGCGTTTAGGGGAAACATTGGAAAAAAAATGGCAAGTTTGTTTGACAAGCTTTTTTGGTCACTGAAAATTAAGATTCCTTCCTTCATTTTACTTCGGCTTAGTCCCTTATTTATCAGGGATTGCCACAGTGGAATGCCTGTAGTAGAGTGTATGTGTGTTTCCCTGTACTAGGTTGTAGCTGGAGGGGCATCCGCTATGTAAAACATATGCTGGATAAGTTGGCGGTTCATTCCGCTGTGGTGACCCCTGATTAATAAAGGGACTAAGCTGAAGGAGAACAAATGAATGAAATTACTTTTTGGTCAAAACATAAAAAAAAAATCTATAAAAATGATTTATGGTGTAAAAAATGTACACTTTCCTCTCATGTTAGAGGTAGTCTTGATTAAGAGTTTGTCTTCTAAGAAAGAAGTCTTACTTTTTGCAACTCAAACTTTCTGCTTTTGTTGTTCAGGATCACATATGTCCAGTCAACACCTGGAGTTGCTGCTCCTTTGCCATTGGCTTCTACACCTGCGGTCTCCTCCACCCAGCAGGCCCCGTCACCCGCAGGTCCATCTTTTCTGCAATCTCCAGTAGCGACCCTCGGCTTTACTGCAATTGCCCCAGCTGGACAGACCTTGGTTCAGCCTATTGTTGCAAGTGAGTACAACCTCTGACAACTCGCCACCACACAAACAACAATGTACATACACCACCAGTCAAAAAGTTTTAATCAATAAAAGAAGCACATTTTTTCCACCAAGGCTGCATTTATTTGATAAAAAATACAATAAAAAGTAATAAATAACTGTTTTCTTATGATAAATATTTAATTTCAGAATCATCATCATCATCATTACTCCAGTCGTCAGTGTCACATAATGCATCAGAAATCAGTATAATATGATGATTTGCTTTTCTAATATTGTTGAAAATCACTAATAATGATGCTCACAATTATTAGTGCTGAAAAATATTGCCTTGTTTCAAAGTATCGTGGAAGCTGATATATTTTACTTTGCAATTTCTTGTTTTCTTACATGAAAAATATTTTATAATTACTTTATTTTATATTTGCAGTGGGGGAAATAAGTATTCAAAACGTCACCATTTTTGTCAAAAAACATATTTCTAAAGGGGCCGTTGACTGAAAATTTTACTGGATGTAGGTATTGAATGCAAAGAAAACAAAACAAATTAGTTTACAAATGAAGTTCTGTGTAATAAAATGAAACAAAAAAGTATTGAACACACGAAGAAAGGGAGGTGTAGAAAGGCAGTGAAAGCCCAGACAGCAGCTGAAATCTCTCAGTAGTTCTTCAGCAACTCTCTGCTCTTCCTCATTGTAAATGATTATCAGCTGCTTCAGTCCAAAATCTACTTTAGCAGGATAGTAAAGATGAAACCAGAGTGGAGATTTCAGCAAGACAATGATGCAAATCACAGCCAAGGAAACTCTTAAATGCTTTCAGAGAAAGAAAATCAAGCTGTAGAATGGCCCAGCCAATCACCTGATTCGAATCCAATATAAAACACAAATTAAAGATCAGATTTGATAGACGAGACCAACAAAATCATCAAGATTTTTACACGGTTGAAAAAAAATCACACCTGAGCAATGCATGTGACTTCATTAGGCGTCTTTAAGCTGACATCCCAAAAAAAAGTATTTTATATAAAGTATTAAATACATTTCAGTATTTCAGTACTTCCTCCTTGTGTCATTCCATTGTTATTACACTTTAAAAAAATCAGATTTTTTGTGTTTTTTCAGGCTTTGTTAGATTTGTATGTTTGTATTGTTTGGGTTTTTACCAAAATCTGGTTTAATTCCATGTCAACAGCTCCTTTAGAAATATGATTCCAGGGAAAAAACATGACGTGTTTATCACTTTTCCCCCCACTGTATATTGTATACTTACTTTCACTCTTGAACAATTTTTTATTATTTATATATTATAACAATGTATATTATTATTATTATTATTATTATTATTATTATTGTGATCGATAAAAGCAAATTTTTTTTATTAGTTTAGTGTCCCAAACTGACAACCACAACAACAATAATAAATATTTATTCTTTAGCAGATCATGATACTAAAATATTTGAAGTATTAGGTGACACTTAAGACATTAATCATGCTTAAAATTGACCTTTAAACCACAAATATATAATAATAATTCAATAAAATAACAGTTAGTATTGCAAAAACATTTCACAATTTCACCGTTTTTACTGTATGTTTATAAAATAAATGCAGCATTTGTGAGCATAATAAGTTTATTTTAAATATGTTTTTACAAATCTTACAGATTCTAAACAATTGCCTGGTTAATTTAATTGAAAAATACAGTAAAATTGTGAAACTGTGAAATATTTTGACATACTATAGTAAATAACTGTTATTTTATTGAATTATTATATTATTTTTGTGGTTTCAAGGTCAATATTAAGCATAATTAGTCTTAAGTGTCCTTCAAATACTTTAGTATCACCATCTGCTAAAGAAGAAACATTTATTATAATTTTTATTATTGTTATTATTATTATTATTATTATTATTATTATTATTATTATTATTATT
>CAIGQZ010000253.1:5394772-5409398 GCA_903798205.1 Danio tinwini
TTATTATTATTATTATTATTATTATTATTATTATTATTATTATTATTGTCATTGTTGTGTTTGGTCAGTTTGGGAATCTAATGCAATACCATTTAAAAATGGTATTTCGATTTTTTATTTTATTTTTATTTTTTTTACGTTTATTCATCACAATAAATTGTTCAAGAGTGAAAGGAAATACATTTAGAATTTAAGAAATGTAAAACATGATCATATTTGTTCCACAGGTCAGCCACCCCTTCTGGCTCCATGTCCGCCTAAAAACGGATTGACGCAGAACACACAAGCCTCCACAGCCACCCGTCAGCTCGTGACCGCCATTTACCCCAGCGTTAGTTTAGCTGGAGGAGTCGTGTCAGTAACAGCCATGCCACAAAGCACATCAAGCTCCACATCAGTTCCAGCAGCATCATCATCATCATCATCAATGCCTCAAGCAAAAACCTCTTCAGTCGCGGCTGCGCAGACACGCACACAGACAGATGCGCAGCCGCAGTCTCAGGTAAGCATGCAAATGGAAACCGAGAAAGGACCAGAAGCTAGAAAGGAGATGGAGAAACAGAGAGACCTGCTGGTGTCAAAGGATGGATTTCGGACGCCACCTAGTGGTTTGGAGGATTCGGTGCAACCTGGATGTACATCAATCACACATAAAGGTAAATGCAACAGCTTCATTTGTATAGTAGCAAATTTAAGGATGATTATAATTTGATCACAGTGTTTTTGTATGCATACATGAAAAGAAGAAAACAAAAAACTGGTCTCTAAATTATATGAGTGCATACAAAACAGTAAGATTCATTCATCAACTTACATAAAACAAAAATGGAAGAAAGAGTCAGATCCAACAAATAACAGAGAAAGACTGGACAGATGTGTCACACATGCAAAAACCACAAACTCGAGAGCTTGGAGAGAGTTTGGATGAAAAAATCTGATGAGGTTCTTCATAACTCCTAAACTGTCTGCATCGCGTACAGGTATTGAAAGTTTAGGCTCTTGTTGGAGACAATGTGGAACTTCAATGGCTAACCATTTTCACATTTTTTGGGCTTGCCCAAAATACATCCCTTCTGGTATGAAGTAGCAACTGAAATAAAAGGATAACTGGGGAAGAATTATGCTACTTATTTATTACATTATACCTTGGGAAAATGCCAGAAATTATACCATTATGTGATGCATTGTGTGTAAGCTTTACTAAAAAGATAGGTCTTTAATCTAGTTTTGAACTGAGAGAGTGTGTCTGAGCCTCGGACATTATCAGGAACGCCATTCCAGAGTTTAGGAGCCATAAATGAGAAGGCACGACCTCCTTTACTAGATTTTTTCTATTTTGGCTCCTACCAGAAGCCCTGAGGTTTGAGATCTTAAAGAGCGGGTTGGATTTTAGAGAGACAGAAGGTTGGTTAGAAAAAGAGAAGCTAGATTATTTAAAGTTTTATAGGTAAGAAGCATTATAATCAACATGGAACTTAACAGGCAGCCAGTGTAAAAAGGATATAATTGGGGTGACATGATCATATTTTCTAGACCTGGTAAGGACTCTGGCAGTTGCATTTTGTACTAGCTAAAGTTTATTAATAAAGGATGCTGGGCCACGAGCAAACAGAGTATTACAGTAATCCAGCCTAGAAGTCATAAAAGCATGGATTAGCTTTTCTGCATCTGGGATGGATAACATACTTCGTAACCTAGCTATATTTTTCAGATGAAAGTTTTATTAATATTTTTTTTCTTCTTCCTCTTGTGTTTTTTTCCTAAATAAACGACAAAGACGTTTGTAAATAAATAAACGCATTTTGAAATGTAAATAATCATGATATAACATCATTACTGTGAAAAAAAATAAGCATTTTATTTAGCAATTTAGCATTTTATTTTAATTTTTTTTCACGTTGGACCTGTATGCATTAGTTTTAAAAAAGTGTTGTTTTTTTGTTTTGTTTTGTTTTTTACTAATATTTTAGATTTCTACATTTTTAATCAAACATTTGCCCTGACGTTCTAAATAAAATGAGAAATTTGATCACATATGAATTATGCGATTAATGAACATTTTTGTGTTTATGCTTTAAAATGTAAAAAGAAACTGCGCTTTGCATGTGGTCAATATTTATACACTATTAATTCATTGAATTTACACATGATATTATATTGTGATGTATATCTTTATCAGGATATGAGATTACTTTAATTGTGATATGAGATTTTTATAATATTGTCCAGCCCTGTTTGTTTTGCAACATCACAGTGACTTTGCAAAAGCTGCCACAAAAATGATATTTTGGCCATTTCACAGTTATAATCAGCCGCAGGACATCAAGAAAGCATTTGTACACTACTGAATATGCTTGCAGTTCTTTGAAAGTCGTGTTTAAAATGTTTAACAGGTCAGCACTGCGAAGGGAAGGAGGGTGGAAAGAAAGGGAGTAAAACAGAGCGAGAGTTTGAGAAAGAAGTTGGAGGAAGCTCAGCTCAGTCAGAGAGAGCAAGAGCAGCAGAAGGAGAGTCAGAGGCTCAAACTGAGACCAACAGCAAAGATGAAGAGGTAAGGAGCTTTTCTCACTTCTACAGTACAAACCTCATCATGTACCTTTTGATCCTCACATTCTGTATTAATGTTTCATTCAGGCAGCGTCCAAGGAAAAATCTGTTCTGGACCCCCCACCGCCCCCTTTGCAGACTGACACCCCTTCAGCTAAAAAGACCAAGTTTCGTCCTCCTCCACTAAAAAACACCACTGATTCTGGTGACAAGTGAGTGTTGTTGCCTATAATCAGTCAAAAACAGTGTTTCAATATCAGGCGTATAAATGATGTGCAATATTGGAAGAAATTTATATTACAGTATTTTATTTTCTTGATGATGATAATTCTACCACTTTTTGCTACAGTGTATGTGTATTTTGTTGTGGTATATTGGCAGATTTAGCCCTTGATTACACCAAACTCACTTTTTTGCGATGAGAAGTGTCTTTTTTGAATGGTTTTCTGATGGCCGTAAGAGTATTTAATTTTTTTTGATAATGATAATTATAAAAATTTTTTGCTATGTGTGTTTTTGTTATGGTATATTGCCAGATTTTGCCCTTGATCACACCAAATATGCTTTTAGTGATGAAAGGTGCCTTTTTTAATTGTATTTATAATGGGTGTATTTTAGTTTTTTGATAAATACAATACAATACAATACAATATTTATTTATAAAGCACATTTAAAAACAACCAAGGTTGACCAAAGTGCTGAACATAGGAGTACTAAAGACAGAGAAGCAAAATATGAAAGAAACATTTAACAAATAAAAGCAATAAAACAGTAATCAAGGAGATTAAATACGAGAGAAAATAGATAGATCTTTAAAACAGACTTAAACACAGAAATGGAGGGGGAAAGTCTAATGTGAATTGGTAGACTGTTCCAGAGTTTAGGACCAGCAACAGCAAACGCTCGATCATCTCGTTTTTTAAGGTGTGTTCTGGGCACGGTGAGTAAGTTGAGATCATAAGATCTCAATGATCGGGAGGGGGTATATGGACAAAGCAAGTCTGTAAGATACTGAGGAGCACGGTTATTGACTGCTTTGTAAACAAATAATAACATTTTAAAATCAATTCTGTATTTAATGGGTAACCAGTGAAGTGCAGCTAAAATCAGAGTTACCGACTCATACTCATACAAGTAGTTTAGCAGCCGCATTTTGTACCAGCTGCAGATAGGAGAGAAGACTGAGAAATACCAAAATAGAGAGAGTTACAGTAATCTAGACGTGTTGCTATGAAGGCATGAATCACCGTTTCAAAATTTCTCTGTGATAGAGATGGCTTGACTTTAGACAGATGTATAAAGACAATTTAATCATGTTTTTGCAGTTTGTACATTTGCAGTTTAAAAAATTCAATTCTGAGCAGAAAAAATGTGCTACATCAAGGCTGGTTTATACTTCTGTGTCGAGTGATCGACATGACCCAAGGTGCATGCCTTGCACTTTGCCATGCATTTTTACTTCTGCGTGCTGTTTGTTGCTGCAATAGAGTGGAGGAACTCTGATGTCACCTTGTAGGCCAATCGACTGCTAGCACAAAACTGGTTCCCTCGCTAAAATCCCTTATAAAATCCCATATGGGATGTTCCCATAGGCTTTTCGAAGATTGCAAATAATAAGTTCTGTGTTTAAACGTAGTTCATTACATTTACACATTTTGTCCAGCCGGATAATCCTCACAGGAAAATATAACTTTTATTACTTTTGGGTCGTAAATGTAAACGCAAGAACTGAAAAGCTAACATTAGGCTATACTCTCGGTTTATTATATTATAATCCACTCTATATATTATAAACAAATAAATACTCAAATACACAAATGTATAGACCTACGTGCCTGTTGGATATTTTTTTATGTAGAAAATACATTTGTTTTACTTTACGGTTTTTGTAAAAGTTTAAAACACGTACTGTATGTTTCATAAATGTGCCTACATATTATTATTATTATTATTATTATCATTATTATTAAGTGTATCCCTCGCATGCATACAGCCCGCTTCATTCACAGTAATGAAGTGTAAAGGACAGGTCTATTAAATGTCTACAAGTTCCATCATAGACAAAGAACATTCAATATTCTTTTGGGTTACGAAGTACAGCGAAAAGCAGCCCATATAGTCACATATACTATACATTTTTAGGAGAAGTGTAAATATTGCAGTTATGACATAGTTAAATGTGTTCATATGAAGGAAAAAGTCGACAAAAAATCTACTGATCATGTTAAAATGACAGTTAATATGTATGTATTTTTAAGAATTTATTCATATTCACACATTTGCAGTACTGAGAGGAGGAAAGAGACAGGCTGCACTGGTATGCAGTATCTTTATAATATTATTTAATTAAAATAATTTATCAACAAATAAAGTTAAGTGAAGGCATTATCTACACACAGTATGAATTCCCAATTAGAAAAATACTACAAACTATAAAAAACAATTCATGAAAATACTTAAATAACAGACAAATCCAAATGGCCAATGCAAGCGGGCTGCTTTCCAGACCAGTTCAGCTCGATGATGTATAATCTCTCTGATGTAACTGATGTGTTTTATGTCGTAGAATAAAACATAAAAGTATCTTGAATTTGTGATAGCCGCGAACCTTATTTAAGCGATTTAACCGTAATCCCATTCAAAATATCCATACACTTTGGGACGAGGAAACCGGAACTGCTAAAATGCTAACTCGCTTTCGGCTTTTTGCATACAAATTGATGTCATCGTTCCTCCACTCTATACCACTTCCGAAACGCTAGCTGGCAGTGAGGTTTTCATGCTCCTCTGTGTCGAGTTTCTAAAACTTGCTCATTCTGAGGCGGGAACCGGGTGTGCAAGTTTACCTTTAATCATAAGGTAAACAAAACAACAGTTTTCATCTAGAGCTCCTTCATGTGACTCGATACTTGTAAACACTTGCTCCCACAGCTCTCACCCCTGCCCACACTTGTCAGCGCTACCAAGCTGACCAATCACAGAGCTTGCACTATGCAACGTTGCGACGTGTAGTTGCATTTATTGACAGGTGCGCGTCAGCCACGGCGAGGGGTATGCGACCATATGAAGGCTGTGCCGGAGCGTACGTGTCCGCTTGACGCAGAAGTATAAATCAGCCTTTAGTCGCGTCTTTTTTTTTGTCCAATCAAATGAAAGCAGAAGTGGGGTTTCCAGTGAGGTGACAGCAGTGTTTGTGTTGTCAAGATGACTGCGTAGACTTTTAAAGATGGGGAAGAGACTAGTGGTCGGTGTTTAGAGTTATGCGGAGCTGTATGACTTCACAAATCCTGAATATCACAATATTATTAAATACCGTATTACAATTATAACAATGTCAACAGCAGCGCAATGCTCAGCTGATTCAGAGGGTGCCAAGCGACATTAAATGCGCAGCACACTTCTTTTTTTCTTGTCAACAAAAATAGGCAGCACGGTGCGCCTTGCGTTCTCAGAATAAAAAAGTGCATTCGGTCCTAAAGCCTGGTTTATACTTCTGCATCAAGTGATCACTGTAACCCTCGCGCGTAGCTGTGCATTTATACTTCTGCGCGCTGTCTCTGTTTTTTCTGCAATACACTTCTGAAACGCTAGTTGGCAGTAAGTGTTTATGTTTCTCTGTGTTAAGTTTCTTCGCTGGCGTTCTGTTTTTGCTGAACACTTCCTTAATGTACAAGTGGCTCAAATTCGCTTATTTTGAGGCAGAAACCGGCGGACGTGCAACAACTTTAATCATAAGGTAAACAAAACAACAGTCTCCATCCGGAGCTCCTTCACGGGACTCCACAGTTGTAAACACTCGCTGCATCAGAAGTGCGGTTCTCACCTCCTCCCACACTCGTCAGCGCTACCAAGCCGACCAATCGATACGGGTACGCGTTACATTTTTTGAGAGGTGCGCATCAACGTCGCAGGCGGTTACGGCGAGGGGTTATGCGTCCAGGCGTAGGCTGCGCCGTAGCATACGCGTCCGCTGGACGCAGAAGTATAGATCGCCCTTTAGGCCTGTCATTGGCACTGCCAGTAGGTGGCGACAAGCTCATGTCTTAACTTGTGGTTCGTGAATCATTCATTTGAAAGATTCATTCCAAATCGATGATTCATTTAGATGTGATTATTAGAAAACTTTATTTCAATTTGAATTCGATTTGTTAAAAACAAAAAATAAAACCTTTCTTATAAAATTATCGCTTTTATTAGAGAATTTGAACATCATTAGGTATTGTACATTTTTAAAACACAAGTGGTTATCTTTTTTCATGACTTCTCTGGTGATTTGACAGCTGTTGTTGTGATTATTTCATGATCTAAAAAAATTTGCTCTTTCTCAGGGCACTCTTTGGCTCCTCTTTCGAAGAGCGTCTTAAAGAGCTCCCGGAGTTCAAGCCTGAAGATGTGCTGCCCTCTCCCAATCTTCAGAGTCTGGCCACTTCCCCTAGAGCCATTCTGGGCAGTTACCGCAAGAAGAGGAGGAACTCCACAGGTCAGAGCTAGTATAATATAAAATACGACCTAAGATAATGAGCAGTCAAGCACCACAATTTACACATCTAGCAGCGCATTTACTAAGAGCTAGCTAACTCCAGCGTTTCAACACAATTTTGGCATTAAAAAAACAACTGTCAGGATTTACTACAGATAAGCACTGATAAATTAGCAATGAAGAAGCGTAGACAGTTATTTTTGCAGCTGAGCTTATCACAAATGTGTTTCTAGGAGTTTTCATTTTTAAAGGAAAATTTATGAGAGGAAGGTATTTATAAGAATCGTGCCACATGATTTAGTAAGGTTTACAGTAGCCTGTTTAGTGACATATGCACCGTTATCTAATTCTAAACAAAGTATGTCTTTAACCTGTTTATGGTAAAGAATTTTCTCTTCAGATCTGGCTGAAGTGTTTTTCCTCTCAGCTCAGTTCAGTTAGGCATATGTGAACATGGCAATCATGCTCTGATCTATTTACATTTATTCATTTAGCAGATGTTTTTATCTAAAGCGACTTACAACTGAGGATAAAAGAAGCACTTCAGATCAATGAGAGTAGCAGTGTATAAATGCTATGACAAGTCTGCATTACTAAATCTACAAGGTTGGTGGGTTTGTAAGAGTGGAGAGAGTGATATTTTCAAGAAGTATGAGGTACATAAAAGAAGGTGTCTGGTGCATATGAAAAGGAAAAGAGTCTCACCTACATGTGGTTTCCCACTCAGCTGTGCAGCACACACTCAGAATGGCTATTAGACTTGTTGCTGGTAACAGTCCGGATGATCCTTTGGTCCAGAAGACACGGCATCCATTTCTCCCAAAGAAATACTTGAAGTATTGATTCATCTGACCATAGAACACGTTTCCACTGTGTCAGGATCCATCCCAGATGCCTCCAAGGCCAGAGAAGTCAACGGTGCTTATGGACACTGTTAACATAGGGCTTCCTTTTGGCACAGTACAGTCTTAACTTGCATTTGTGGATGTAACTATGTATTGTGGTACTTGACAAAGCTTTGCCAAAGGCGAAAACGCAGGGTCATGCGTCAAGTTTCGCAGTTCGTTGCGGTGCAAAGTTCAAGCTTGGTGAACTCTGACCTGCAAAATCGCATCACTTGATTGCGTGAGACCAATCGAGGATCAAAACATGACCTCCTTGAACAGAAATTTAAAATATTTTTTTAAATGTCTAATCGTCTTGTTTAATTCTGCCCCATTTCACAGCACCGTACGACAGAAATTGACACACACTCACACTTTTGCAAACTCCTAAAGGACTTTTTACACCAAATCATAATTACAATCACCTGTTGACATCACCTGTTTCGAATCACATCATTTAACTAATTTACCAGATTACTAGCCCTAAAATGCTCCTGTCCCAACTTTCTTTGGAGTGGGTTACAGGTCTGAATGACAGGAAAGGATGTATATTTGCAAATGAAGTTGATCAGGCAAAACATGAAATATTCTGTGTTCATATTGTCTGCAATAATATACAAGTCAAAATAAATTTGGAAATCACTACTTTCTTTTTTTTTATTTGTGTTTTCTATACTGCCCCAACCTTTTCTGGTTTGTGGTTGTACATAAAAGAACATGTCTGATACATGTGAAGAGGAAAACAGGTCACCTACGGGTGGTTTATAAAGCCCTCTCACCTGCGTGAAGCCCACTAAGGATTGCAAGATGGTGGTCTCCGTTGACTTGCAAGCAAATTTGGAGCAATTTGTTTGTGGTGAGAAAGCAATTTGATCCAACAGACCAACAACCAGGCTTAATTGCAGTGTATGATGAGTTGTTACATACACTGCATGAAAAATAGCAGTTTGTTTAGCTAAATCCTTTCAAAATGAGTCACGGGCTAACCTAGAGCAAATATTATTGATTTCCTCAGAAGAACATGTTTCAGAACAACTGTCCAAAACACAACAAAAAAGCATTGATTCCTGCTAGAAATGATAGTGGAATGTAATGAAAGCTTGAAGGGTGACTGATATCAACTGAATCCCGTAAAACAAAAGGTGCGCTCTTCTTACCAGTTAGTTCAGAGTTTACTTTGATGACAAATTTAGGATGAAATGGCAACATTGTAGCAATTCAAAATTTTAAGAATGAATCAAACTATCTAAATTTGTGTTGATCTTGGCAGATTTTTGGTCATAATAGAAATTAGTTACAGCATCTATGTTCTTTAATTCGAACAATGTCAGTAGAAACATCCGCAGAACTTTAAACTCCCCATTGATGCTTTCCTGGTCTCCTCTAAGTCTGTCTTCTAGTTTTTTCTGTGCCTCACTTTTTCTTTTTTTATGTGCTTTTGATCTTCCCTTTCATTCAGCTTTGTGTGATTTGGCTCCTCCTTATGTTTGTGATTTTGTTACCCCTTTATCATCAACCCCATTCAAGATTCAAATCTATGGGACAAGGAGCCTTCTCTTATTTTACTCTGAGGTTATGGAGTGCACTTCTGTTGAATGTTCGAAATGCTCCAGCATTAAGTACTTTAAAGAAATGGGAAACCCCTTCTCTTTAAAACTGCTCATCATGATTATTCTGTTAATTAGCATTTTGATTTGATTTATTTTTGTTTAGTTTTTTTGTTTTACATATTGAACTTTGTATTTTAATTGTTGTATTTATTTTATCTTTGCCATGATGACAGCACAGAATATTTTACTATATATCTTTCAAGCTACTAGTATTCAGCTTAAAGGTGCCATATGTAAGTTTGACACCCAGTGGTTGAACTAGGTATTGCACTCCTGGATCAAAACAAATGCAAGCGCGGGTTGCCAGATTGAGTACAGGAGTGAGTGATTTAAACTGTGTTCTAAATAAAAGCAACGACACGCGATAGAAGGGAATATTCTCCATAAAAAAGGAGTTTTGGTTCCAACCAACACCTCGAATTGATATATTAGAAACGGCTTTTATTTCTCACAGCTGAACAACAGAAACCTATGACAGATCACCTCAAGTGAACCTCGTGT
This sequence comes from Danio tinwini, assembly GCA_903798205.1. Lineage (NCBI taxonomy): Eukaryota > Metazoa > Chordata > Actinopteri > Cypriniformes > Danionidae > Danio > Danio tinwini. The sequence continues at coordinate 5,404,795 of CAIGQZ010000253.1, forward strand.
GCTTTATTCAGTGCTAAATGCTAGCAATGTGAGTTTGAATGCATTTTTACATGACATGTGTTGCCATATACTGTAAGCAGCAGCAGATAGTTCACCTCAGATCTTGAAAATACAATAAACCGTTTGAAATTGAACTTTAGAACTAAACACATATGAATGGTTCAGCATCTACATTTAATAATGTTAAAGAGGGTTAACATGTATTAATATATATTCTAAACCTTACCGTTTTGTGAGTGAGTGCATATTCTGTGCTTCTGAAAGGCTGTATTTAAATTTCTGTCATGTTTCTTCTGGTGCAAACTTGCAAATTGCTCATCACTGCGTACCTCGTCACAAAGCGTGTTGTTAGGACACGCGGTTACAATGTAACCTGCTCACCTAATGTTTACGTTCGTGATATTTATATTATTTGCTCATTAATAACCTCATGTGGAACTGAATCTGTCTTATTTCGTCATCTGATACTGTCCACTGGACGTCGCATTTTCGGCCATGGATGCATGCTTTCAGAGCCTTTCTGAATAAATGAATGAAATATGCTGTTCTCCAACAAGGCAGCCCGGGGTGCTGAAATGTAATTGGCTAAACTGGCATTGTGCAGGTTAAATTTACCTAAACAAAGACAGCGTTCCAGCACGGAAAAAACATTTTCAAAGCAGAATATCTGACTTTAGCATTGTTTTTCAGTTAAACAAGAATGTTCACTTGGGATGTTTCTTAAATATCTGCACACTTATTATAGTATTTTTGTGCTTTAGAAGAGTCAAAAACTTACATACAGCACCTTTAAAGTGACATTTAAAGGCTTAACTAGGGTAATTAGGTAAGTCATTGTATAAGGATTGTTTGTTCCGTAGACAATCAAAAAAATATATTGCTTATAATGGCTTATAATATTCACCTTAAAATGTTGTTTTTTTATTTAAAAAAATGCTTTTATTCTAACCAAAATACAACAAATCAGACTTTGTCCAGAGGAAAAAAATTTGTAGAAAATACTGTGAAATATTTCTTGCTCTGTTAAACATAACTTGGGAAATATTTAAAAAAAAAAAAAAGGAAAACAATTCACAGGAGGGTGAATAATTTTGACTTTAAATGTATATGACACACACATATGTCAAAACTAACTTTTATTTTGAATGCCTAACACTAAATATCATCATTCTCTTTTTCTCTATCCTGCAGATCTAGACTCCACCGATGACCCCACTTCACCGAGGAGGAAGAGTCGTCGTCTGTCGAGCTGCAGCTCCGAGCCCAACACACCCAAGAGTGCTGCCAAGTGCGAAGGGGACATCTTCACCTTCGATAGGACAGGTAGGTTCATTGTTATAAGAACTCAATCTCATTAACCTGTACATGAATAAAAATGTGTTTGCGTCTTCTGTGTTCATCAGTTGGAGAGACCGAGCATATTTTGGAAGAGCTGGACCGCGTGCCGCCCTCCTCTCTGCGTCGGATGTTGGATCAGCGCCGAGCTCTCGTCATGCAGCTTTTTCAGGAGCACGGCTTCTTCCCCTCAGGTAAAATCAAGATACTCCTCTTTCGTTATAGAATAGGGTTAAGATACTGGAATTCAGTACCAATCGATATTGAAATTTCAAAAAGGTCCATTTCCCGCTAACATTTGAGCGCTGTTGAGCACGTTCTTTTGGCCCGTTTGCACTGAGTGGTACAGTATGGTACGGGTCACCTTTAGCAGGCTTGCGTTTCCACTGCCACCAATGGTGGACGTGGTTTATGACAGAAAATTTCAGTCAACATCATTCTCGCTCAAAGAAATGTCTACAGTAAAGCTGTACGGGTCGTTCACAGATCATATGAGAAGCACTTCTCACAAAACAGATGCTTTGTACACATAAATACTTGTGTATAAATGTTCATTACTAACTTTACTATGAACATAATTTGATTATAACTGCAGATCAATGATAGTGTGAAACAGCCTACTGTAACGTCTGCGATTATATAAAATAAATAAATGTAGCATATATGAACACATACAGACCCTTACAGTCTCCAATATGTTAACAATTACAGAAAAACTACACACAGCATACATTTAGGCCTTATTTGGCTTCAAAAACAACACGCAACATATAGCCCACAGTAACCTCTCATCAGTATCTTTAATCTTCACCAGCACATGTAACGTTGACCTCTTGTTAGAAAGTAATTCCGTCATTCCGAGTTCATAACAGTCCAAAAGGTGATGATAAAAGTTAATCATGGCAGTTTGTTCTTGTTTTAAGTTGCTGAAAGAATCATTTGCTCCTTTGTTTTGTCAGGCTTCTCCTTTTTTTTTTTTTTTTTTCGCGTCACTCTCGCCTTTGTCCGTTTCTTAAAGGATCGCGTGTCATAAGCACTTCAATAACCACGCGCACGTTAACATTTCTATTATCAGCTTAAGAAGTTCTTTATTTCAAATATAGACGCGCTGCGAGGGCAAGCAAGAAGCGAAAGCGCTCGCGCTTTAGTCAGCCTTGTAAACAAGTACAGTGCACAGGGTAGTTCTGCTCTTCTTCTTAGCTTTGTGGCTGTTCAGCAAGACGACGACAAGGTTTGTTTAAACTCGGGTTGACCATGGCTCGTTATTATATGTATATATTATTTTGGTGTAATGTCTTGGCTGCATTTTAAAAAATGCCGGTTCCTTAGTTTTTATTCTCCTGGCTTGTGCACGAGCTAGTGATGTATCTCTGTAAACCAATAGCGTTCAGCTGTGCGTCTTGCTCCGCCTAGTGGTATTGTACCGTACCGTATTGTACTGTACCGTACCACTCAGTGGAAACAGGCCATTAAACAGTGCTGAATAACAATTGCTCAACAGAAATTACTGTGATTGGCTGTTTCAAAGTCATGTCGATCTGCTGGTTTGTCCATAAGCTGGCAAAAGAGCTATCCACTGATAAATTGCTGCTTTAAAGTATAGACCGGTACCAATTTCCAGTATTGTGACAACCTTAGTATAGAAGAAGATGCAGGTTTTCTTTCAAAGGCAACCAAATGTAGATTTGGATGACAACTTTGGTTTTAAAAAGCAATCCAATCAAATGCATTTTGGACCACTCAACCGCCTCTGGAAGTTCAAAACAATGGCCCCTGTTTACATCTATATTAATTGTCATCTTTGCGTGATTTTCAACAATGGTGTGCGTAAACGAGGCTTTTTGTCTGTTATAGCGCAAGCCACCGCTGCCTTCCAAGCTCGCTACTCAGACACGTTTCCCAGCAAGGTTTGCCTGCAACTGAAGATCCGCGAAGTGAGGCAGAAGATCATGCAGACTGCCGGCAGCACTGAAATCACAGGAGGTGTGGCTGGCGGAGGCTCTGACTCCACCTCTGCTCCCGGACCATCCAATCAGGCGGCCAGGGAGAATTCTGAGCCAGACGAAAGGGGCAGGGAAGAGCCAAAGAAAGACACGAGCGACCCGCAGGAGTCCAGATGAAGAACGACAGAGGAGAATGAAAGATGAATGTAGGGATGGATTATAGAAATGTGTAAGAACCATTTCCGCTGACGTTACAGCACTTATGTGGATTTTGCTTCATTTCTAACCGAGCTGATTTCGTTGCCATTGCGTTCACTTTGCTGATGTTCTGTTGTTATGCACAGTTACACACATAGACACACACGTACATGTTCACACACGTTATGCAATTACATAACAATATCACTTTTACACTTGCACAAGGAACTATTACATAGGGGAATGGGGGTCGCTCTCATTTGCATATGCCACTCGTTTTAGCCAGTCATTGGTCCAGCTCTGCGCTAGGGGGTGGCTTCACTTTCTGTCCGAATTTTAGAGCCCTTCAATGCTGCACCACAGGCAGCACCAAACCAGCCTGTCTGCACATGCTCAGTAAAGCCCCGCACGGGGCTAGCACAGATTTTTATTGAACGGACTGAATGTTTTAAAAGAGAAATTAGACTGTTTAAGGTACCGGTAACTTTCAATCCAAAACAGGGATGGGGTTGGGGGTGGGGGACAAATGCGCTTGCACTTTCATTTGTAGAGACCGAGGAAAGCAATAGCCAGGGCGGAGAAGGGTCTTTGTGCAAATGTTACACCCCCCGTGTCGGGGTACATGCATCGGCTGTTACTGTTCTTCAGCACGGGCTGTAAATCCACAACAGCTTTTTTATTTTTGTCCCAGAAGCAACAAACTCAAAATCACGTAGACCAGCGGAGCAGAAAACAGAGGCTATGGCGACCGCCACAATCACATAACAACAACAACACAGCACACTCAAAGCAGAGAGGAAAACATTGTCCTAACCTCGGAAGAATCATACAAAAGAAGACGAATAGAGACACTACCCCTCTTTGAATCAACGTGTAGTTATGCTTTGTCGTTTTGTTGTTGTGTCGTAACGGTGGAACTGACTGATATCTCTTTTTTATTTGTATTAGCTTGCGCCTCTTCTTCTTACTCTAGTAATACTTTCAGCATGGACTAATCCAGCTAGCTAAGTGTTGGAGCGAATACGTCGAAAAACAAAAGAAAAAAGACTGTGTTTTAGCCTCTTAGCTGAAGCTCCTCTTCTCTGGCCGCTGACGTAGGCTTTTCCCCATACACTGTATATATATATA
>CAIGQZ010000253.1:5424367-5443686 GCA_903798205.1 Danio tinwini
AAAAAAAAAATCAGGCAAGAGTGTCAGCTGTATTATTTTGAACTTACGTGTTAAATGTTTCTATTAGTTTATTAGTCACTGACTTCTTTTACAATTCTACTAGCCTTTGATTTACATTTAAAGTCATTATCTTTTGCTTGTGTTTTTAGCATCAGTTTCACATCCTACCATGCTGGTGACAGACACATCTTGCATTATTAAAGTTAATCAATTGATTATTATGGATTTTGTGGAAACCGACATGGCTAATCTGTATACGTTTGCAATTGCTTTCTCTGTCTCTTAGTGCAAAGCAGCTGGTGAGGGGTGAGCCTAACGTCTCTTATATCTGCTCGCGATACTATCGTGCCCCTGAGCTTATATTTGGTGCGACGGACTACACCTCCAACATTGACATCTGGTCAGCTGGATGTGTGCTGGCTGAACTGCTGCTGGGACAGCCCATCTTCCCTGGAGACAGTGGTGTCGACCAGCTAGTGGAGATCATAAAGGTAAACAGGCATGTGATAAGATGAGGACCAAAATTAAGGGGGTTAAACCAACATTGCCAACCAAAATAAAATAAAATAAATAGAAAAAACATTATACATACACTACCTGACAAAAGTGTTGTCGCTATCCAAGTTTTAGGAACAACAGTAATTATCTTGACTTCTATTTGATCATTTGGTATCAGAAGTGGCTTATATGTAAGGCAAAGGCCTCTAGATTATGCTTATCCTACCAAAATAAAATATGATCATGCCTTGATTTTTAATTATTTAATTAGGACAGTAAGGTCTAACTTTGCTTAGACAAAAGTCTTGTCACTTAACATAAATAATGTACAGTATAGAAGATAAAGTCATGGTGCAGTGGAAAAAGAATTAATATTGTGTATGACTCCCATAAGCTTGGAGGACTGCATCCATACATCTCTGCAATGACTCAAATCACTTATCAATATCAAGATTCTTTGGATTCATCTTCAATGCCTCCATTTTACCCCAAAAATGCTCAATAATGTTCATGTCTGGTGACTGGGCTGGCCAATCCTGGAGCACCTTGACCTTCTTTGCTTTCAGGAACTTTGATGTGGAGGCTGAAGTATGAGGAGCGCTATCCTACTGAAGAATTTGCCCACTCCTGTGGTTTGTAATGTAGTGGGCAACACAAATGTCTTGATACCTCAGGCTGTTGATGTTGCCATCCACGCTGCAGATCTCTCGCACACCCCAATACTGAATGTAACCCCAAATCATGATTTTTTTTTCTTCACCAAACTTGACTGATTTCTGTGAGAATCTTGGGTCCATGAGGGTTCTAATAGCTCTTCTGCAGTATGTGTGATGATTGGGATGCAGTTTAACAGATGATTCATCTGAAAAATCTACCTTCTGCCACTTTTCCAAATGATCAACCACAAGTCAAATTATTATTTTTTGCTTTTACAACTGGGATCAACGACAAGATTTATGTCAAGTAGTGTACATGCATTCACTGTAAAAATTACATAATAAAAAGTCACGACTACTTACATTTTTACATTACATTAACTTAATTTAGAAAGTTAATCAGGTTTTAGCTTACTTATTTAAGACAAACCAGTTTTAACTTGTTTTAAGTCAGCTTAATTGATGAAAGTTAAAATTATTTAAAATTAAATTGGTTTAACTTAAAAATTTAAGTGAGCAACATGTTTTTTACAGCGTGTAAGTAATAAATGTTAATAAAATCATAAAACAGCTATCTTCTTAATATAAATATTTGATACTTGGCCACACAATTTTAAAGTCTATGACTATACGATACCATTATATTATATTATATTATATTACATTATATTATATACACAGTGCATCCCACAGATTAAAAAGAAAAGAAAAGTGCACTGCAAAAAAATGCTTTTTTTTGTTTAGATTGTTTTGTCTCGTTTCTAGTCCAAATATCTAAATATTCTTATATCAAGAAACATTTTCTTGTGAAGCAAAACATAATGTCTTGTTTTCAGAAAAAATATGTCAATATTAAGTCAGTTTTTCCTTAAAACAAGCTAAATAATCTGCCAATGGGGTAAGCAAAATAATCTTGTTTTTCCTTTTGACATAAGATTATTTAGATTACACATGGCAGATTATTTTGCTTGTTTTAAGGAAAAAAATCACTTAATAGTGATATATTATTTCTGAAAACAAGACAACATGTTTTGCTTGTCTAGAAAATTCTTCTTAATTTAAGATTTGTTAGATATTTAGACTAGAAACAAGACAAAACATCTAAGTAAGAAAAGCATTTTTTGCAGTGTAAAACCTGTAATTATAAAGTACTGTCACATGTCTGAATGAAGCAGTTACGCAGCTTATTCTCAAGCACAGTTTATTTGTTTTAATAACAGTAGTTTAATTTCCTTAATAGCCAGCATAATGCACGTAGCATTTACACTGAACTGCTATTAATAATCAGTACATGGTTTTAAAACTAAATAATCGTTTTATGCTGCTAGAATGCATTTTTCTTTTGCATATTTCTAAAGTGAAGTTTCGTTTTATTTAACCGAATGTTAATACTATTTAACATAAAAAATAGAAAGGGCTCCACAAAAAGCTGCACAACAATTTACACAATAGGCTCTATGCACAGCTGGAGTTTTTAAGCTGACGTTAAACTTCAGGTGAAAGCTTAAAGTCAAACTCCGCGGACCCGGTGGCGGGTCTGGTGACGTCATCGACTTCCCCTTTAATTTTTAAACACCCCGGAAGTGGCTCCGTTTGAGAGTGTAGAAGCTATATTTTATGCACATATGCATCACTTCGGTTTTTATTTTACTGTACAAAAGTTATTTACACTTAAATACACAGTATACTGGATACCCGAGCTGGGTATTGAACATTGGTTTATTTTCATATCTTATAGTCATTGACTAATTTTAATATAATGTTATGATGCCTAAAATGGAAAGAGATAAAAAAGTAATGTAAACACATGTTCCTATAGTTATTATCATCTAAACTAAGCAGAAGCAAATATGTACTATTTAATATGAATAATCAAAAAGTTATTTTCCCAGTATTCAGATGAATTCCAATAGTTTGGTCAGAATTCATGATAGAGATAAAATAATTTTTCCTAGTGTTTGCTTCTCTCTGCTGGTTTCAAGCAGAACTGTCTGGAGTAGTCAAATTCTCTAAACAGATAATCTACAACCTTTCAAAAAAGCATTTTAGGAAAAATAAAAATAAAAAAGCGCCCAATGTTAAAGTGGTTCATCATAAAACAGAAAACATATCAAATATTATTTATTACTTTCAGCAGTTTCTTATGTAAATTCAAAGGGTTTTCTATTCACTTACACTGGAATTTTTCATTTATAGCAATGCATTTGGATATGGAAGGCTTTCAAAATTTGGTAGGCGGAAAATACATAAAAAAAATGGTATAGCACCTCTCATCAGTTGGAATACAATAACTTTTGCATAGATTATGGTAGAGACATTTTTTTTTCCTCTGATTACACACATGTGCAGGAACCACCAAAATTATTTACAGCAACATAGACCACACAGAACATAAAAGGTACACTTTCAAATTTGAGTTTATAAAAAATACAAAAAGCGCCTCTTTTTTTTAGGTGTTTATTATAACACAGACAACATATACAGTTATTTTAAATACTTTCAATAGTGTTTTTTGAAAATTCAAAGGGTTTTCTTTAAAATGATACCAAATTTTTGCATTTACACCTCTGCATGTGGATTTGGGAAGCTTTTAAATTTGGGTAGGCAAAATCCAGGCGGAAATCCCAAAATAGCACTAGACTTTAAAAGGTGAATGTGACTTTTCATTTTCACAAGTTTGTTTTTACAGCATTGATGTTGTAATGTAATTACAATACATTCAGTTAAATAGACTTAAGCATTCATTTAGTTGATCAAGCGTAAAATTACATAAAAGACCGTTGTAACTGCTAGCGCCGTCAGTAACAACAGTAGCAATCGATCTAACTGGGGGTATCCAAATAAGGGCAAAGTGGCAGAGCGTGAACGGAGCTACAGACACCTCCTAGCATTTTGCTTAGACAGGCTTCTCTTTGGGAGAAACCCTTAATACTTCATTACCTGCAACTCGTTTGTGTTTTGACCACATGTGCTTGGTTGTATACTATACCAATAAAGTAGAATTTAATCTAAATGTCTAATTTAGACTTTTAAAAACACTGTTGTAATACATTGAGCCACTAAGCATTGTTCTTATGAGTTTTTTTAACAGGAGAAAATCGCTAATTACTTCCAAACACTTTAAATATAGTCTGTGTTAGTAAATGCAAGGCTGTTGATGAAATTCAGGCATGACACTGCATGACAACATTTCAGATAACTGTTCTAGAGCCTACAGCTAATCAATCTGTCAGGTTCTGGAGTGCATTACAGCATACCTGCCAACACTCCCGTTTTTCCCGGGAGTCTCCTGTATTTCAGACCCACCTCCCGGTTTGCCATTTCTCCCGGAAAACTCCCGGAATTTCAACCCCTTTCCCCGGTCCTCAGGTGATTGGTACAATCTGTAACACCCCATTCACACGGGGCTTCAGCGTCAACACTTGACAGAGGGTGTGTCTGAAGTTGGGGCTGACGCGATTGTCATAGCAGGGTCAGCCAATGAAATTAGTCACCAATCGGCTACTGTCTGAACTGGTGTATTTGCATACAGCAATCTAATTGGCTGGCGCTTCCATCGGCACATGAAAAGTTGAGAAAGTCCCAACCTCCGCAGCGAGCAACGCCACTGAAGCGGCACGGACGGATCCACAATGCAGTGCGTTGAAGCTGACGTCGCTTGTAAATGAGGCGTAACACCCCCGGAACGCCTCTTCAGGTTGCTCTGCTCACCATCCGATCGCCAACCACCCAACACCCCCCACCCTCACCCCCCAGTCTCTTTCAAAGACAAATGTTGGCAGGTATGCATTACAGGTTTAAAGAACATTATAAATGATCTTAAATTAAACAAATACATTTATAGAGATGGTTATAAGTATATAAGAATTTCACTCAGCTGGTAAATGGAGGCCACGTGAATGGTTTGCGAGTGCACAGCATGTCATATCATCTGATAATTGTAAGAAATTATTCCAAAAGTCAACTGACTGTAAAGCCAGATAAAATAACACAAAAATATGATGTATATGCCGAGTTTAGCGGCTTATCAGCCAGAATTAGCTGAGATGAGGGCGACCAGCAAGACCTAGCTGTCACTCAAGTGGCCACACCCTTAATTATGCTTAATATAACTTAATATAAACGAAACGGATGAGTTCAAAAAAAAAATTCACCCCCATCACAGTTGTCATGAAGGGTAAAATTTGCTATATGAGCCAAAATCGTTCTTTTTACCAGGCTGTAAACACCTTTTTTCTGCTGTAAAGTCGGACATTTTAACAGTAGGCTCAATAGAAATTTGCTCTATTATGGAGGCAGGACTAGTGGAATTTCGATGAATTGCAGTTTCAGTTACTTCCATATTAGCTTCACGAGGGAGAGCAGGAGGTTGCCGCATGGTGTCATCAGAGGGGGTAAGCCCCGCCCATTAATGATTATCTCTCCTTACATAAACAGCCCTAAGTGAGAAGCAGCCATCCACCATTAGAGTTTTCGAGTCGTACCGGTTTAAGATAATGTCAGTGACTAAAAAGCTTTATAAATGATGAGTACTATAATGCAGAAATAGGTGTTTGTAGCTCCGCCCTCTTTTGAAAAGAGCACAAACTTATTTAAATTTAAAGCAACAATCACCAAAGCGCCTCAATTTGGGTCAAAGCCTAAAAGGGGCAGTTTCAAAGAGGTATAAACAAAATGTGTTGTGTATTTTGTGCTGAAACTGCACATACACACTCTTGGGACATCAGAGATATTTTAAATATTGCGAAAAGGGGCAGAATAGGTCTCCTTTAATCAAATAAACGCAGTCTTTGTGAGCATAAGAGGTATCTTTTATAAACAAATTGTATCTACCCCAAAACATGTTGATCAGCAGTGTATAATTCCAACCCTGCATTCTTCACTGTTGTTTCTGTGATTCTGCTCAGGTACTTGGAACCCCCACAAGAGAACAGATCCGTGAAATGAACCCGAACTACACAGAGTTCAAATTCCCACAGATCAAAGCTCATCCATGGACCAAGGTGAAATCTCACACCCCCTATCTGACTCACATCTGCAGCCAAAAAGCCATGAGGTTTCTGTTAGTGGTGATGCAAAACTGCCTTATAAATATTCTCAAGTAACCACTTCTGACAGCTTTTGGCAAGTTTACTGTTTGTCCTTGTCAAGAACTGTCTTCTTTGACAGGAAACAATCGTCTGACTGACTGACATATGAAAAGATTTATTACAGCATTTTCTAATATGGACTTTATGTTTTTCAGGTTTACATGAAATGATTTTGTTTAGACCTCATTTTTAGTACACGTGATTATTATTTGAGTTTGCTGTATTTATGTATGTATGTATGTATGTATGTATGCATGCTTGTTTGTTTGTTTTTATTTTATATTTAGTTATTTTTATTTATTTATTTATATTTATTTAATTAGTTTATATTATTAATAATAATAATAATATTTAAATATGTTTTTTATTATTTTTTATGAATTTATTAATATTTCTTTAATTTCTTTATATAAATTAAATAATAATATTTTAGTTGTATTATTATTTATCTAGTTATATTTCTTTAATTGATTTATATTTATTAATTATTATTATTAATAATAATATATTTAATTATTATTTTTATTATTATTTACTATATTCATTTAATAGATTTATATGTATTATAAGTAATATTAAAATATTTAATTGTTTTATTGGTATTTATTTATTTATTTATATTCATTTGATTGATTTGTTTATTAAGTAATAATACAAATAGTAATTAATATTTAATTATTATTTTTTATGATTTATTTTTTATTGAATATTTTTTTTATTTAATAATAACATTTATTTATAATTTTTAATTATAATTTATTTATTTATATTTATTTAATTGATTTATATTTATTAGTTGATAATATGAAATTTTATTATAATGTTTTATTATTTGATTTATATTTATTAAGTAATAATAATAATATTTAATTATTATGTTTTATTATTTGTTTATATTCAATTGATTTATATTTATTATTTAAAAATAATTATTATTTATTATAATTTTTTTTGTAAATACGGTTAAACTGACAGTATTTGTTGTTGTGTGAGGGGAACGTTTTTAATATCAAGTGTTATAAAATTGTTATAAAAATGATCTAATAAATTATATAATAAATGTAAAAAATTGTAAAATATTTGTTTAGTTTTTAGTTTTTTTTAAGTTATCAGTAGCCTATTTTACATAGTTTTTACATTTATTTGAACATTTATTAAATACAATAATAAATAATTATAAAATAATTTTATTTGTTATATTAAATTTATTTAAGTCTTTTTACACTAATGTAGTGTAAACAACAATACTATTTTGACCAGGTGTGACTTGGTGTATGTATGGTGATGAAAAAAATATAATACCTACTGTAAGAAACTTGTACTTTAAAATTTCCCTAATGGATTGAATGAAAACTGGCCTGTTAAATAGTGTAGAGTCCTTGATATCACATTGAATAATTTATTTTCTGTGCAAATACTGCAAAAAATATTCTGTTTAAACAGTTTGAAATAATTAGCACTCCTTTAATGCAGAATTGTTTTTTTTTCCAACACATTATTAAACATAATAGTTTTAATAACTAATTTCTAATAACTAATTTCTTTTGTCTTTGCTATGATGACAGAACATAATATTGTACCAGTTATTTTCCAAGACACTAGTATTCAGCTTAAAGTGATATTTAAAGGCGTAACTAGGTTATTATGTTAACTAAGAAAGTTAGGATAAATCAAAAACATAAATTCTTAAAGGGGATAATAATTTTAACCTTGAAATTGATTAATAAAAAATTTAAACTACTTTTTATTCCAGTCAAACAAACAAAAAAAAAGAGAAAAAAATGATAGGAAATACTGTGAATATCTCCTTGCAAGCGTTACTTGGAAAATACTTTTAAAAAGTATACAAATTTCTCAGGAGGGTGAATAAATTTGACTTAATAATTTCCACTATATATATAATCAAGTTATTTTTCAGTGAATAGCTAATTCAGTCATTTTTTTTTATCTCTCATGTTGTTTTCTCTCATATCTCTTTCTTGCAGGTGTTTAAACCCAGAACTCCTCCTGAGGCGATCGCGCTGTGCTCTAGGCTGTTAGAGTATACGCCTGTGACACGGCTGTCTCCGCTTCAGGCTTGTGCTCATGCCTTCTTTGACGAGTTGCGCCAACCTGGCACCCGTTTGCCCAGCGGCCGAGAGCTGCCTCCGCTTTTCAACTTCACCACAACAGGTGAGTCTCCCTTCATGCACATCCTCAAAAAAAACAAAACATCTCACTGATTGCATTCAGATATCATCCATCTCAACAAAACAGGTTTCCACAGGATAAGTATAAGTTTTAGCCTAATGTTGCACAGAAATTGATCTTTATCACTGTATTTATAAAAAACTTTAGAAACTTTAGAATCTCTCCCCAATGGACTCATTTATTAAAAATAACCTTCAGTTTTTACAGTCTTTTGTTTACTGCTAAGCATTTTTTTTTACTGCCAAGCATTTTTTTTGCACTGATAAAATAGATCAGGGTGGCACGGTAGTTCAGTCGTTAGCACTGTCACCTCACAGCATGAAGGTCACTGGTTCAAGTCCCTGATAAACTAAAGGGACTAGGCTAAAGGAAAATGAATGAATGATAAAATATAGTATAACTAACGCCTGTCTACAAATGTTAGCCGTTCACAAATGAGGGTATTTAAACACAACATTGTTCAGAAGTTTGAGGTCTATATATATTTTTTTAGTAAAAGGTTTGTTTAATTATATATAATATAATTATATATAATTTATAATATGAATTACAAGGGGTTTAAACACAGTTGTGTGGCAACAGTCTGTGAAAATAACCAGCTTCTAATAAAAAAAAAGTCTGCAGAAACATTTTGCATGACATTCTTCCTTTGTAAGTGTCATCAAAGGGGGAAAGCCCCGCCCATTAGTGACGATCTTTCCCTCATTAGCATGGGACATTTAGTCTTGTTTTTGAATCTGCCACTATGCTGACACACAGGCATTTGTAGCTCCGCCTTCTTTTGAAAAGAGCACAATCTCATTTGAATTTAAAGCGACAGTCACCAAAACTCCACAATTTGGATCAACACCTAAAAGGGGCAGTTTCAAAGAGTTATAAAACTTTATTCGTGTGGTATTTTGAGCTGAAACTTCACATACACACTCTAGGGACATCAGACACTTATTTTACATCTTGTAAAAAGGGGCATGAAAGAGGTCTCCTTCAAAGTGAAGAAAAAAATGTGGAGATGTTTATTCTATATATTTATTTAAAGTTTTTCTGCTTTTCTGAAAGGGCATTTAAAGGTGCAGTATGTAAATTTGACACCCAGTGGTTGAACTAGGTATTGCATTCCTGCATCAAAACACACGCAAGCGCAGGTTGCCAGATTGAGGTCCAACAGGAGCAAGCCATCAAGCCTAAACGCTGATTTAAATAGTTTTCTAAATAAAAGCAACGGCACGCGATAGAAGGAATATTTTCATATTAAAAGGAGTTTTTGTCCTAACCAATACCTGGAATTTATATATTAGAAACGGCTTCTATTTTTTGCTGCTGAACAACAGAAAACTTGATGACATGATCACCTGAGGTATACCTCGTGCTTTAATGTGAGTTTGAATGCCATTTGACATGACATTTATTGCCATACTACTGAAAGCAGCAGCAGATAGTTCACCTCTGATCTTGAAAATAAAATAAACCGTTTAAAACTTTAGAATCTTACTATTTGTTGGAGCGCCGTAAGTGCACTATTCTGTGCTTCTGAATGGCTGTATTTATGTTTTGTCTGGTGTAAACAGCCACATTGATTAACACTGCAAATTTAAGCAAGTATTGTGTTGTTAGGACACGGGGTTACAATGTAACCTGCTCACCTAATGTTCATGTTCGTAATATTTATATTATTTGCTAATTAATAACCACCTGATGTGGAACTCTGAATCTGGGTCTCATTTCGGAGTCTTCTACTGTCCGCCGGAGGTCACATTTCAGTCACGGACACACATTTTTAGAGCCTTACTGACTTAATGAATGAAATACACTGTTCCACAAAGGCAAACAGGGGTGCTGAAATATAATTGGCTAATTATTGGCATTGGGCGGGTTAAAAGAACCAAAACAAAGACAGACGTTCCGGCTCGTTACATTTTCAAAGCAGAATATCTGGCTTCAGCATTGTTTTTCAGAAAAACAAAAATGTTTACTTAGCATGTTTCTTAAATATCTGCACACATATTAAGGTATTTTTATGCTTTAGAAAAGTCAAAATCGTACATACAGCACCTTTAAAGAGATCAAAAATGACAGTGACGACAATTAAAAATATGGGTTTGTAAATTGCTTTTGGGTGACTCGGTGGCGCAGTAGGCAGTGCTGTCGCCTCACAGCGAAGGTCTCTGCTTCGAGCCTCAGCTGGGTCAGTTGGCGTTTCTGTGTGGAGTTTGCATGTTCTCCCCGCGTTCGTGTGGGTTTCCTCCGGGTGCTCCGGTTTCCCCCACAAGTCCAAAGACATGCAGTACAGGTGAATTGAGTAGGATAAAATTGTCCGTAGTGTATGTGTGTGAATAAGTGTGTATGGGTGTTTCCCAGTGATGGGTTGCAGGTGGAAGGGCATCCGCTGCGTAAAACATATGCTGGATAAGTTGGCAATTCATTCCGCTGTGGGGACCCCAGTTTAATAAAGGGACTAAGCTGAAAAGAAAATGAATGAAAAATAATAGCTTTTATGTTAAACGATTTTCATTTAATACTGAATATTGTTTGAAAAATGTTATGAATCACTTTTAAACACTGATGAAAAATAAGAAAATAGTAAGAAATGTTGATCACTGTTTAATGCATTTGCATTCAAATAATTATTTCCTTTCAAAAGCTATACAACCATCCTAGAAACCCCAAACTTTCTACTGGTAGTTTATTTAAATACTAACTCGCATGGGTTTTGTTTTGTAGTTTAGGCACCATCATGTTACTATGCATCTTTCAATTCACATCTATGTAGCAAAAGGGAGAAACTGAAGAAATGTATCAGTAAATAATTTATTTTAGTTGGTTCCTCATACAACATTACATGAGTTCAGAGACATTTGGACTACTTAATAATAATTTTATGAGGCCTTTTATGTCCTTTTTGAAGCTTAATTCCCGATAATAATTAATTGCACGGAAAAGAGAAGCCAGTACAAATCTTTCCTTTGATTCACATAAGAAGTGGAGAAATACAGATTTACAAAGACGTGAACGTGTGTAAATTATGGCAGAATTTTAATTTATAGATGAACCATTCCTTTAATTCTACGGGTTACAGAGCGGGCAGTGAATAATCATGTACAACTAAATTACAACTACATTTGATGCAATAAACCTTGACTAAAATAATTGGACTTTAGGGAAAAAATGAAATGCTACAGCCACGCTTAAGAGGAGGCTGGCAGCTTTTTGTTATTGCTCAGAGATATTCAGTCATATTTTATTTAATGCATTTTGTTTCAGCGTGTGAATCTGAGCATTGGATATTTCTGCTCCGTTGTTTGTTCCACTTAGAGATCTGTCAACAAGAGTGTGTTTCTCTTTATTTCAGAGCTGATGATTCAGCCGCAGCTCAATTCCACTCTCATTCCACCGCATGCCCGCGCACAAACCGTAGCATCATCCAACGGTAAAGCTGTTATCCTTCTCACTGACAACATTAAATCATAAGTGACCTCATTCACTTAATGTTAATCAACTCCTCATGTTGTGTTAGTGTGCACAATTCACCAATGCATTTAGTAACACTTTACGGTTAGTTAACGCTTTGCTACCATTAGCTGTCATGAGCAGACATTTGAATATGAATTATAAGCATGTATTACATTTTTTTATGTTTAACTAACATGAACAATGAACATCTCCATCCATACTTTTAGCTAATGTTAACTAAGATTAGTAAATACTGTAGCAGTTTTTTTGTTAAGTGTTATTTAATGCATTGATGTGAACTAATGGGACCTGATAGTAGTGTTACTATGCTTCTATTCTAATAGGCTTGTCACGATATCTATTTTTTGTTATACGACATATTGCAGTAAAATATGTTGTGATAAATTATATTATTGTCGTTTTAAGACCACTTTATCTCATCATATGATGACAATATAATATCACAATGCAAGTACACTCTTCTAAAGAACACATCATTTTTTTACTCTTAACAGTCATTTTAGCAATATAATAATTAAGCGTTGGAATCAGAATGTGAAAACTCGTATCTTAAATATATAATAATAAATGTAAAAAAAAAACAAGTGAGGTAAAAAGTAGAGGGCCGATCACACCGAACTTGGTTTTTGCGCTAAGACGCGCTTTTTTTTTTTAATGATTTAGCAACGGCTGCGAGCATTTTGCACGCTGCTTTTGCGCACCTCGCGTTTTAACCGTTCTGTGCACCTCGCGTTTTAACTGCCTGCTGCGCCTTGCGTTTTTACCAAGCGGCAACCTCCCGCTCTCCCTCGGGAAGCCAATACGGAAGTAACTAAAACTGCAATTCATCGACTCACCTTGGGGGGCTGGCTCCAGGAAATCCCAGTGTTTTCTAACTGCATTGGTAAATTGGCCATGTTTACAGCCTGGTACAAAAGATGGTTTTGGTGCATATAGCTATGATTACCCTTCATGACAACTGTGAGGGGGGTGATTTTATATGTTTTTAATAACTCATCCATTTCCTTTTTATTAAGTTATATTAAGTCTGCATAATTAAGGGCGGGGCCACTTGAGTGACAGCTAGGTCTAGCTGCTCGCTGCCTTGTCACCTCAGATGATTCCGGCTAAATAGCCGCTAAGCTCGGCGTATACATCGTATTTTTGTTTTGGTTAATGTTTCTTTACACAGTCAGTTGCCTTTTGTAATTGTTTCCTACAATTATCAGATACTCTAGCATGCTGTGTGCACTTAATTGTGCTTACAAATTGTTCAAGTTACCTCCATTTCCCAGGTGAGTGAAAGTATATACTTATATACCATCTCTATAAATGTATTTTTTTTATTTAAGATAATTTGTCATTTATAATATTCTTTAGACCAGTATTGCACTCCAGAATCTGACAGATTGATTAGCTGTAGGCTCTAGAACAGTCATCTGAAGCGTTGTTGTACAGTGTCACACAGGCTATATTTGAAGTGTTTGGAAGTTATTCGCGTTTTCCTCCTGTAGAAAAACGTCCTAAGAACAATGTTTAGTGGCTAAATGAATTACAACAGTGTTTTTAAAAGACTAAACACTTTATTGATATAGTATACAACCAAGCGCATGTGGTCAGAACACAAACGAGTCGCAGGTAATGAAGTATTAAGCGTTCTCCCAAAGAAAAACCCGTCAAAGCAAAATGCTAAGAATCCAGCATGCGTCTGTAGCTCCGCTCACTCTCTGCCTCTTTGCCCTTATTTGGTATCCCACGGTCGGTGCAATGACGCACAAACAAAATGGTGATGGTTGGCCGCGCCTACTTGTAGCTTCTTTTGTAGTGTTCAAAAATTGATGGGTGACGTCTAGGATACTAAGTCCATAACTTTTACAGTCTATGGTTTTTACTCTGAGTGGAAAAACCATGTTGCATCAGTCGCGTCTGTTTCATTCTCCAATCAAATGAAAGCCAAGGCGAGGTTTCTGTTGAGGTGATTGCAGTGTTTGTGTTGTCAAGACTACAATGGAGACTTTTGAAAATGGAGAAGAGACTTGTGGTTGCTGTTTTGAGTTATCCGGAGCTGTATGACTCACAAATCTTGAATTTTACTATATTATTCAATAATATTATCAATATCAATAATAATATTAACAGCAACCCTCGTGCACAATACCCAGCTGATTCAGCCGTTGCCTAGTGACAAAATGCGCAGCACACTCCCTTTTTTTTCTTGTCAACAAAAAAAGGCATTGTGGAGCGCCTCACATTTTTTGAATGGAAAAGCGCGTTTGGTGTCATCGGCTCCTAACAGAGGTTGCGATATCTGCTACAAGATCTGTTATCAGTTGTCAAGACACCCACATAAAAATAGTACCTTGTAGTTAAAACTATAATGTTTGTTAACCATACTGACACGGATGCCTCCAACAGAGATCGAGATGTTGCACAATCACCAAAAATGATTGAGATCATGTCCATGAGTTGTGCAATTATTATGACAGGCCTATATATTAATTATCTTTTTCATTGTCTTTCATGGACTAGTAGCTTTCCTCGACTTTTGAAAATTCCTTATGTAATGTCTGACTTGATAAGTTACTTAATACATTTACTAGAGTAATGTTTTTTAGGGTATTTGTAGAATGCCATATAATGAAAATCTGTATTCACATAGGCATAGCTGAATAATTAGTTTAGTACATGGAGCTTCAAACACAATTGTTTCCTCATTCTCATATAAGTCCTGTGATTGTAAAGTCCTGGTGGAAAAAAGGACATTTGGAACAAAACACGGACTGTTTCATTGCACACAAGATCATTAATATATAAGATTAGATAGAATCTTCATTGGGTTTGATTGGCTATTACATTTACTAGTAAGATAAGATTACAGCAATGATCACCTTTTTCCCATTACTTTTAATTTGATCTAAGCTTGTATTATACTTGTTATGTATGTGGGAGGTGGCACGGTGGCTCAGTGGTTAGCACTGTTGCCTCACAGCAGGAAGGTCGCTGGTTCGATTCCACGCTGGGTCAGTTGGCATTTCTGTGTGGAGTTTGCATGTTCTCCTTGTGTTCACGTGGGTTTCCTCCGGGTGCCCCGGTTTCCCTGGTTCAAAGACATGCGCTATAGTGAATGAGTGTGAATGGGTGTTTTCCAGTACTGGGTTGCAGCTGGAATGGCATCCGCTTTGTAAATCATATGCCAGACTAGTTGGCGGTTCATCTCGCTGTGACGACCTTTGAAATAGAGACTAAGCCAAAGGAAAATGAATAAATGAATGTATATGCGTTTCTCCGGATATGCACCCGGAGTGCGTTTCACCAAGTTTTGCATTTTCAATACGTTGCTAAGCAACATGGACACAAATGCCAAATAGTGCTGCTGATGTGTGTACTTCTAGAAAACAATGTTTTGAATTTTAAAGGCTCTGTGAAGTGCTTTGAAATGTAAACTGAAACATGAAGAGAGGATGGGACATAGAGTAGCTCCTCCCCTTTTGAAAAAAACAGCCAATAACATTTTGAAGTGTGCGGGCATGTCAGATACTAGAGAGCATTTGATTGGTCAAGATTTGATGAAAAATTGAAGTATGAGGTGACGTGAACAGAAACATTGATCAAGCTTTAGATGTTTATATCAGTTTAAATCTTCTAAACATTAAATTTTGTCACTCTTTTGGAGCACACTAGCCTATAGACATCCTTAAAACTAACAGACTGAAAGTAACACCTACAAAACTTTATTTTTAATTTCACTGGACCTTTTAAATGGTGCAATGCTTTACGTCCGGTTTGTACTTTTTAGCCAGCCATCTGTTCATATGCGTGTCGATATGCAAAGTGCAGGATATACGGATTAAACATTTATTCAGCACCACACAGAAGAGGTGGAAGGTCTGTGTAAATGTATATTTTGTTAGTTTAACAATGTATATTGTGAAATTTTCCATCCCAAATATGAGCAACCCCGAGCGTCTGATTCTATGGGTAATTTCTGTGGTTATAAATACGTAGAGAAGAACTTGAATATAAATAAGAAGAACTTGCCTAACCCACAAACCTACTTTGTGGATATTAGAGAATTATTATGTTTTTATCAATGCACTACTTGACTATTTGAGTTATTGATTTGATGTCCTTTTACTATTGTCATCAATGCTGAAAACAGTGTTGTACTGCTTTATTTCATTTTCCCTTTAGGATTCTTTGACAAATCCAACATCATTAACTTGAAATAGAAATAGTTTGTAACATTATTGATGTCTTCAATAATTTTTAATAAGTCCAAGACAAGTAGTCATTTGTTTACAAAAAAACCCTACAAATTTTGTGACCTTTTAAATGATGGTGCATTTAATATATTCTACACAGCAGTTTTCTGTTTAGCCAATCACCCTGTCAAATGCCATGTTTTTCAGTTCTCTATGTGTTCTGTCCTCTCTTTCTCTTCTCATCCAGATGGCTCTGAAGGCTCCGTACAGCCCGGATCTACCCTGACCAACAGCACCTGAGACCGAGACTCAAAAAAACAAAACAAGCTTACACACCACAGCATCTGAGCCACCACAACACACACACACACACACACTTACAGTCTCACACTCTCAATACCTCATCCACGGCTTCCTGCTCCACTCATTTACAGACCGATTCAGGAGTCACTGCACAAAGCCCAGTGTTTGCTGACTGTTGGTCAAACATACTGTACACACACACACACACACTGCCATGCACACGCAACAGCAAACAGTTATACCGCTAATATATGCTTCAGATAATAGAGGTAGTCAGTCTGGAGAGAGCTCCAAGTGGCAGCGTAGAAAAGCTCACGCGCATCCATAACGTGTGTTTTGGCACTCAGATATGATTGGTTATCAGTGGCTAGGGGCGGGTCCTCTAATTTTATTATTATTATTTTAAAATCTTAATTTATTGAAATTGTCATTTACAGTGGACGTTTCCCCTTGAACGCTCTTGTATTTTTTCTTATTCTTATGCGAGGTCAAATATGTTTTACGGGGGAACAAGCTGTCATTGTAGATGATGCATCTTGTTGTAAGTGTCAAAGAGGCAAGACTTATCGTGGTGGTTTTATACAGTTATTTTATTGTATTTTTTAAAAACATAAGAATAATATGTTTCTTTTACCTTCTGGTAAATATATTTATTGTTTTAATTCAACTGGTAGTTGGGACGGACTTTTGAGAAAGCATAAATGTAATAATTCCACAGAGCAGTTTGGGAAAATGTTTGACATTATTGTTGACCACAAAGAAGGGAAGGAATGATGTATGCAAGCCAATAGCATATTCATTTTGTTGTACCGAACTGAAGTGACTTTATATTCCTGGGCATTTAATTATCATTAGCTCTTAATGATGCTCCAGGTCTAGGCTTAATTTATGCTTTTGAGATTACAAAGTCTTCTTCCGTTCAAAGTCATTTTCAGACGACTGAAGACTCCTCCACGCATTATAATTCAGTGGGTTTTTTTTTGTTTTAGCAATCATTTTTTTGTAGTACATTAAGCTATTCCTACCATTTGAAGGCCTTTGTGGTAGAACAATACTAGTTTGTGAACCTGCACATGAGTTCTTAACGTCAGATGGTCAATTATATCGATTTCTTTACTTGAGAACATGTCTGTTGTTAGTAATAAACTCTATTCTGAGGCCCTCAAGAGCCCTACTTCCATCTTTTCTTGTTCCTGCTGTTCCTCTGTTTTTGTTGTTCTGTGGGTGTACATTCATACATCCTTCCGTATGTAAAAAAAAGTTTGGCTTTTAAGCCCTGTGTAAGATGTAAATACTGTACCACTTCTGTCTTTCTCTCCCTTCATCTCTCTAGGGCTGTCTTTTCTAAGTTTCCAAGAAAACCTTAATGTCTGTTTTGTTTGTCTTTTACAGTATTTATTGCTTTGCACTGTAATGTTGAGGCTGAAAGTTCATTTTTATGTAAAATACTGCTAAATATACACTCACCGGCCACTTTATTAGGTACACCTGCTCGTTAATGCAAATTTCTAATCAGCCAATCACATGGCAGCAACTTAATGCATTTAGGCATGGTAATGACGATCTGCTGCTGTTCAAACTGAGCATCAGAATGGGGAAGAAAGGTGATTTAGGTGACTTTGAACGTGGCATGGTGGTTGTTACCAGACGGGCTGGTCTGAGTATTTCAGAAACGTGCTGATCTACTGGGATTTTCATGCACAACCATCTCTAGGGTTTAGAGAGAATGGTCCAAAAAGATAAAATATCCAGTGAGCGGCAGTTCAGTGGGCGCAAATGCCTTGTTGAAGTCAGAGGAGAATGGCCAGACTGGTTCGAGCTAATAGAAAGGCAACAGTAACTCAAATAACCATTTGTCACAACCGAGGTATGCAAAACAGCATCTCTGAACACTCAACACGTCCAACCTTGAGGCAGATGGGCTACAGCAGCAAAAGACCACACTGGGTGCCACTCCTGTAAGCTAAGACTGAGGCTACAATTCGAACAGGCTCACCAAAATTAGACAATAGAAGAATGGAAAAAGGTTGTCTGGTCTGATGAGTCTCTATTTCTGCTGCAACATTCGGATGGTCATGGTTAGAATTTGGCATCAACAACATGAAAGCATGGATCCATCCTGCCTTGTATCAACGATTCAGGCTGCTAGTGGTGGTGTAATGGTGTGGGGGATATCTTCTTCATTGTGTCAACGTCACAGTCTACCTAAGTATTGAGGTCCATCCCTTTATGACCACAGTGTATCCATCTTCTGATGTTTACTTCCAGCAGGATAACACGCCATGTCATAAAGCACTAATCATCTCAGACTGGTTTCTTGAACATGACAATGAGTTCACTGTACTCAAATGGCCTCCACAGTCACCAGATTGCAATCCAATAAATCACCTTTGGGATGTGGTGGAACGGGAGATTCGCATCATGGATGTGCAGCTGACAAAACTGCAGCAACTGCGTGATGCTATCATGTCAATACGGACCAAAATCTCTGAGGAATATTTCCAGTACCTTGTTGAATTTATGTCACGAAGGATTAAGGCAGTTCAACTGAGTACTAGTAAGGTGTACCTAATAAAGTGGCCGGTCAGTGTATATACATATTGCGTACTGTATGTCAAGTTGATCTTGAAAACAAACCTCAAGGTTCATGTCCAGTAGGGTCATGCATTGTTCTCCGCTTGGCAATTTGAGCACATTTTTTATAATCGTGCACTGGAAGCCATGCTCATAAGGCTTTCATGACTTTTTTATAAAATGAAATGGCTGCTTGAAACACTGCAACTCTTTGTGGCGCTTCTTGCCAATCTGGCGTGGAGCCTCAAAGACATGGAAAATGTGTTTACTCTTTAATCGGACATCTGTGAATCAAGCCCACAGCATCATGTATGTGTGCTCTATGAGAAATGTGAGGAGAAATGTCAGTTATTTTTATA
>CAIGQZ010000253.1:5443786-5459765 GCA_903798205.1 Danio tinwini
ATATATATATGTGTGTGTGTATATATGTGTGTGTGCAATTGGTTTTGATGTTTTATTTTCCTTTCCTTTAAGGCTTGTTAAATGAATGGAGAGCAGCCTGCAAAGTCTCTTTCCCTTCATTGCTCTTGTAATCCTGCTCTCCCTTTAGTCTCTGCCTTAAACCTGCCATACAAATGTTAGCTTATTACCTTTTTTTTTTTTTTCGTTAATTATTGGAACTTTCTGCCTCAATGTTCTGGCCCTGGGGAATCATGTCCTGAAACAAAGAGAGAGACGAATGGAGAGAGCTTGTCAAAATAAATTGAACTCATTTAATAAAGTGGCGAAACTGAGTTTTTAGAGGCAGTGCTGGTGTGTGTGGTTGTTTATGTGGACACTAATGTGTGTAATTACATTAGACCTAGTGTACACTGTAAAGAATGCAAGTTTCCCCACAATTCATTCATGTTGTCCCAACAAATAATTGATTAACAACAAATTGTAGTGAATTGAACTTAAAACAATTAAGTTGTGCCCAATAAAGTGGTTAGCACAGTCGCCTCACAGCAAGAAGGTCGCTGGTTTGAGTCCCAGCTGGGCCAGTTGGCATTTCTGTGCGAAGTTTGCATGTTTTCCTCGTGACGTGGTATAGGTGAATTGAGTAAACTAAATTGTCCGCTGTGTATGAGTGTGTATGGCTGTTTCCCAGTACTTAGTTGTGGCTGGATGGGCATCCTCTGCATAAAACATATGCTGTAATATTTGGCGGATCATTCCGCTGTAGCAACCTCTGAAATCAAAACTAAGCCAAAGGAAAATGAATGAATGTCCCCCAAAAATGCTCATTTTAAGTTAGTCGTTTGAACAAGCATCAATATATATATTATGGTGTGTGTGTGTGTGTGTGTGTGTGTGCACGTGTGCGTGCGTGGGTGTGCGTGTGTCTGTCTGTGTGCTTGTTTATGTGATTTATGAGGTCACAAAATTAATAATAATAATAGAAATGAATAGTAATTATATGGGTATAACCTAGTTGGACTCTATTAAGGGGGTTTATAAGGACATGCCTTGTGTTCTCATAATTAAAAATGCTTAAAAATTATACTTAACAGGGTTTTTATATTCAAAATGTGCCATGTTTCCTGTGAGGGTTGGGGTTAGGGCTAGGGTAAAGCCATCTAAAAAGCGTTTTATGCAATATAAAATGCTTCACAACTATGGAAAGATTTCGTAAACCATATATAAGTGTGTGTTCTGTAAGTGAAGTTTAATATGTTTGGCATTTGTGTTCAAATTAACATTGGTTTGAATAATAGATTTGACAAATCTATTTGTGAGACCACGTCATTTAAATTCAGTTTATTTTTAAGGTTTTACTTTAGGTTTGGGATTATTTACTCTCCCTCAAGTGGTTCCAAGTCTTCATAAATTTATTTCTGTTAAACACAAAAGAAGACGCTTTGAAGAATGTTGGATGCCTGTAACTTGACATTGATAGTGGGGAAAAACAAATACTGTGGAAGTTAATGGTTACAGGTTTCCAGCTTTATTCAGAATTTCTTCTTTTGTGTTCAACAGAAGAGAGAAGATTTGGAACAAGTGAAGCATGAGTACATGAAGACAATTTTCAGTTTTAGGTGAACTCTACCCTTAAATGATGAAATCTATTGTTTATTTATTTAATTTGTAAAATCTATTTTGTAATGTACAACAAAAAAAGCAAACAATCATTTTTACTAGAGGAAAAGTTCTATTATTTTACTAATGTTTAACGGAAACAAATATCATTTTTAACTGTGGTCTTGATAATACTTGCTCTGAATATAATATTTGCGCAATGTTTTTTTTTATTTTTTATTCATTTTAAAAAAGTTTTCTTGACCAGAGCAACCTCTAACACAGGACATGAAATAAATGGATATGATCGAGGTAATAAAAACCTAGTATTATCATAGCATTATAATATTATGTTACAATCTTTCTGATTCATTAGACAGTTTGTACCAGTTTGTTACAGATTGGTGACATCTGTACATCCTAGAACGAACACAACACCATTATTTATTCATGGATTTTTTTGTATAAACCTGAAAAATTTATTTATTTTTTCTAAATACTTTTTTTCAGACAATACAAGCTAAAAAAAAAAGATGCCGTAAAAGTATTGTATATACACTCACCGGCCACTTTATTAGGTACATGGTTGTTGGACCCAGACCGCTGGTCTGAGTATTTTAGAAACTGCTGATCTACTGGGATTTTTACACACAACCATGTCTAGGGTTTACATAGAATGGTACGAAAAAAAGAAAATATCCAGTGAGCGGCAGTTCTGTGGGTGCAAATGCCTTGTTGAGGTCAGAGGAAAATGACCAGACTGGTTCTAGCTGATAGAAAAGCAACAGTAACTCAAATAACCACTCGATACAACCGAGGTATGCAGAAGAGCATCTCTGAACACACAACACATCCAGCCTTGAGGCAGATGAGCTACAGCAGCAGAAGACCACACCGGGTGCCACTCCTGTCAGCTAAGAACAGAAAACTGAGGCTACAATTCACAGAGGCTCACCAAAATTGAACAACGGAGATTGGAAAATTGTTGCCTGGTCTGATGAGTCTCAATCATTCGGATGGTAGGGTCAGAATTTGGCATCAACAACATGAAAGTATGGGTCCGGCCTGCCTTGTACCAACGGTCCAGGCTGCTGGTGGTGGTGTAATGGTGTGGGGGATATTTTCTTGGCACACTTTGGGCCCATTAGTAACAATTGAGCATCGTGTCAATGCCAAAGCCCACCTGAGTATTGTTGCTGACCATGTCCATCTCTTTATGACCACAGTGTACTTATCTTCTCATTGCTACCTCCAGCAGGATAACATCATATCATAATCAGTGATAACATAATCTCAGACTGGTTTCTTGAACACGACAATGAGTTCACTGTACTCAAATGGCCTCCACAGTCACCAGAGCTCAATCCAATAAAGTACCTTTGGGATGTGTTGGAATGGGAGATTTGCATCATGGATGTGACCAAAATGTCTGATGAATATTTCCAGTACCTTGTTAAATATATGCCATGCAGGATTAAGGCAGTTCTGAAGGGAAAAGGGGGTTCAGCTCGGCACTAGTAAGGTAGTAATAATGCCGATGAGAGTAATGTGTATTATATATTTCCTATCGTTCAAGTTAAATAAAAAACATTTTGCTAGGAACAGAAAAAAAATCTCTATTGGCATGCATCTCAACTTTCATTTGTAATGAATCAGTCAATAATAAATGAAGATGTTCTCCCAACACTATGTTCTCAAGATGAAATGAAACTGAGAGTAATTGCTGTAATCTCTACTACTATTGTTTTCATGGAAGCTCATTCGGGTTTATATCGTGTATATTATTGAACTATCCATTTCAGCATGCCATCCAAAGCTGTGTTTGAGTCATCCTGCAAAGTTCAATATGGTCAAAACAAGCCCGTCATCTTACTTTAAATCGATTCTTTGCATGTATTTTTACCTCCAAGCCTAACACATTTCAAACTTCATTTAGAAAATCACATTGTCGTGAATGAGCAATAAAAACAAGTGTGCACCAGAGGGCATCATCACACAAATATACGCAGTCATGGGCCATAATCAGACTTCCTCTGTTTTGTTATTAGAAATGGTTTTATAGGGAGCTTGATGCGCTACTGAAGCCTTCAGATTGTGGCCTCACGGCACACATTAGCATGCGGCGCTGATTGTGTTGATCGCTTCAGCACCTTTTGGCCTTTCCAGCTGATCGCTGTCTGATGTGTGCGGCTCTTAAGAGATGGTTGCCTGGATACAACCTGCACATTAATTGCGAGGAATGTTTCTCATAATTCAGTGTAATCTGTTCAGACGTGCTTGTGTTCATTTAGAGTTTGTCTATGGGCTGATTGAGTTTTATGTTTTTGTGTAATTTTGGGTCATTTATATGGACTTTTGTGGGTGTTTGTTCATGGGTCAGTGCTCAGCCGTCGTCATTACTGCTTTACTGATGCTGTATTAATCGACCCATCATCATCTGATCTCTAGTTCATGTTGTTTGCTTATACAGAGCAGTTAGAATTATAAGCCCCCCTGTATATTATTTTTTTGTATTAAATTTCGGTTTAACAGAAAAAAGATTTTGTTTTCAACATTTATAAACATAATAATTTTAGTAACTCATTTCTGTTAAACAAATTCTTTTCTCTTTGCCATCATGACTAGATATTTTCTAGATATTTTTCAAGATGATACCCAGCAGGTACAGGATGTGTCAACATGACGTCAGATTGATGTTGTACCCCAATGTTGTGGGTAGTTGCATTTTGGGTGGAAATGAAAATCGGGTTGACATCAGGCCGACGTCAATGTCCAGCATCGAACAGATGTTGCATTTTGGTTATTTTCCAAAGCAACCTAAAAGCAACTAAATATTATCATCTAATGAGGCTTGATGTTTTGTGGACGTTACCACTATGACGTCTATCAGACATTGGATTTTGATTGTCATACCTGAATAAATGTCAGTACTTGACGTCAATATGACGTTGGTTTAAGATGTTGGCTTGACATTTCCAACTTCCCAACACAAACTAAAATCAATCAAATATTAACGTCATTTCACGTTGTTATTGGATGTCAAAACGTCCTTAGACGCTGCCAACATAAATCTAACTTAATATTAACATCTTATGATGTGTGTCTGGTGTGTAGTATTCAGTTTAAAGTACAATTTAAAGGCTTAATGAGGCAAGTTAGGGTAAAAAGGCAAGTCGCTGTATAACAGTGTTCTGTTCCATAGACAATCAAAAAACATTGATTAAGAAGGCTAATAATATTGACCTAAAATGATTTTAAAAAAATGAAAATCTGTTTTTACTCTAGCCATAATAAAACAAAAGACTTTTTCCAGAAGAAAAAATATTATAGGAAATGCTGTGGACAATTCTTTGCTCTGTTAAACATCATTTGCAATAAAATTGAAAAAGACTAATAATTTTGACCTTTGTGTGATCTAGACAAACATTTATTTTTTAGATGTTTTCAAATGAATAGTTTGGCATTATGTCTATTTTTTATTATAAAAGGGTTAAAAGACCCTCCTAACAGTTCACACATTGTACAATACAGATTGTTTCCGAGCTGTCACTTTAAAAACAACGCAAAATAGCAGAATTAGTGTGGCAAATTTATTAAACATCAGTCCAATTAGAATTCTTCCCTAAAAAGACAATAGTGTCGTAATATGCCATGAAGGTTTATTGCCCGAAACGGCAATTTCCATTTTAAACTTTGGCAGTCTGAAAAAGTAACTGAAAATGTAGAGAACTTTTATTGGAATGAAAATGCACTTTATAATTTTATATAATACATCATTTTATATAAAGTGTGTGTATATAAATATATAAACTCCTAAAATACACTGTAAAAAAATGCAGGGTTCCAAACAATTCCTTTATTTTGTCCCAACACAAATTGACTACGTTAACTTATTCATTTTTACAAAGTTAAGTGGATTGAACATAAAGCAAATAAGTTGCCCCCCCCCCCCACAAAAAAACTAAAAACAATAAGAATAAGAATTGTGTTGTTTCAACTCTTTTTAAATAAGTAGTTTGAACAAACAGCAATGCAAAAAAGTCCAATTTAATGTAAATAAGTTCTGTTCCAAATCTGACTTTGAAATGTAAAAAATTAGCTCTTAGTAAGAAATGGTTTGGGTGAATTGCAAACAGTACGGGGTTGTTGTTGTTGCATTTTGCGGTCCAAATACTCCACGCATTCTCTATTGGAGACAGGTCGGGTCTGCAGGCAGGCCAGTCAAGTACCTGTATCCTCTTCCTCCGCAGCTAGGACTTTGTAATTTGTGCAGAATGTGGTTTTGCATTGTCTTGTTGAAATATGCATGGGTGTTCCTAGAAAAGAAGGCTATATATTGTGCTCCAATGTACTTTTCAGCGTTATTGGTGTCATCACAAAAGTGCAAATTACCTTTGCCAAGGGCACTTGACCATGACCGACCCTGGCTTTTAGACTTGTTGCTGGTAACAGTCTGGATGATCCTTTTCTTCTTTGGTCCAAAGCACACGGCGTCCATTTCTCCCAAAAAATACCTGATATACTGATTCATCTGACCACAGTACTTGTTTCCACTGTGATGGTATAAAGATGCATAATGAACTCGCACTTCTAGTACCATCTGTAATTCATCTAATATTACTAAATAGGTCATGTTTTTAAACTTAAATGATTGTGATATTACTTTTTTTCCTTTAAGGTGACCTTTAGTTGTGTAAACTAATGAAAATAGTACATTGTATCAAATTTTTTTACACCTAAACAAATATTTTTTTTCCTCAACATAATTTCTTAATAACAGAAACTCTTAAAAGCTTTCATTTGTAACAAGCTGAAGTAATTTAAGCGTTCACTTTTTAAATCATATATAAAGAGGTTTAACTGAGACTATTTATAATGCTTGAAAAATATGTTTCCTTCTGGCACTTGGTCTCAGTTTAAAGCTAATGCATGACTTTTCCTCCCACTTCAAATCTTCTGAGCCATTTGAAGGAAAAATAGTCAGGTGTCTATAGAAACAAAGCTCAATTTGGCTTTGATGGAATTAAACATTTGCTGAAAGCTCTTCCTGATTCCCTGCTTTCACATCGATGAAGCAATTTTGCGTCCGTCTGAATGAATGTCAGGTTAGCGTTTAATGCGTTTATTAACCCTGCTCGAGGCAAGTAGATTTTGGTGAACGTGTTCATTCATAACAAAGGGGATGCTTTTGGATTTGTTATTCAGAGAAGTAAGAAAATGGCTTTTTGCTAAGCATGTGGGAGTGAGTCATTAATTAACTTTCAGCAGTCTAATGAAAGACCTCTAAGGAAAGAGACGCACTAATGAGATTAACAACGGTGTAAATAAATTAACTTCTGTTCAGCCCTATCACTCACTATTGCTGCTGACACCGATTGCTGTTGTTTAGTTTGTTCTTAAACTGTAAAAAATGCACACATTCAATGCAACACAATTCCTAACACAAGTCGATTAAGTTATGTAAACAAATGTAAGTGGGTTGAACATAAAACTATTAAGTTGTCCCAAAGAAAATCGCATGAATTTTGTTTCGGCTTATTTTTAGTAAGTAGTTTAAACAAGCAGTACAATATATACAGTTGAAGCCAGAATTATTAGCCCCCCATTTATTTTTATTTTATTTTTTTTATATTTCCCAAATTATGTTTAACAGAGCAAGGAAATTTTCACAGTATGTCTCATAATATTTTTTCTTCTGGAGAAAGTCTTATTTGTTTTATTTTGGCTAGAATAAAATCAGTTTTAAATTTTTTTATTAAACATTTTAAGGTCAAAATTATTAGCCGCTTTAAGCTACGTTTTTATCGATAGTCTACACAGAACAAACCATCGCTATACAATACCTTGCCTAATTACCCCATCCTGTCTAGTTAACCTAATTAACCTACTAAATAACATATTTTGACACTTGCATTATTTTATGAAGTTTATAATGTATACAGCAGGGCTGCATCAAATATAGCAAAATTATCATAAATATACGTATCGCAGGCATGTGTGATAAATTATACATTTATTTCATGCATTTATGAAGTTTGTCAATTGACCAATCAATTTGCTGTTCTGCTATTGGTTGGAGCGGCACAAAGGTGAAGATGAGTCGCATAAATAAATGATTACATTTTGACATCTTTTGGAGGGAAATGTTAAGTCGTAAGAAATATTGCAATACTCAACAATATCGCATGTTTAGAAACCTTGACCATGACATCGTAGAAAACATAGTATAGATCTGAAAAATACATTTTTTATCAATTTACATTTCTTATTGCTATTTGAAATGTTGTGGCTATTATAAATGATTCATCTGCGCAATTCATTATGTTCTAAAATAACTAGAAATAATTAGCTGGAATTAGTCTATTAAGTCATTCATCTAATTAGCTAGAAGTCAGTTCACCCCAAAATGAAAATGTACCCACTATTCGCTGTCCCTCAAGTGGTTCCAAAAAAAGTTTATTCTGTTGAACGCTAAAGAATTATTTTAAGAAAGCTGAAAACCTGTAACCATTGACTTCCATAGTAGGAAAAACAAATACAGTGGAAATCAGTGGTTACGAGTCTTTCAGCTTTCTTCAAACTATCAATATGCTCAATGCAGAAGAAAAAGAAAAAACAGCTTTGGAACAAGTGAAGAATGGCAGAATTTGTTTGATTTTGTGCCAATTTTTTTGTTAAGTCCATTTAACCTTTTGTTAATTATCAATATAATTTTTTACATAACAAATACTTTTACCAAGTATCAGATCGTTTCAGTTGGATATAATTCCTGATCAGACAATTTCTTTTTTTTTTTTATAATTTACATTATTATTAGTTTTTTACATATCAAATACCTTTACCAAGTATCGTATCATTTCAGTTAGGTGTGTATATATATATATATATATATATATTGTTGTTGTTTTTTAAATGCCAAATATCTTTACCAAGTATCATACCGTTTCAGTTAGGTATAAAATCCAGATCCATCCATTTAACCTAGTATTTAATAATTTTTATTTTGGTTATTTTTACCAAGTATCATACTGTTTTAGTTGGATAAAAATTCCAGATCAGTCAATTTATTTTTTTCTTTATTAAATATTTTATATTCATATTTTTTTAAAACATATCAAATACCTTTACAAAGTATCGCACCATTTCAGTTAAGTATAAAATCCAGATCTGTCCATTTAACCTTTTTTTTATCATCAATATTATTTTTTTCCATATCAAATACCTTTACCAAGTATTATACCATTTCAGTTAGGTATAAAATTCAGATTGGTCCATTTAGCCTTTTTAATCAACAGTTTTTTTTAATGTTTTTTTCCATAACAAATATCTTTATCAAATATCATACCAATTCATTCATTCATTCTTTTTTTTTGGCTTAGTCCCTTTATTTATCAGGGGTTGCCACAGTGGAATAACCTGCCAACTTATCCAGCATATGTTTTACGCAGCGGATGCCCCTCCAGCCACAACCCATCACTGGGAAACACCCATACACTCTCATTCACTCATAAACTACAGACAATTTAGCTTACCTAATTCACCTATAGCACGTCTTTGGATTTGTGGGGGGAAACGCAGCACCCGGAGAAAACCCACATGAACACGGGGAGAACATGCAAACTCCATACAGAAATGCCAACTGACCCAGCCGAGGCTCGAACCAGCAACTTTTTTGCTGTGAGGTGACAGCACTACCCCCTGCGCCACCGTGCCACCCCCATACCAATTTATTTAGGTATAAAATCCAGATCTGTCCATTTAGTCTTTTTAAACATCAATATGATTATTATTATTTTATATATATATATATATATTATTATTTTTTTTTACATATCAAATACCTATACCAAGTATCATACCATTTCAGTTAGGTATAAAATCATAAAAAAAGACTCAGCCACTACCACTGACCAAGAAAAAACAGAAAACTGGTAACAAAATAGAAAACACCAATGTTAGTTCAATAAACCAAAAGATTAATGAATAGCCTAATTTGCATTAGGAGTGGTCACATTATGAATATCTTGTGGACAAATGGCATATTTATTTATTGGCGAGCTGTAGTGTTATATAAAGCGAGAGTGAAATCTGTTTGGGCAACTTTCTCACTCTACATTACAAAATATCTACATTATAACTGTTAATATAAGTTTGATCTGAAGTATAGTCGGTAGTAATAGATTCATTGGCTTGGTTTTATCTAACATTAGCATTCCTTAGTCCCACTGTTTAAACCATAAGATTGAGTCATTAAAATTTATTTTCCCTTTGGAATGACTTAACACCATCACCTCGGCTAAATCATTATTGGTGTGGTTCATGTGGACTCTTGGCTCTTTCCTAATAAAAATGCCACTCGCAGCTGTATGTCTTTTTTTTAACGTCGCACATTTTCATTCAGAGTAACGTCCTGATCGTGACCTCGGGTCACACCTCGGCAATCTGTTCTTGATGAATTAATTTATGGTTCCTGATGTAGCGACCGCCCATCACCGTTTCATTCCCAAACGGCAGATAAACATTTGTTATTGTATAGTTGGCTTCAGAGAATGTCTTCTCAAACCTTTCAGTGAAGAAGAATGACATGAATGTATGTTGATGATAATGTTGTTGTTTATATATACTTGAAAGCAAAGTCGTCTTGGGGTGATCACATAATTAAAGGCTGTGAAAAAGGTTAATAATGCAGAATCAGTTGATTGAATCAGATGATGAACGTTGATCTCTAAAGTGCTTTAAAGCTCCCATGAAATTAAATTAAAGTTTAAGACGTAAGTATCTATTGTTCATTTTTAGGATATCTATAAGTTAGTGTGCTACAAAATTGGCATTTATAAGATATAAAACTGATATAAACATGTAAAGCTTTCAGTTTGTCACTTCCGAATGGATCAGCTATTTTATTCACGTCGCTTAATACTTCAGTTCCTCATCAAATCGTGACCAATCAAATGCTCTCTAGTATCTTACATGCCCCGCCCCCTTCAAGACGCTTGTCATTTGATGCACTCAAACTCAACCACTCTCGCTGGCAGAGCTGTGATAAAACAAAACACTATTGGCTGTGTATTAAAAAGGGGTGGAGCTATACTATGTCCCACCCTTTTATTCATGTTTCAATTCAGATTGTGTCAAACATTGAATTAAAATGCTCATTTCAAAGCACTTTACAGGACCTTTAAATTGTGTTTCTCATGAACAGGTGACTGTCTGGAGGATTGGTAACAATGGCTAAAGATACACCAGAGAATACAAAAAATGATGGAAGGATTGGGATCATTTATGTACAGGTACTTGCGTGATTCATCTGTGCAGCGGAGCTTTTAATATATATTTCAATTCAGGTAAATTCATGTTTATTTAGTTTAGATATTTTTTTTTTATTGATTTTCAGTTTTTTAAACCAGGAAAAACAACAATACAAACTCCTGACCCACACCAATCCAACAGCGGGGTAGTGCTCACATTAGCCGAAGATTAACAAGTTTACATTGTACATGTAGGTCCAAATACAAATAATAATAAAAAAATAATAATAAAAAAATAAAAACAAGTTAAATAAAAAATTTTTAGAGAAAATGTTTTTTTAATACAAACATATAATCATACATACCATCTGTACAGCAAAATCTAATTATTTGAGATTTTCCACATAATTAATAAAAAGTTGCCACACCGTAAAAAAAATCCCCTCCGACCCTCTTAATGAAAACTGGATTTTCTCCAAATAGAGACAAGACATAGTTTCTCTAATCCACTGAGCATGAATGGGAGGGCGAGAATCTTTCCATTATAGCAAAATAGCTCTGCGTGCCAATAAAGTCGAAAAAGCAGTGATTTTACACTTTTGTGAAGGCAACTGTATTTCCTCTGAAGTAACCCCAAACTGTGCCACCTGTGGATCTGGTTCTAACTTGTGCTGAAGAATCACAGATAACCAATCAAATATTAACCACCAGAAATGCTCTAAGGGTGCTTTCACACCTGCCTTATTTAGTTCTGTTGAATCGCACTAGAGTTCGTTTTCCCTTTTGGTACGGTTCATTTGAGCAGGTGTAAATGTAACAATCGTACTCGAGTGCGCACCAAAAGCGGACCAAAAAAGCATACCGAGACCACCTTGAAGAGGTGGTGTCGGTACGCTTTCAAACAAAGTCCTGGAGCGAATTTTTTGTGGTGAGAACATGGTC
The DNA here is from genome assembly GCA_903798205.1 of Danio tinwini. Classification (NCBI taxonomy): domain Eukaryota; kingdom Metazoa; phylum Chordata; class Actinopteri; order Cypriniformes; family Danionidae; genus Danio; species Danio tinwini. Next base: position 5,455,573 of record CAIGQZ010000253.1, read on the forward strand.
CGAACTAAAACTGACCCAACCGCAAAAAGTACTGCGCCTTTATAGACTATTCCAGCTGCCGTAGGCCGATGAGCTGTGCATTATGGAATGTGGAGGAAAAGTATTTGTTGACAGCGCTTTACCAAAAGAGAGAGAGAGAGGGGGGAAACATTACCTAATGGATCATTGGTAATATTTCCGGAAGATGACCATGTTGCAGTTTAGTTAAATTAATTCACGCCTTCTGCTTAAGTGACGTACGATGCACCTTTGCCGTTTGCAATGCCTTAAAACATTGTTTTCCAACCACAGCCGCTCTTCATTCTCGAAATGTATAGTGATGTATACAAACTATATAGTACACTATGAGCAGGGATACAATCAGCCAGCGCAGTCGTCCCTCCATAGTGAAAAGCGTCATTTTGTGTCTGCCGGTTTGTTTATTTGCTGGTGTTCTATTGGCATTTTCCCCGCACATGAATTCTGACCAATCGAAAAGCAGTTTAGGAAATATGTTCAACATCTGGCCAATGAGTGATGTGGACATGAATGCATATTGCTTCTTTTCAACTGGTTTGGACCAAAGCAATCAGTGTGGTGTGAAAGCGACCCAAAGTCGGCAGAAAATGCTACAATGTATCATTTATTGCCCTTGGTCCAGACCAAATAAAGCGAACTACAGATGTGAAAGCACCCTAAGTTAGGACAGGTCCTGAACATGTGAAATAAAGTGCCTTAAGCACAATGACATCTATTGCACAAAGAACTAGTACCAGGAAACATTTGGGCTAATTTAGTCTTAGAAATATAAGCTCTGTGCACTACTTTAAATTGAATGAGAGAGTGCCCGGCACACATTGATGATGAGTGAATTTGTTTAAGGATATCGTCCCACAGATCATCTGAAAACGAACCACAAAGGTCCTTTTAAATTCATGTTTATTTATATAGCACTTTTACAATGTAGACCGCGTCAAAGCAGCTTAGTGTAAAAGTTCTAATAAATTAAAACGGTCAGTCCAGTTTTCAAAGTTTCAGAGTTCAGTTCATATTTAAATGCTTAGTTCATGCCAAAAGGAAAATTCTGTTTCTAATTACTCGGCCTTGTGTCATTTCGATTCCTTGAGAGCTTAATTTATCTTTGGAACACAAATTAAGATATTTTAGATGAAATCCTGGAGCTCTCTCATCCGCTATATACAGCAAAAATGAGACGTTCAAAGTCTGTCCGGACCAGGCCGTATCCTGAGCTGCTGCTGTGGTGGTCATGATGGAGAGCATGAGACTGATTCCTGTGATGCTCCAAGGACAGGCGTGTCTTCGCTGAGGTCCAGCTACTGCGCCTAGACTGCAGCTCTTCACAAGACGTTTGGCCATAGGAGAAATGGTCGTGCCCAACTGAGCCTGGTTTCTCTCGAGGTTTTTTAATTCTTCACTTTGGCCAATTGGTGAAGTTTTTTCCTCGCCGCTGTCGCCACTGGCTTGCATGGTTCGGGATCTGTAGAGCTGCGCATCGATGGAATTGCTCCTCAGTGTTTGGACTCTCAGTAGTGATTATTAAACCACACTGAACTGAGCTAAACTGAACTGAACTTAAACACTGAAAACTGAACTGACACTGTTTCAATTCACTAGAAACTTCCATGTGAAGCTGCTTTGACACAATCTACATTGTATAAGCGCTGTACAAATAAAGATGAATTGAATTGAATCTGTCAAATTAAGCAAAAACTTTGGTTCAACTGCACTCAAACTTCAAACTACTTGATTAAAATGAGCTGAAACAACACAATTCTTGAGATTTCATTGGGACAACTTAATTTTTTTTATACTCAATCCATATAAATTTGTTAAAAGTGTTAAGTTAACTTAATTGATTTGTGTTGGGACAACATGAATGAATTGTGTGGAACCCTACATTTTTACAGTGTGCAGTGGTGAGAAGAGTACTGAAAAATCAAGTAAAAGTGCCATTACTTGCACAAAAATGCAGTGCAAGTAGAAAATCGTATCTTTTGTAAATGTTACTTAAAGTACGAGTAAAAAGTTGTGAAAGGTTCATGTGTTTACATGCAGTTTGTGCATGTGTGTGAAAACGTAACATTCTGGGGGGTGCGTTTCCCAAACAATGATGTAACTCACGGCTGAACTATCATAGTGTGATGCATTGTTTGGCAAAAGAACGAAGTAGTGACGAGTGTTTCCCAAAACCCGTAGTTTTTCTGTCGCAGATCCATCGCTTGAACCACGTTAGTTATAATGTAAAACACCCATAATGATGCTCTTAACGGATGCTCTAACTTCTTTAGAGAACAACCCTATCATTTCATTGTAAATTATATTGTTTTACACAAACACGCATTTAAAATAATATCAGATATTAGTTTTGGTAAAAACATGCACTCGTTTTCCATATTAATTGAAATATATGTAAATGGCACAAACAGGGCCAATGTTTGCTTTACTAATATTATTGAGAAGTTGAACATTAAATATTCTATTCTAAAACATAAAATCACTTACAAAAGCTAACAATATTCTAATATCATATGTAAATCATATAAATTAATAAAAAATGAGCCTTTTTATTATAAATATATTTACTTTAATAATAATATTAATGATGATTATTATTTAGGATATTGTTTATTTATTTAAAAAAAAAGTACAATTTGAAACATCCAAACCACAGCAGAAGGTTTTAACCAACAGACCCATGTCATATACAGTAGCGATACTTAATAAATAACCCACTATAAAATAAAAAAAAATTACGTATGCTGTGTTTTTTATTTTCACAAGCTTTTTTTTTTTATGTGCGATTTGATTGGATGGGAATCACATGACTGATTATTCGATTTTACCCAATCACCATAGACAAGAAAAAAATTAAATAGTGACTGCAGGTTGAAGGAAAATACTAAATTAAACTAAAACTAAAGGTTCAATCCACTTCAATGCGTAAAACGTTAATTTAATTCCTTCATGTTGTTCTAACACAAATCAATTATGTGGAACCCAACATTTTTAGTATAAATGAGATGTAATTAGATTAGCGAACCAAATTCAAATAGCTATTTAAAGCATGACCAGTTAACGCTTGACAAGTTTACCGCAGACTGAGGCGGTGGGGGACGATGGTTCGTCAGTTGCTAGGCGACCATCAACCATTTACAAAGCACTGCAGTGTTTGGGTGTTCTGTGTTTGTCTGAGATAATTCGGTCAGCTTCTGTCATGTGACTCGCGGTGCACTCGCGACATTCATTCAACTGTGTGCGTTTGGAAGGCTCGAGCCGCGCACCTCCATTGGAAATAACTTGCGCAAACACGATATGTGAACGGAGCCTAAAAGGTCGCCATCATTTGCGATCTCCAGCAGTTGATCTTCTTGCATAGACATGCTGGATCACCTGATTTTTGTTGACAAATGTGTTGCGGATCTACTCCTTGGCAGTTCATGGGTCCTTCACTGGGCCTCTTTCCTTTAGCAAAGAAACTTTCCAAAGACGTCTGTTTCTTAGTCATTTTGCTGTTTGTGGGTTAAATTTTGGCACTCAAATGACTGAGATGTAAGCGAGTGAGTACGATCATTTTTCAAAATAAAAGAATTTCCAAAATAAAAGATCATTCAGACTCAGATAATAAATAAAACAGAAATAATTAATGATTTCTCGTTGTACGGCCCGGTATCAATTGATCCACGGACCGGTAGCACTGGGTTAAATGATTAAGTCAAGTCAAGTTGGCTTTATTGTCATTTCAACAATATACAGTGCAGTACACAGTGAAACGAAACAATGTTCCTCCAGGACCAAGGTCCTACATCAAAAAACATAAACTGACAACGTAAAACAGGACCACACACACACTGCTATAAAAATTTAGAAGAATGAAATAAAATAAACTAAAATAAATAAAAATAAGAATAAGAGAGCAAAGTGCAGTTTGTGCAACATTTAGTATGAATAAGACAGGACAGAACAAGAAACAGTAACACTGACCAATACACTACGGATGTGCAAATATTGGATCAAATATAAATACTGTACAGGTAAACATTTGTCATTGAGGTAGACATGTTGTACAGAGCAGTGTGAAAATATTACTGTAGTTGTATGTTAATTTGTGAATGTGTGTGTGTGTGTGTGTGTGTGTGTGTGTGTGTGTGTGTGTGTGTGTGTGTGTGTGTGTGTGTGTGTGTGTGTGTGTGTGT
>CAIGQZ010000253.1:5459775-5470666 GCA_903798205.1 Danio tinwini
TGTGTGTGTGTGTGTGTGTGTGTGTGTGTGTGTGTGTGTGTGTGTGTATCAGTCTAGTTTCTTCATGTTTAGAAGTCTGATGGCTTGTGAAAAAAAAATTGTAGTAATAATACGCAAGTAATAATACAGTTAATTGAGATATTTTGAGAAAAAAGTGTGTAGCATTTTATTCGAATGTACAATTTACACTAACAAACCAATAACTAAGACTATTAGCTCACTAATTAGCTTCTTATTAAAAATAAGATGGTAGTTTTGTTTAGGTATTGAGTATGATTAGGCATGTAGAATGAGTTCATACTTTCTAAGTAATGAAAAACAGTTGAATAGTTAATAATAGGCAAGTAATAAGCTGGTAATTAATAGTGTAAATTAAAACTTAAGGGTTACCCAAAAGTGTATTAAATATGCTCTTGTTTCTCATTGCCTAGTGAGGACAGAAGCTAGCGGCACAAAGTGAAGAAGCTGGGTTATCACAGGTTATCAGTCGATTTGTAAGAACATGCTCTGGTAGTTAAAAAATCCATTGTTGTTTAAATCAACAAAGCAGCGCCTCAGATATATTTCATAGATACGAGACTTGGGAACGCGGAGCTGCGGATTACAGTGGGGGGGGGGGGGGGGGGGAACGTCAACAAAAGCACCCATATCTCAGATCTCTCATATATACCCTTCGGGATGTTTGTCTTTTGTACACATCGTTCATTAATTTCATTCACATCTACTGCGGAAATTACACCTGTATCGCCAGCCACGAGGCCTTTCTATGATTTGTTCGGGAAAGATATCATCGACCTAGCCTGATCTGTTCATTTAATACGATGGGATTCACTCACAGCCGAAGCGAGACTATGGAGATAGATCAGTCTCAAAAATAATACATTTACAAAATAAAATTAATACACAATTCACATTTACAAAATTCAATTTTAAATTCAATACACAGTTCATAAATATGTAAACACAATTAGTAAATATGCAAATCCAATTCGTAAATTTACGAATCCAATTCATAAATTCAAAACACAGTTTGTAAATAAACAAATCCAATTTGTAAATTTAAAACACAATTTATAAATACTCAAGTTACAATTCGTAAATTTAAAAAACTATTCGTAAATACACAAATTCAATACATTAATTAAAAACACAATTCGTAAATACACAAATCCAATTTGTAAATTCAAAACACAATTTATAAATACTCAAGACACAAATCATAAGTTAAAAACACAATTTGTAAATATGCAAATTCAAAATGTAAATTAAAAACACAATTCATAAAACACAAATCCACTTCGTAAACTCAAAACACAATTTGTAAATACACAAATCCAATACAGTTACGTAAATTAAAAACACAATTCATAAATATGCAAATACAATTTGTAAATACGAAACAATTCAAAACACAAGCGTTAATTAAAAATACACCCCACGACCTGAGCCCTGAAAAACAGAAGAAAATGAACACAATTCATAAATACACAAATCTAATTCGTAAATTAAAAACACAATTAGTAAATTCAAAACAATTCGGAAATACACAAAATCAATTATTTAATTCAAAACACAGTTCGTAAATTCCAAACAATTTATAAATACACAAATCCAATTCGTTAATTCAAAACACAATTCGTAAATTCAAAACAATTTGTAAATACACAAATCCAATTCGTTAATTCAAAACACAATTCGTAAATTCAAAACAATGTGTAAATACACAAATCCAATTCATTAATTCTAAACACAATTCGTATATTGAAAACATAATTCTTAAATACACAAATCCAATTCGTTATTTCAAAACACAGTTCGTAAATTCAAAACACAATTCGTAACTACACAAATCCATTTCTCAAATTCAAAATACAATACATTTGATACAATTATACAAAAATACAATAGATTTTTACTTGTGAATTTACCAATTTTATTTTTTTATTTACATGTTAGATTTGCATATTTATGAATTGTATTTTGAAAATGTAATTTGCACTGTGAATGTGTGAGTTTTATTTTTGCGAATGTATATTATTTTTGAGACTGATCTGGCTCCATTTGAGACTGACAGAAGAACACGCATATTTCTTTGTTTTTATTTTCATTGTGCGTGTCATTGTCTTTGCCATACATATGCTAGCGGGGGTGGCTAGCGGCGTCCATCGCCAGAGCTTAGCTAAACGGCCATCTGTCTGCAATGTCTGTCAATGCACACACAATCCAATAAGAACAGCAATGTAATTCAGGCATTTTTCACACCTCTACACTCCAAAGGGAACACCGACACGCCGCAGGTTTGGATAGTGACACTAAGCTGCCGTTCATCCTCTCTGAACGTGTGCGTGGCATGATAGCGGGTATTTAGCACTCATAAAACCAATCCTATTATGTGGATGTGTGTGTTGTTCTGACTGAGTCTCATTATCTGTGTCTCTCTCATGTTCACTGTACTCGGCTCATTGTGAGAGTGGTTTTCCGGGTCTGTTGGGACGGGTGGTAATTCCTCCTTGTTTGTGGTTCTTAACCTTTCAGCAGCTGTTTGGGTCCTGGGAGGATGTTCACCTGTGACTCTTCTTATGGGATTTCACAACATCTGCTCAGGCACTTCCGACAATAGAAGTTTTGAAGTTGTATTTTTGATATAACAAGGCATGAAAAGCTGCATTTAATTAGTTTTTGACCTCATGCTTTATTTAAAGGGGATCTATTATGCCATTTTTTTATTTTTATTAAGGGGTTTAAAGACAGCTGTGAGGCAATAGTATGTGAATATAGCCAATCTCTAATGGTAAAAATGGCAATTCTATATTTTTTAATAATCAAACTTGATTAAAACAGTGCATAAACATTTTGATTGACCTTCTCTCTTTGTACATGTCATCAGAGGGAGAAAGACCCTCCTTTTTTTGCTATTTACCATGGTGGAAAAACTGAACTCTTTACTAGCGAGAAAACAGTTAAATAGACCAAATGCAGCGCGAGGATAAAGAACGAGCCTTCTCCATTCAGCCTCTTTACTTTCTTTTTACTGTACTTTTAGTCTTTACGTTACTTCTTTACTTTTGTGTAAGGAAACGGTGGAAACACTCTACTGAAGTCATTCATTAGCCTACATATTTAATTTTGTTTGTTAAGCGGAAAGTTTTGTTTTAAAACAATTTCTAAATTCAGTTCTAGTTTCCAGCAAATAAGTGAAGCTTATTTATGAACTAATTTTCAGAGGATCAAGTGCTTATGATTGCTTGCAGCCGGCCCCGCATTATTCAATTTATGATTCCCCAATCAGACGATTCCTAATGCCACTACATATATCTAAGTTCCATATCACAGACATCTTCGTTTTGAAGAATCCCCCCCTTCCACCCCTACTCCTCCTCCTTTCCTAGATGGGTGGCACGGTGGCCCAGTGGTTAGCACTGTTGCCTCACAGCAAGAAAGTCACTGGTTCTAGTCCTTACCAAGTCAGCTGACATTTCTGTGCGGAGTTTACACGTTCTCCCCGTTCTCACATGGGTTTCTCCCGGGTTCCCTGGTTTCCTCTCACTATCCAAAAACATGCAACTTAAGTTAATTGACTAATCCAAATCGGCACCATAGACATGTTCCTAGTAAGTAGTTATCTCCTTAGAGCAATCACTAACTGTTCATTAACTACTACAGCAGGGGAGTTCTCGAGGTCTATCTGAGCTCAAAGTCCCCTCCCGCCTTGCTCGAGGATCTTATGAGCTCAGGGCTCTCTCCCGGGACAGCATGCCAAACACCTTTATGATCAATCATCAGCTAAGTGAAAACTCTTGAAATGAACAATAATAATGAAGTGGGGTAAAAAACAACATGTTTTTAAAACGAGACAAGTGGACAAATCTAAACTTATTTTAAATGAAACAAATATAAATATGCATATAATAAATAATTCTGCAAATAATAACATTCATTTATTTCTTTTCCGTTGGCTTAGTCAAACATATATAGTTTTGTAACAATTTAATCCTTTATTTTTTCATATGTAAAGATATTTGTGTATTGCTGTACTTCCTGTGTGTATTAAGCAATGTGTAAGCGTTTGCGCCTGCATAGGTGCAATAACTAACGTGATCTGTGCTGGATTATAGACCAGCTTTTAGTTGGTCAATGACACAGTCTATTTATGTTCCTCAAAATAGCAACAATGCGCCTTACCACACCTCCTTTATAGACTGGCACACTCATGAGTCCACAAAGTGGCGCAAATGGATTTGCTATTTAAACAACGTGGCGCAAAACATGAAAATTAAGTTTGCGCTGGTCTGAAAATAGCAGCAAATCATGCCAAACACACCAAAGGCACTTTTGTGTTCCAAAAAGTAACCTTTTTTGTTGCTAGGCAACAACTGAATCAGCTGCTTATTGTGCGCGAGTGTTGCTGCTGATATTGGTATAATTTTAATATTTAATAATAATATTTAATAATAATGAAGTCATACAGCTAATAATTCAAAACAGTAACCACAAATCTCTCCTCCATCTTTAAAAGTCTCCATAGTCATTCTGAAAACACAAACACTGCTGTCACCTCAACGGAAACCCCGCCTCTGCTTTCATTTGATTGGAGAATAAAAAAGACGTGACTGACGTAACACTATTTTTTTCACTCAGAAGTTGACTTTTTTTAAATGTGAGCCCACAGTGCGCATCGACAAAAACGCGAGGGGCAGCAGCCGGTTAAAATGCGAGGGGGGCACAGGGCACATAAACAGCGCACAAAACGCTTTCGGCCAAAATTATTCAAAAAAGGCACTTCTCAACGCAAAAAGCGTGTTCGGTGTTATTGGCCCCTTAGGATGCACAAATGAAACCGCAGTTTTCATAAACGACATTTTTATGAGCCACGTGTTTTAAATGTTTACGTTTTTTCACAGAGATAACATTAGTATTGTTTTGACTCCGCTACTATGGTGATACAAATGTTTATAGCTCCGCCCTCTTTTCAAAAGAGTACAATCTCATTTGAATTTAAAGCGACAGTCACCAAAACAGCTCAATTTGGACTAATCCTAAAAGCCTAGTTTTAAAAAAATGTAGAAATATATACTGTATATTTGTGGAGTGTTTTGTGCTAACACTTCACATACACATTATAGTAACATCAGAGACTTATTTTACATCTTGTAAAAATGGGTATAGTGGGTCCCCTTTTAAGGTACAATTCATGCTATAATATAACAAACCATTACCTAAGACTTTTGCTCAATAAACTACTAATTAACAGCTTATTAACAGTAAGGTAGTAGTTGGATTAGGGATGTAAGATCATACTTTATAAATACTGGTAATAAACAGCCATTATCTTCATAGTAATGAGGTAACAAGCCAGTTGTTAAATTTGCAATAGAAGATCTTGCAAATTGCTAACGTTAGCCTGTTAGCAATGAAAGCCTACATCCCACTCTGCTTAATTTCATTGGCTTAATGTGATGTTAATCCCCAATTTAGCCAAAGACAGTGACTCATTTTATTTTTATTGACAAACATGCATTTTAGTGAAATTAAGAAATGTCACGGGGTGCAGTAACAAACTTTAAAACCCTTTAACTGTGCCTGAAAACTGTTTAAAAATTAACTAGCTGTGCACTGTTTAGCAGCTAGGCACATTAATATTGAATTCAAGCTTCAACTTCAGCAAATGGATATCAAGTAGGCTTTTTCTGTTACTAGACCTACTGTATTTTCTTGAGCTATACATTGTAAAGAGCTTCACATAATTTACACCTTATTTTACTGGTTAGGTTGTTTTTTGCCATGATCTAGGCAATAAAAGAGTATTTTCACCAGTTAAAGTGGCTGATTACACGTCCCTTTACCCTCCCAGGCTTTATTTGCAGGAGCATCTGGCTGTCACGATGTCCTGTCACAATAACCTTCTGAATTTTCCTCTAATTAAGGGCTAGCCTGCATGCTCATAATTCAGCATAAAGTGCAATTTCCAGTGTTTATTAGCATTAATAAATTTATTTTTTGCACAGAGTGCCTTATGAATGGTGTAGACACAGATGTAGCCCACATTTGTCCCAATCTTTTTGAAAGAAACTGAATTAAGCTGATTAATGAAAAGTGAGACTTTTTGCTAGCTATTTATTCTGGATTAAAAGAGACAAAATCATGATGCTATTCAACAATTTTGTTACAGTAAAATGCAAAATTCACGGGACACCGTTGACCCATCATTTTAAATCACATTCAGATTCTGGTCTAAAGGTATGCTCACGCACCAAGGACAATAATTTATAACTGTAACACAAGCTAAAAAGATTAAAAATGGGTAAAGTCAAGGAAATTTACTTTACAGATATAAGAACAGAACAGGAGAACGATAGTGATTGGAGTCACTTTCATAATAGTTGTTTTCTCTAGCTAGTAAACAATAATTATATTGATAACCAATCAGAATCTGTCCTTCAAAGTCACGGATATCCTATACAAGCTGTATCTAAAGTTAACAGATAAAATTAGGATACAGTCAAATCATCAGATTTGTGTGTTTAAAGGGGACCTTTCATGCAAAAATCACTTCCATAAGGGGTTTAAACGCAGTTGTATGGCAACATGTAATGGTAAAAATTTATTAATTCTATTTTTTATAATCACACTTGATAAAAACAGTTTGCAGAACACTTTGATTGACATTCTCCCTTTGTTCGTGTCATCAGAGGGGAAAGCCCCTCCCATTAGTGACCATCTCTCTCTCATTAGCATAGACAGCCCTGAGTGGGAAGCAGCCGTCTGCCATTAGAGTATTGTTGGCATTTGTAGCTCCGCCCTTTTTTGAAAAGAGCACAATCTCATTTGAATTTAAAGTGACAGTCACCAAAATGGCACAATTTGGATCAAAGCCTAAAAGGTGCAGTTTTTAAGAGTTATAAAACATTATTTATGGAGTATTTTGAGCTGAAACTTCGCATACACACTCTGGGGACATCAGAGACTTATTTTACATGTGGTAAAGTGGGGAATCCCCTTTAAAGCTTGCAATATAAATTTGCGGCTTTTGGTTCCCATTTCGGTTTCTCACATTAACATATAGATTAGTAATCCCTAAGCTCTATTTGATTATTGACTCGGCTTTACAGGTGTCAAATCCAGTTACTGGAAGGCCTCAGCTACACAGTGTAACTTCAACCCTAATTAAACACATCTAATCAAACTAATTGAGTCATTCAGGCTTGTTTGAAACCTGCAGGTAAGTTTGTCAAAGCAGGATTGGAACTAAGCTGTGCAGAGCTACGGCCCTCCAGGATCTGGATTTGACACTTGTGCTATTATAGAATAAAAGCACAAAACTAAACTATTGGCCGCCAGTATCTTATTACGTATTAGTTGGCCCACATGGAATTAGTACCCGCAGAAATGTGCAGATTTTCAGAGATTTTTGACCCTATAATTCCATCTATTTACTTATGTAAATGTGTATTTATTCAGTTTTATTTATACTTTTATTTGTTATATTATTGAACATGCAAATGTTTAGATGATTTGTGAACAAAGCCATTTGAAAAGTACAACTTTCTGTCTTTTAGTAGATGTATTATAGCAGTGTTTCCTAACTCTGTTTCTGGAGGCACACCAACAGTACATATTTTGGATGTTTCCCTTATCTGACTCATTCATTTCAGGTTTTGGAATCTCTTCTAATGTTCTGATGAGATGATTCAGGTGTGTATGGTTAGGGAGAGGTTGAAAATTTGTACTGTTGGTGTGCTTTTAGGAACAGGGTTGGGAAACACTGTATTGTATTACACTACCTGACATAAGTATTGTCATAGATTCCAGTTAAAAGAGCGGCAAATAATAACTTGAGTTCTAGTTGATCATTTGGAAAAGTGTCAGAAGGTAGATTTTTCTGATTAATCATCTGTTGAACTGCATCCCAATCACCACAAATACTGCAGAAAACCTATTGGAACCCGCATGTACCCAAGATTCTCAAAGAAATCAGTCAAGTTTGGTGAGGGAAAAATCGTGGTTTGGAGTAACATTCCATATAGGGGCGTGCAAGAGGCTCGCAGAGTGGATGGCAACATCAACAGCCTGAGGTATCAAAACATTGTGCTGCCCATTACATTACAAACCACAGGAGAGGGCAAATTCTTCAGCAGGTTAGCGCTCCTTCTCATACTTCAGTCTCTACATCAACGTTTCTGAAAGCAAAGAAGGTCAAGCTGCTCCAGGATTGGCCAGCCCAGTCACCAGACATGAACATTATTGAGCATGTCTGAGGTAAGATGGAGGAGATGAATCCAAATAATCTTGATGAACTCTGGGAGTCCTGCAAGAACGCTTTCTTTGCCATTCCAGATGACTTTATTAATAAGTGATTGCAGTCATTGCAGAGATGTATGGATGCAGTCCTCCAAGCTCATGGGAGTCATACACAATATTCATACTTTTTCCACTGCACCATGATTTCTGCACCTTTGTTTCTGTTAAGTGACAAGACTTTTGTCTAAGCAAAGTCAGACCTTACTGTCCTAATTAATTTACTGCAGGTATACTCCTGATTCATCTCAAGCTGACTGTCTGACCACAATATTAAGATAAATCCCAGGTTATCCACATTGCATTTGGATATTTTATGCTATCCAAAATGATCATTTAGATTGGTCGAAAACACTAAATCTGTACACAAGTGGCCATAACGGATGCATTTGAGATGCATGTTACTATCAGGTGTAAACAGAAATCTGTCTCGCCTGACCACTTGCGATCGGATCACCCGAGGCGGATTTTAATCCCAGGTGTAAACAGCACAGGGCTTATCTCCAACACATCCGCTCATCCGTTACCAGTGTCAGGAGAGCAGGACTCTTGTTTGTTTCTGTCCAGGCTTGTCAAAGCTCAAACACTGCAGTTCTTCAAAAGCCAGAACGGCACATAGGGAGAGAGAGAGAAAGTGTAAAATGCATTTGCAGCCAATCAAAACAATCCAGTAATTGATATTTAAGCTGCTTTTCATGTCATGTTAGAATTTTTGACATGAATAACTGCAGTTAGTTCCTGCTGGTAGATGCTATTATTACGCCATTATGTCAAAAGGCGCGCTTCGTTAATGATCTGTCTGTTGACAAAATACATTGTTTTAGGGGTTTGTTTGCAAGGAAAAAATACACCATTTAAAGGTTTGATGTTAATAAGATTTTTTTATATATATATTTGACTTTAAACCTCCTTTGATAGCTCCATTTACTCCATTACTACAAGTCTTTCTTTTATTTGATTAAAACACATGTTATGAAATGTTATATTTTAACATAATGGTTTTGTATTTGATTAAATTAAAGTGGAATATTCAGCAGTAACCATGTAAGTCTATAAGTATAATCAGCCTGATCTCACGAGGACACGTAACTATTTTACATTTTGTCAATTAACTGGCTAATTCGTATGAATTAGTATGAGTTCAGTTATATGTAAATGTATAATTTTTAAAAGGAGGAGTGGCGACCAACCCTGCCCACCCAACTGTCATTGAGGGAAGAGCAAGTCATACTAAATTGTACGAATGAGATTGTACGAATTCACACGATTTGCAACTAAATCAAAAAGTTACGAATTGCCGTGCGATAGAGTTGGTATAACTCATTCTAATATGCTGGTTTGGTGCTCAAAATACATTTACATTTTTTAGTTGTGAATTATTAAAAACCATTGTGCTGTTTAATATTTTGTGAAAACGGTGATTATTTTTAATGTTCTTTAATGAATGGACAGTTCAAAAGAACATCATTTATTGGAAATGGAATAATTTTTGCAAAATAACTAAGCCAAATGTCAAATTCTCTATCTTTAACTGAATAAAACAACCCAGGCTCATTAGAAATATGTGATATGTGGTAAAAACTAGCCTAGAGCACAATCTGCTGTTAAAAACTAGCCTAGAGCACCAGCTGCTGTTAACAATTAGCCTAGTGTATAATTTGCTGTTCGAAACTAGCCCAAAGTGCCATCTGCTGTTAAAAACTAGCCTAGTGCGCCATATTATCTGCTGTTATAAACTGGCTTAGAGCACCATCTGCTCTTAAAAACTAGCACACAGCATTATATGCTGTTAAAAATTAGCCTAGAGCACCACCTGCTGTTAGAAACTAGCCCAAGGTATTATCTGCTGTTAAAAGCTAACTTAGAGCACCACAAGCTGTTAAAAACTAGCCTAGAGCACCACCCGCTGTTAAAAAAACTAGCTCAGAGCATTATCTGCTGTTAAAAACTAGTCTAGAGCACCATCTGCTATTAAAACTTAGCCTAGAGCATTATCTGCTGTTAGAAACTAGCCTAGAGCGCCATCTGCTGCTTAAAACTAGCCTAGAGCGCCATCTGCTGCTTAAAACTAGCCCAGAGCGCCATCTGCTGTTTAAAACTAGCCTAGAGTGCCAGCTGCTGGTAAAAACTCGGCTACAGTGCTATTTGCTGTTAAAATCTAGCCTTGAATGCCATCTGCTGTTAAAAACTAATCCAAAGTATTATCTGCTGTTAAAAACTAGCTTGCAGCGCCATGTGCTGTTAGAAACTAGCCTAAAGCACCATCTGCTATTAGAACCTAGCCTAGTGTATAATTTGCTGCACGGAACTAGCCCAAAGTGCCATCTGCTGTTAAAAACTAGCCTAGAGCACCACCTGCTGTTATAAACTAGCTCAGAGCATTATCTGCTGTTAAAACCTAGTCTAGAGCACCATCTGCTATTAAAAACTGTTCTAGAAAGCCAGCTGCTGTTTTAAACTAACCTAGAGCACCATCTACTGTTAAAAAATAACCTAGAGCCCCCTCTGCTATTAAAAACTAGCCTAGAGCACCACCTGCTGTTAAAAAAAGCACAGAGCATTATCTGCAGTTAAAAACTAGTCTAGAGCAACATCT
>CAIGQZ010000253.1:5484538-5498114 GCA_903798205.1 Danio tinwini
ATAATAATAATAATAATAATAATAATAATAATAATAATAATAATAATGGGGCGACACGGTGATGCCTCGGCTGGGCTGACATTTCTGTGTGGAGTCTGGAAGGGCATCCGCTGTGTTAAACATATGCAGGATAACTTCATTCCACTTTGGCGACCCCAGATTAATAAAGGAATTAAGCCGAAAAGAAAATTAATGAATGAATAATAATAATAATAATAATAGTAATAATAATATAATTATGAACTAATTTTATATATTTTATATCTCAAGGCACTTTACACAATTAAAAACAAAAAATACAGCATAAAAACAAAACAAAATTATTTTCTTTTTTAAAGTATAATTTATTTTATTTTTGTATTTTTTAAGTATCTTTTTTAAAAGTACCATTTATTGTACACTAAAAACTTTATTTCTTATTATTTGTAAGTAGTGTGTTTAGAAAAAAACATTGATTGATTGATTGATTCATTCATTCATTCATTCCCTGGTCTTTTGATATTCTTGATTCTGATTGGCTGGAAAGTGTCGTAATTGATCATAAACTCATTCAATGCACTAGTAATTCCAGTCAGTTTCAGTTGCCGTAGCCTTAATTTCTTAATTTAATCTCGAGCTTGCCGACGTGCTTCACCCAGGAGCCAATGAGGATTAACCAACTCGCTAATAATAAAAATATTTGCAATAAGGTAGCTAACAGATGTTACTATGAGCTATTAGATGCCCTTGTCATTACACATACATACAATCTCGCTTGCGCACGCACAATGACAGGGGGTCGCTTGGGGATTTCCATAAGTCAAATAAATTTGATGAAGCTATTAGAATGACCGTATTTTATCCATAACCCACAGAAGATAAAAATAGTAAATAATAGTCGCATAAAAAAGCAAAATAAAGTATGCAAATAAAAAGCCATAAGCCTTTTAATAAAAATTTTTTTTTGATTCATTTCCTAGTGATTATAGGCTATGTATTTAGGTGCATTTAAACAAAACAGATTTATTAAACAGATATATTTATTTAAATCATATTTCAGTCACCAAACATATTGAGAAATTGAGTGATAATACAATTAAATTCAAGCAAAATATTGCAAAAAAATTACAACCTACCAAATTTTAGCTTAATTTTTCAATTTTTTTGCTTCTCTTGATTTTTGTCCTCTTTTTAAAATTTATATTAGATATTTTTCTATACCATATTAATTTGGGTGTACTAGTTTTTGGACTGTTATAGTAAGTTATTTTCTTAGATTAGCTCCAGATTTGGCTTCAGTACTGACTAATCTAATGTATATGCACAAATATAATATTGTATAGCTTACTATTAAAAATATGAATTTAAAAATAGATTTGTGAGGGGTGTACTTATATACTGAGCACTGTATGTTAGATTAACAACACGGCAATAGCGTCAGCTGCAGCAGATTGATTTTATAGCACCAGGTTAAATTTTCTGGCACCTTTATTGCAATCAAATACATTAAAAATAAATACAGGCCACAACTGAACACTGAGGATGATCTCTGAATGGCGGTCAACATCTAGCAGCTAAATGTGTCTGGAAAATTATTTAAAGGCTTTTATTTTCATAAACCGCGCGGATGTGAATGCGTCTGAGTGTTCTGATTGGTTACAGTAGACGTCTCACATCAGCGCGTTCCAGACGCGAATGTGCTCTTTCCGGCAATCTTCCTTCTGCGTTCACACAGAGCAGAATTCCAGCAAATTACCATTAATGTTACAACTTGTTTTTCTGGAAAATTGCTAGAATGAATTTACCGGTATTTTCAAAAAGGGCCTGTTCACACATTCAGACATTCATTAATTTTCCGGAAAGGTCTGTATGTGTGAAAGGGGCTACTGTTACATAATAACAGCCCCTTTCACACAGTGATACCTGTAAATATCTGTCAAATTTCCGGAATTACTTTACCAGTAAATTCAAAAAAGCCTTGATCACATAGGCAAGGACGTTACAGAATTTTTCCAGAAAAGACCAATCACACATCTATTCCAAAATACTGGTAAATTCTGACATCATTAACCAAAAATGACCTCTAAACGGCTGCGCTTGTATTTGTAAACATTTGACTACATTACACACTCTGTGGATGGAGAATTATTGTGATTAACTTCGATGAAAACATATGGAGTAACACTTTCGCATGTCGAGATGTACATAATATGCATGTATGCTGGCGCTCACCGGCTGCTTCACTCGCCAAGCAACTGAAGGAAGCAGAGCTTGAAGGTAAACAAACAGCGGCTTCTCATAAGCATTTTATCAATAATTATTTACACAGTTGGCTTTCAGAAGGAACATACAGTAGAATCGTTATCTGACTAACATCTAGCAGCTTAATGTGTCTGGAAAAACATTCAAAGGCATTTACCTAAAAAAAAGTGCGGATGTGAATACGTCTGAGTGTTCTGATTGGCTGGAGTAGACGTCTCACGTCAGCACGTTCTAATCGTGAACGCGCTCTTTCCGGCAATCTTCCTTCTGCGTTCACACAGAGCAGCATTCAAGCAAATTACCGGTAATGTTACAACTTGTCTTTCTGGAAAATTGCTCGAACGAATTTACCGGTATTTACAAAAAGGGACTGTTCACACATTAAGACCCTCCGGAAAATTGCAGGTAATTTTCTAGTAAGGTCTGAATGTGTGAAAGGGGCTAATGTCTTGCATAATTCCCCCAACTTGCCTAATTACCCCGGTTAAGCCTTTAAATTGCACTTTAAGCAGAATACTATTAACTTAAAAAAGATCTAGTCAAATATTATGTACTGTCATCATGGCAAAGAAAAAATATATAACTAGTGTAGTGATTTTGTTTGGACTGTTCCAGTAAACTTTAGTTTGTTTTATAAATAATTTTATTTTCTTATTTTTATAATTTTCGTCCAAATAAAATAATTAATAACCTTATAAAAGTATACGGGAAATGTGCGTTTTTTGTTTTAAAATCAGTTTTACGTTGAGTGATGTCACTTCCTTTAGCTCCCGTCCCTCTCTCGTCAGAACGGATTTGGACTTGAGTGAGACAGGTATGATGTAAATGTGCTTTGTGATAAAATATTAAAATATAGCCGATTAAGTTAAAATATTTGTTCATATCAGTGGATGACATGTTTTGATACTGGATTGAGTCAAATAGTGTGCTTGTTAAGCATTATTTTTCAGTATAAAGTGAGTTTTGTGTTATGAGCTGTTATTGCCTTGGTTCAAGTTACCGCCCGCGCCAATTTTTTAATGGCGGATTATATATTCTTTTCCTATCGACTTTGCTATGCACACATAATTAAAAAAGGTGGATTATGTCTTTGAAATCATCATGCAGTTAAAATGGTCAAGAAATATTGTCGTTTTATGTCCAGTTTGTGCCTTTGTAGTCATGTATTTTTGAGTTGTTAATCTGCTTCAGTGTTAATGGGGACAGTGGTTCACTTTTCTCTCTTCTGAGAGTGCTGTGTGGTGATTATCACTGTCCTGTCTTTAATAAACTGCAGGTATTTAATTGTAACAAAATAATAATCACTATACGATACAATTTAAGATAGTCTGAAACAATTTTCTGTATTTTTAATGTATGAAATTGTATGTAGAAATGTAGAAATATATAAATGTTACTTATTAATATATAATATTATTTAATTGTGTATATTATTATTAATATGTTATGGAAGGTTGTGCGTATGTGATGTAAATTGTGTGTTTGAAGAAAACAAGAGAAACAAAATGTTGTATTTTAAAAAGAGTTTATTGTAAAATGAGAATGGATTTGGACTTGAGTGAGACAGAACAGAGAACTGAGTGTGCACTGTGTGGTGATTATCACTGTCCTGTCTTTAATAAACTGCAGACGTGATCCACCAAAGCCAGTGGTGTCGTGGAATTCTTTGTGGCGAGAGACGAAGTCTGCTACACTATTATGCTTAGAAATGTGTTGAAACAATCTTCTTTCCGTTAAACAGAAATTGCGGGAAAAAAACTGCCTGGTCTCATGAGGAAACGGAAGTATTTTACGTTTTGTCAGTTTAGTGGCTAATTCGTACAAGTTCAGTCGTACGAAAATGTACGATTTTAAAAAGGAGGCATGGCACCTAACCCTGCCCCTAACCCCAACGTCATTGGGTGATGAGCAGTTCGTACAAATTTGTACGAATTAGATCGTACCAATTTATACAAATTAGCCACTAAATCAAAAAGTTACGAATTGTCGTGAGATTGCTTTGGAAAAAATATATACAGGGGGCGCTAATAATTATAATTTCAACTGTACATTCACATTGTTCTGCGTCAAAATGTCATGTTTAATTCTAACTTTGATTACCAACTGAATGAAAATTCAATAAAAAAATACACTTTTTGTGCTATTTAAAAAAAGCATTTAATGATGCCATCATTTTCATTTCTATATGAAATATTCTTTTAACTGTGCATCTAAAAAGGTTCACCTGGAGGCTGAGGAGACGATTCACACTCAATAAATGCCTTTACTTTTTCATTTGTTTATATTTATTCACAAGGGATACGGCACACATTCCACAGCAGAACTTTATATCTGATCTTTTAATGTTGACGCCGCTATGCCAAACTGAATTCATTTCAGTGCTTTACTATTGCATCACATGTATTTACGTGTGCGTGTGTGTGTTTATTTCCGCACTTCTTTCCACCTCCCTGCACATGTTCGTAAAGTTTCTCTCCGTCTTCCTCTACCTGTCTCTGTGTATTCATCACATCAACTTTACATTCACACTGAGCTGCTTTTGTCCACATTTCCAGCTCGGTTGCTTTTGGCAGAATTGTGTTAATATACTGCACTCTCTCTCTCTCTCTCTCTCTCTCTCTCTCTCCTCCTGCTCATCCAGTAGTAGAGGCAGAGATGGAGAAGAGATGTAGCGGAGCGTAACGCATAGAGTCGTCCTGTGGCCCGCAGCAGAACTCGTCACACTAGCACTGCCAAAACACATGATGGCTGTGGAAAAACTGCCTCTCCCACTGCTGCTGTACATCAGCTCTGTCTGTCCTGCTTTCTTATTGTTGTTCTGAAAGTTTGTGCATGGTGCAGTGATGTTAGACGTCGAGGCAGATGCTTTAATGGTTGTGAGAAGTATACTGCTCAATCCTGGAAGTTAGTCTAGTGGGGTTTTTTCGGGTTTACTAGAAATGGTTCCATATTACGGGACGGTGTCTCAGTGGTTAGCACTGTCATCTCACAGCAAGAAGGTTGCTGGTTCGAGTCCCAGCACCTCCAGGTTCTCCGGTTTCCCCCAGAGTCCAAAGACATGCGCTATAGGTGAATTGAGTAAGATAAACTGGCTGTAGTATATGAATGTGTGTGTGAATGTGAGTGTTTGGGTGTTTCCCAGTACTGGGTTGTGGTTGAAAGGGCATCCGCTGCGTAAAACATATGCCAGAATAGTCGCAGTTCATTCCACTATGACGACCCCTGATAAATGAGGAACTAAGCTGAAGGAATATGAATGTTGCCATGTTATTAATGATAGGTCATTGGATTTAAAGGTCCCGTCAAATAAAAATAATCAATAATCTAAATAAAGTTTTATAGATGTTAGCATCAATATGTCTTATCTATCTAGGATATCTATAAGCTACACTGTAAAAAAAAAAAAAAAATCAGTTATTTTATGTTGTTTTTTTTCTCACAGCTAGGGTGCAAGGAAAAAAAATCGTTAAATAATGACTGTTAAATTACAGGCATTTACCGTAAAAAATGGTAAATTACAGGCATTTACTGGAAATTAACATTTAAGGAGATTTCTGCAATTTAACATCTGTTATTTTACGGTAAATGTCTGTAATTAAACAGACATTAATTTTTGTTTTTTTTCAGGCACCTTTTTTATATTGTACACTCTCAGAAAAAATGGTACAATGTTGTACCAAAGAAGGTACAAACACTTGTCACTGGGGCAGTATCTTTTTATAGAACAGAATTGTACCTTAAGACAAAGAAACTAATTTGTAGCATTGCAGTTTGTACCTGTAAGGACATGATTTGTACCGTGGGAAACCAAAATGTACCTTTATTTTTTAAAACCTGCAGATGCAATATTGTACCTTTATCAAATGTACAAATCTGTTGCATGAAAGTGACAAGACACTTTGTACCTTAACAGTGTCAAATGTGTTCCTTCAAGAACTATTTAAAGGTATTTTGCTTTTTCCAAAATGAATCAATTTATTTTCAGTCAATATAAAACATCAAATACATTTATTAAACAATGTTTCAGTTTACAAAAAAGTTACTTTTTGTGTAAATACACGTTTTTAATTTACAATAAAGAATAAAAAAAAGTTTACCATAAATCAAAAGATCCATTTTTTGCTAAACATTTCACAACATTTTTTACAAAAATGTTACAGAAACACATTCTCCCATGTACAGTATAAAACAGTTTTTTTTTTCTGATTTTCACACATCTTTGTAATCACTTAAAAGTTAATTTAATTTACTTAATTTTAAAATAGAAATATAATTATGCAAAAGTATTGTAATGAGAAATGCACAATGTTTGATTAGTTTTACAATACTAAAATGACTGCATGAACACTTGCATATGCAGGACTTTTGCCAGCTCGTGTGTATATTGCAAAGCAAATTGATAGTGGATATCAATTATGAAAATGTATTTATCAAAAAAATTTTACCTAATGTTTATTAAAAATGCCTTAAATGTTTAGTTTACAATACCTATATAGTTTTGTTTTACCAGTTGTTTTGTATTATAGAACTTAATAATTAGTGTTTATGAGTTTCTTTAAACATATGCTTAATATGATGATTCATGTTTTAATAGGGAAATTATTCATACAGTCACTTTGCCTTTGCAGTAATATTTATTTTCATAGATATTGTAATAAAGAAGTTGTCCAACTCTTATGTACCTTTTCTATGAGAACAGTTGTGTACCTTCATTTCAATTGGGTACAGAACAATATCATAAGAGGTCTTTTCTGTACTCTATAAGGTACAATTTTTACAAAGGTACAAAACTGTTTCTTAAGGAACATTTTTTGTACCACCGTGTACCTTTTTTCTGAGAGTGTAGTGTGCTCAAAACAGTGACAAAATTCATGTTTAGAAGATATAAACATCCAATGCTTGCAATTTGTCACTTCCACCTAAATGGATACATTTTTTAAATAGTGTTTTTAGCCTGATCTCACAAGGAATTATAACTATTTTCGTTTTGTCAGTTTAGTGGCTAATTTGTACAAATACATAGGAGTTCAGTCGTACAAAAGTGTACGATTTTTAAAAGGAGGTGTGGCACCAAACCCAGCCCCTAAACACAACCGTTATTGGGGGATGAGCAAATCATACTAAATTGTATGAATGAGATTGTACACTCTCAGAAATAAAGGTACGTGAGTTGTCACTGGGGTGGTACCTTTTCGAAAGGTACAAATTTGTACCTGAAAGGTCCATATTAATACCTCAAGGGTACATATTAGTACCTAAAAAGTACAAAAGTGTTCCCCTTAAAATTTTTTGTTACTAATATGTACCCTTGAGGTATTAATGTTGACCTTTTAGGTACAACTTTGTACCGTTCGAAAAGATACCACCCCAGTGACAGATCGTGTACCTTTATTTCTGAGAGTGTACGAATTCATACGAATTGGTTACTAAATCAAATTGTTATGAATTGTTGTGAGAGAATGTAATTTTTTTGGCTGACAAGAAATTCTGACGAAATGTTGTCATGTTATTAGTGATAATAATTGTGTTAATTTATTCATGGGGCGCTTCCTCAAAATACGCATGTTAATGCTTGGTCACAGTTAGGCGTTTTGAAACACATTTCAGCATTTGTGCTATGAAAACTAATTATTTCTTAAGTTTCTTAGACTAAGCCAAGCCCAGTTTAAAGAGTTGTTCTTCGGTATCGGCAGGAGAATTACTGCACGAGACACCAACAATAGGCACTACATCATAATCAATCCGCATACAAGTGCAAGCTTCTGATTGGTTAACGCGGTGTGACTGTCTGCTAAAGTTTCACATAAAATGCTCAACTCGCGCCCCTTCATTCGCTCAAATCACATCGCAGGATGTCTATTTGCATCTTTGCATTGACTTATATAAATCACTCCGGTTGACACTTTATCAGCGTTTGGTGTGAATGTACTGGCAGAGCTGTGAAAAAAAAAGAAACGCTACTGGCTGTGTTTTATTTTAAAAGGGGAGGCGCTGCTCTATGTCCCACCCTGCCTTCAGATTTCAGATGAAATGACATCATACATTGAACAAAAATGCACATTTCAAAGCATTTCACAAGACCTCAATTTCCTGATTATTAGCTCACAGAGAAGACTTTTTGTCCTTTTTTATGATTTGGAGGACAACATTCCAGGATTTTTCTCATGTGAGTGAGCCTGGGTCAACATAGACAAATTTTGATGTTCCAGAATTCATATTTAGGCATCTACTTGACTCAAGCTGACAAATAAGGGTCATCTTTTGCAAAACAATGAGTCATTTTCTAAAAAAAAAAAAAAAGAAATGGCCTCAACTAAAATGGCCCTTTATTTCTCTTCAGATAAAGAAAGTAAGCCATACATATGAATGACCTGGGGGTGAGTGAAAAACTGAACTTAGTATAGAGCCAGTTCAGTCTCAAAAATAATACATTTGCAAAAATAAAACTCACACACAGTGCAATTTACATTTACAAAATGTGTGCATTTATGAATAAGGAATTGAATTTCCAAATTGGATTTGCATATTTACGAATTGTGTTTTGAATTTCCGAATTGGATTTGCATATTTACGAATTGTGTTTTGAATTTACGAATTGGATTTGCATATTTAGGAAAAGTGTTTTGAATTTACGAATTGGATTTGTTTAATTACGTATTGTTTTGAATTTATGAATTGAATTTGCATATTTGCAAATTGTGTTTTGAATTTATGAATTGGATTTGCATATTTACGAATTGTGTTTTGAATTTCCAAATTGAATTTGTGTAGTTACATATTGTTTTGAATTAACCAATTTGATTTGCGTATTTACAAACTGGGTTTTGAATTTACGAATTGGATTTGCATATTTACGAATTGTGTTTTGAATTTATGAATAGGATTTGCATTTTTACGAATTTTGTTTTGAAATTCCAAATCGG
This sequence comes from Danio tinwini, assembly GCA_903798205.1. Lineage (NCBI taxonomy): Eukaryota > Metazoa > Chordata > Actinopteri > Cypriniformes > Danionidae > Danio > Danio tinwini. The sequence continues at coordinate 5,493,703 of CAIGQZ010000253.1, forward strand.
ATTTGCATATTTAAGAATTGTGTTTTGAATTTACAAATTGGATTTGCATATTTAAGAATTGTGTTTTGAATTTACAAACTGGATTTGTATATTTATTAATTGTGTTTCGAAATTTTTTTTTTTTGCATATTTATTTCCATATTTTGCATATTTATTTCCGAATTGAAATTTAATTTTGTAAATGTAGTACTTTTGAGACTGGCTCCGTAGCTATGCTAGTACTGTTTAGAATAAACAGTAGCTAACAATAACTTCATAAATATCTGCACCAATGTTATGTTTTAATGAAACTCTGGACCACAAAACCAGTCCCCAAAATATTTTGCATGGGAACATTTTTTGCACGAGCAGTCAAAAATACATTAAATGTTGAATCTTTTATGCCAAAATCACAAGAACATGTTGTACATTTCCTACTGTAAGTTTTTATTAGTAATAAGCATTGCTAAAAGGTTTATTTTAGACAACTTTAAAAGAGGACAGCACTATGGCTCAGTGGTTAGCACTGTCGCCTCACAGCAAAAAATCACTGGTTCGAGCCCAGCTGGGCCGGTTGGCATTTTTGTGTGGAGTTTGCATGTTCTCCCGTGTTTGCGTGGGTTTCCTCGGGTTTGCCACACAGTCCAAAGACATGCACTATAGGTGAATTGAATAAAAATTGGTCGTAGTGTATAATTGTGTATGTGTGTGAATGAGTGTATAGGTGTTTCCCAGTACTGGGTTGCAAAAGGGAATCCACTGTGTAAAACATATGCTGGAATAGTTGGCAGTTCCTTCCGCTATGGTGACCACTGATCAATAAAGGGACTAAGCTGAAGGAAAGTGAACAAATAAACTTTAGAGGAGATTTTCTCAGTATTTCGGGTTTTATTTCTGAACCCTCAGATTCCAGATATGAATGTAGTTGTATCTCAGCCAAATACAGTTCATTCTGAACAAACCATACATCAATAGAAACCTTTTTTTTCAGCGTTATTTATTCGTGCAATGCTTAAATCTTAATTTCAAAAAGTTAACACAACACTTATTTTGTGGTCCAGGGGTCACATTTGTTTGTTAGTGCATGCAACATTTTTGTTGCAAAAATTAGTTACAGTTTGAGTAAAGTCGAGATATAATGCAATACTTAGTTTTAAAAGCACCTATTTCTAAATGGTTTGTCAATATATTTATGGATTATCAGCTGCATTACTTATTTTTTAAGTATTTGTCAATATCATTATACAGTGGTCCCTCACTGTAGCGCGGTTCACCTTTTGCGACCTTGCAGTTTTACAGATTTAATTTAAGAGTCCTGATTGGCTGTAGACCGCAATCAATCTCTGTGTCTCCTGTACATAACAGAATGTGTTTAGCTTGCCAAATTAATATAAATCTTCAGTCAATAGCAGTGAGTTTCAGCAAGGATGCAAAAAGGGCTGTAACTCTCCGCAGTAAGACCATCGTAAAGGGGGTCGCACACCGGATGTGCCGTGCCACACTGCCATTTTAAAATTGTAAACATAGGTTTATATCAAGATACGCACCGGTGCCGCAAGTCGGCGGCTGTCTGCAGTGCTCAGCAACGACTCAGGACACTGTTAATTTCTGAATAATTTCAATTTAAATAACATGCAAATGTGTGCGTCCGGTGTGTGTTACTTCCAACTGTCATGTGCGCGGCGCATCAGGTGTGCATGACCTCCTTAAGGATGGAGTCTGCTTTAGTTTTGTGGATGAGTGACTGCAGAAAAAAAAATAACGCTGGATGCCAACATTATCTGCACAAAAGCTAAAGAGCTTTATAAATCTTTTGCTGACAGCGATGAATGTTTGCGCCTGATGGCATGTTTTGATCTTTGGTTTGATTCCATAATACTGGACTTATTTTTCTAGGAAAATTTGAACTCTGAGTGTTTAAACGAGAGAAAAGTGTGAAAATGTTAATGTCTGTCTGAGAAAAGTGTATAAAGTGTGTAGTAAGGGATTTAACCGCGTTAAAACATCTATAATAATTGTAAAAAATAAAGCTGACTACTTTGCGGATTTCGCCTATTGCAGGCTATTTTTAAAATGTAATTCCCGTGAATAACAAAGGACCACTGTAGTTGTGTTGTGTGTTTTACAAAACGATTAATAATACTTATCTTTGTTATCTTGGTAAACAGGTCTTTACAATTACTAAATAATCATATAACTTATTTTCTCCTTAATTTTATTCAACGCTATCTCAACGCAATTCGTAAATTTTGATTTCATAGCTAATTCGTACAATTTCATTTCAGAGTTCAGATGCAAAAGCTGCTAAACGCCACTTCCGACAAAAATGAGCTAATGATATTGAGCGAATACTTTAAGCACGTACATGTTCAACAAATATTTTTGCTTCAAATAATCTTAATCGCAACGTCAGCGCATTCAGAAATAAGTTTGTTGGCAAAAGCCGCTAAACGCCACTTGACTTTGACAGCAAAAGTTGCTATATTCTGAGAACCAATCAGAAGACGCAAATCAAATCGTATATTTTCAATGAAGCAGCGAGCTGATACGCTGGCTTTTTTGAGGAGACTGTTTCATTCCGTTTTCGATTTTAAAAGATGGAGTTTGATGAATTGGATGAGTCTGTCCGACTGTCAGTGAATGGCAAATGAAAACGTCCCTTACTTCAAAACTCTGTGCATTATAAGAAAAAGAAGACACACTGTACAGTCAGAAGTGTGGCATGCACTCATATTGTTTTTTTGTGCAGTGGTGCTACTTTAAATGAGTCCGATTTACTAAACATTAAATGGCAACTCGGTTTCACAAAAGATGAAGTAAAGATTCAGTTCTTTTATCCCACATGGATGCTATGAGAATAAATAAGAGACAAAAAAGAGACCAAGACCTTGAGTATGGTGAGGATGAATGAATGACAGCTTCTAAACGTATCTGAGAGACATCCCCTTTTTGCCCAGTATGCCTACGTAGTTTTTTTATTTGCTAATGTAAGCTATTTTTAAAAAAAGATAAATATAATGTATAAAAGTATACATTATTTTATTTCATATTACCTAGACATCTGATAAGCTTTTTATATAAATGGACAATGCACAGATAATGATGTTTCACAATGTTTTACACCTCATTATTTGAATCAAGCTTAGTTTACAATGTTTACGTTGCTCTATGTACATTAAATCTAAATCACAAATATCAGAATTGACAAGATTGTTAAGATTTAATTTATGTCCATTTTAATGTTATTGATTAATGCACTTACTTGACAGATTTCATTTTCCTTTTGCTTAGTCCCTGGTTTATCAGGGGTTACCACAGCGGAATGAACCGCCACTTGACATATTTATGTATTTTTTAACTTTAGGTGGTTTGTGTTTTATGTTTGGTAAAATAATTTCTAATTGCATCTTTAGTGCTTTTTCAACTACTTACACTGTCTTGTCCCGATGGTGGATTTAGAGGTTTTTGCCAAAAAAAAAAAACAAGTGGATTTTGACACAAAAGAAAATCTACCTTGTTAAAAACCAAAGAATTGTGAACATTTTTGAAAAAAGGTATTTTATTTACTAGCTAATAACCTTATCATCTATAAAATGAAACTGCTGAACCTAATCAGAGGAGCCTGATAGAAAATGTTCATTTACAAGAAAAAAGGTCTGATGGATTTAAAGGGTTTTGCATCTGAACTCTTCATCTGTACAATTTAGTATGATTTGCTCATCCCCTAATGTCTATTGGGTTTAGGGGTGGGGTTTGGGGTCACGCTTCCTTTTTAAAATTGTACATTTTTAACAACTAAAGTGCATGAATTCATAACAATTTGCCACTAAACTGACAAAACGTTAAACAGTTACGTTTCCTCGTGCGATCAGGCTGTTTTATTCCCACAAGGATCTTGGTTCTCAATATTAGTCTTCTGCTACACTTCAAAACTATTAAATGCTGTATACAAAGACATATTTAAAGAAAGATTTACTTTTTGATTTGGGATTCAAAAGTCCTCCTTTCTGTTTTCCGAGCATTCAGTGAAGGTCAGTCAGGAAAGGCAGGGCCAAAGCAGGATAAAACGCGGGCCGACTTGGCAGAGGGATAGAGGCTGGTGGTGCTCGGTGAATAGTAAGGCTGTGTTGTGACCTATGTGGTCATGGCTGTGTGACTCAAAAAGGAGCTTGACCTTCAGCGTCTCTCTCACTCCAGGCTGAAACCTCTATTGCAACGGTTGCGTATGCCGTTCACACGCTTGGCTTCAAAATATACCCTTCAGCAGCACCTACTCACTGCGACCCATCATCCTCCACAAACACTGACATCAAGAGTGCACAGCCACGGCCATATAGTACTATCATACTTCCTCACCCAGTAGTGTTGCAGAGTTAGCTAACTTGACTATATTTTGTTGTAGTGTGTTATATTGTACACTCTCAGAAATAAAG
>CAIGQZ010000253.1:5503114-5531505 GCA_903798205.1 Danio tinwini
AAAAAAACATATCACAACATAACATAAAAGCATAACATAACAACACAACATAAAACACAGCATAACACAACAAAATATAACAACATAAAAACAACATATAACGTAACAACATAACATGTAACATAAAATATAACATAACACAAAACATAAAATATAACAGCATAACAAAAATATAACAACATATAACATAAAATATAACAACATATAACAAAACACAACATAACATAACATAAAATATAACAACATATAACATACCATAAAACACAACATATAACATAACAACATAACACACATCATATAACATTACATAACACGTAACATAAAATACAACAACATATAACATAACACATAACATAAAATATAACGTAGCACAGCATATAACACAACGTATAACAATATAATAGCAGAAATGTATGATTCAGTAATAAATCACAAAACACATTATTGCCCTCTAAGAAGAAATAAAATGCAATTTATAGTTTTCAAATATTTCCAAAATGATGTTTAACAAAGCAAGGAGTTTTTCACAGTATTTCCTATAATGTTTTTTCTTCTGGAGAAAGTCTTAGCTGTTTTATTCAGGCTAGAATAAAAGCTTTTAAAAAAAGCATAAAAAAACATTTTAAGTTCAATATTATTAGTCCCCTTAAACAATATATTTTTTTCGAGTGTCTACAGAACAAACCACCGTTATACAATGATTTGCCTAATTATTCTAACTTGGCTAATTAACCTAGTTAAGCCTTTAAATGGCACTTTAAGCTGAATACTAGTTTCTTGAAAAATATCTAGTAAAATATTATTTACTGTCATCATGGCAAAGATAAAAGAAATTAGTTATTAGAAATGAGTTATTAAAACTATTATGGTTAGAAATGTGTTAAAAAATATTTCCATTAAATGGAAATTAGAGACAAAAATATACAGGGGGGCTGATAATTCTGACTTCAGCTGTATTCCTGTAAAAAGGGATGTACTGAATTTTTTACCTCTAAAAATGATCGGCCAAAAGTGTGGCATGGCAATCAAAAGTAAAAATAGCTCAATATTCTGCTCATGTACATGTACACGAACCACAGAAGCTCATCAGAAAAGCAAAGTCTGCTTAAATGACACCAACAGAATATTACTATGTAGTATACTTGTCCTTGCTGCTTATAATAGTGCTACTGTGCTTTCATGGCACCGGTGACACCTGTTGACTTTTCTTAAAATTTATACTATCAATAAAATGTGATTTCAATGTAATTTAAATCAATGTAATGTATGTTATAGTGTTAAATTGAGGGTGGCTCAAGTTGTTAGCATTTTCACTTTTATTTTATTCAATTTTCCTATAGCGCATGTCTTTGGTCTGTGTGGGAAACCGGAGCACCCGGAGGAAACCCACGCGAACACGGGGAGAACATGCAAACTCCACACAGAAATGCCAACTGACCCAGCCAGGACTCAAACCAGCGACCTTCTTGCTGTGAGGCGACAGCACTACCTACTGCGCCATTGCGTTGCAATATATGTATATTAAAAACTCTTCATTTAATATATTCGATTACTCTAAACTTTGCTCTTTACCCAACCAAAGACCAATGCTACCCCTAATTTTGACATCTGAGCCTTAAGAAATGATAAATCAGAAATAGCCATTAAAACACTCTCTCACGTCGAGTCAAGGATTTGCTAGAATCAGCTTTCCATAAGAACATGCACCAAATATAACATTGCTCTTGATAAATGCTGATAATGGCAAACGGTGACCCCCTACCTCAATCCCTCGAGGACAGACCTCAGATCAGTTTCAAGAGCATCATTTTGCAAGCGCAATTCGGCTTCTTGTCCATAATGCTAGGATAATACTGTTCGCCTGCAAAGTGGAAGCAGGAATAAATGTCAAAGGGCCCTCTAGGCATTAGAGGCATTGTCATCGCGTGCATGAAAACTCACACGCTTTTGTTTTTCTACCCCTGCATTGCAGACCCTTGAGTGGTGGAGGCAGGCCTAAGCCAGCATCACGACACCGCGAGGTCAGTGTGCTGGGCATTAGCAAGAGGACAATGCTGGAAGACTGACACCATTAGAGCTTGGCCGGCGTTCACCAGCAGCTGCCAACTGTCCACATTCATTGTCCTGGCCATCCCATAATACTAATCCCACCGCACATATCAGTCTCTATAGTGGATCCACTGAGCTACGGTTCAGAGACGGGCGTATGGGCAATTTGAAAGTGGCAGAGACGCAATCTGGAACTTATAAGCTTAGCTTGTGAATGTTAAATACGTGACGTAATGTCCGCACAATAGCTCTGCTGATATGTTAAGGACGTTACCCTGTTAAAAATGCTGGCTTCCACGCAATTCCTTCATGTTGTCCAAACACAAATCGATTAAGGTAACTTCATTGTTTTGACAAATTTAAGTGGATTGAACATAAAACAATTAATTTGTCCCCCAAAAAACCCTATTTGTTGCAAATAACGCAGACCACAATGGAAATGTGTCAAAAATGAAAGAACCTGACAGCTTACTATTTGGAGTCAGCAACGATTTCAGAGAACGGACTATTTCTGAATATTAAAGTAGATCTGCATATTTTAGTTTAGAGTGTAACTACAATATGAAACAAAATGACATTTCATTTAACGTTAGTTGTGAAATGTATTCGATTGTTAGGTCTAAAAATATGCAATCATCAAGGAACTCTACAATCAGGATGTTAAACTCACCTCTCACATCTCCACACAGTTACATTTTGCTCCGGTTACATTTTATTGCATGTTTCAGATAATTAAAAAAAATCCACTAGAGGGCGCTGTTTACATTTTTGCAAATTTGAAATACGTACTTAAGATACGTTTTGTTGTACATTTCAGATACACAGTCGTCTTCTACATGTGCATGAGAAGGCAATGTTTGTCAAGATGTAAAAGTTTATAATCCGCATGTGTTTTTAAGGCCTGTGACTGTGTGAGCATTTTAAGAGAATTTAACGAATTTTAATAGCGGATGAAGAAGTTTAAGAAGTATTAATTGTATTAATCATAAGATGAAATCTCTGCAATGTTATTTTGATTATTCAATTTTTGTACCCAAATACCGTTAGACTCCAGAAAACCACAAAGCACTGTTTGTTTCACTTTAATATTTGCTCCATTGTGTTTTTTATGACTGTACTTTGTTTATTATATGTATAAAAATATATTTATATTTATATTTCTCTCCCCTACAAAATCATCCCAGTCAATCTAAATGAATGACTTGCCAAATAGAGCTCATCTGCTTTATATCGCAATATATATTGCAGAGAAAAAATATTGCAATGTCAAATTTTCCAATATTGTGCAGCCATTGTTCAATCAGGAATGCATTTTTATGCGTTATTAAATTTAAATAAAGGGATAGTTCATCCCAAAAACATTATTTACTCATACTCAAGTGGTTCTAGACCTTTCTAAATATCTTTCTTCTATTGATAGTTTTCAGTTGCGGAGACCTGGTGGGCAAAAATACAGTAGGTCATGATGGCAGCTACACTGGGATCTCTATAGAAACGCAGCACATTTGTAAATTGTAGGCACTTGCGATCCATATAGTGCACCTGGAGCTGATTTTCAGTCATTTAAAATCATCATGCACCAGTCAGGGATCCAATTTGGCAACGTTTACCTTTATCTTGTGGATATTCCTCAGTGAATTAGTCATTGGTGGTGGCGTTTTAGCATGTATGTGTCTGTATTTATATTTGGTATCGTTTGTTTTGCTTAGATTAATATTAGCTGGTCGTGAAAATCTATTTGTTCACTTCTGCTATTTATACTTTGACTTTGCATTTCAGTTTATACTTTAATTGCACTTAACCTACAAATTTTTATAAAAACTGTATAAAAAAAAGTACATACGTACTGACAGGTACCATGGGTCGGTGTTGATCAAAAATCTATAAATTTCTCCTTTCTGGAAACTTGAAAACGATCAATTAAACACAAAAGAAGATATTCTGGAGAATAATGGAAACCAGCAGCCATTGACATTCATTATAGGAGCAACAAAAATACTATGGAAGTCAATGGCTGCCACTTTTCAACATTATGGCTCGTTTCCACTGACTGGTACAGTACGGTACAGTAAGAGTCGGTATGGGTCACTTTTATCAGGCTTGTGTTTCCACTACAAAGGGTACCCTTTTGGTGTGCGTGGTGTATGACAGAGTTTCAGTCGACGTCATTCTCGCTTGAATAAATGTCTACAGTAAAGCTGTACAGGTCATTAACAAATCATATGAGAAGCACTTCCCACAAAACAGATGCTTTAAACATATAAATACTTGTGTATAAATGTTTATTACTAACCTTTCAAATGATTTGATTATAACTGCAGATCAATAACAGTGTAAAATAGCCTAATGTAACGTCTGCAATTATATAAAATAAATATATAAATGCAACATATATGAACGCGTACAGACCCTTACAGTCTCTGATATGTTACCAATTACAGAAAAAAACTACACACAGCATACGTTTAGTCCTTATTTGAGTTCAAAATCAACACGCAATATAGCCCACAGTCAGTGCAGACCTCTCATCTGTGTCTGTAATCTTCACCAGCACATGTAGCTTCTGTCAGAGAGTAATTTTGTCATTCAGAGTTCATAATAGTTCAAAAGGCGATGATTAACATGGCAGTTTGTTCATGATTCAGGTTGCTGAAAACAATTCGCTCCTGTGTTTTGTCGGGCTTCTCCTTTTTTCCACGCTTCACTCTTGCGTTTGTCCTTTTCTTTTTTGAACGAATCAGATGCCAAAGACACTTTAATAAACACACACGTTATTATCATCAGCTCAAGAAGTTCGTTATATTAAATATGAATGCGATCGCGAGCTCCCTGGAGAAAGCAAAAACCGCTCACACTTTTCGACAGCCTTTTAAACAACAGGACACAGCAGATTTTGTTCTTCTTAACATTGTGGCTGTACATCAAGACAACGACAAGGTTTGTTTGAGTTCGGGTCATCCATTTCTCGTTTTTATATCCATATAGTTGTCTCGGCTGTGTATTGAAAACATGGCGGTTCCTTTGTTTTTATTCTGGCTAGCTCCACGAGTTCGCGACATATCTCTGTAACCAATCAGCGTTCAGCTGCCCGTGTAGCTCCACCTTTTGGTACCCTTTCTCGTATTTGGTACCCTTTTGAAAGGGTGCCAAAAAAGTGGTACGGTACTGTTCGGTACGTCTTTTGACAGTGGAAATGGCCATAAAAGTGTACCGTAACGTACCACTCAGTGGAAACGGGCCATTAATATCTTTTTTTGTGTTAAACAGAATGAAGAAACTTGAACAGCTTTGGAACAAGTTAAGGGTGAGCAAATGATCACTAAGTTTTCATTTTTGGGTGAACTATCCCTTTAAGTAATTTGATTTATTTAAAAAAGGAGTTAATATGCTTGGAAAAAGTTTTCATAAAGGTACAAATTACCCCTGGAATGAAGTTAAATGGAATCCTTGTGTCTTTTTTAATCCATGCATCTTTTTTCTTTTATGAAACACTGGAAAGTGTTTTAGGAAGAATGTCTTGGCCCGGTCTTCAATGTAATGAAAGTTAATGAGGATTGCGAGTGTGCAAGAGTTTTTGTATATCCTCAGAAGACCTTGCAGAAGATTTTACAGAAGTGTTTTCTGGTTCGCTGTAAAGCTTAAAATTGGCCTAAATGAAACTTCGGCGTATCAATTTTCTAAGTGCATGCTGTCGAGCATATTGAGGACAATTCATCTGTGCATTTCCTTTCTTTTTTTACTTTGAAAAGAGAAAACTGGACTTTCTGCTGAAAGCGGCTTCTCAGTGATGTTGCATGCAGAATTTATCTTTATTCCTTAAAGGGATAGTTCACCCTTCACAAAAAATACTCTCAGGTCATCCAAGCTGTACATGACAATTTTTCTTTAGTAGAACATTGAAGATTTGTAGCAGAAACTGTGGTGACTCATAAAATGCAAGTCAACAGCTGCTGGCTGTGTGAAAATGAATAAAAATATACAGGAAAAACAAAATTAACACCAGAGGCTGCTGATGATACATTTAATGTCCATGAAGAAAAATGATCAGTACTTGTTAGGTAAAGTACTAGACATATGGCGATATTCAAAAATTCAATATATTGTGATAATGAGCATGCACAATATTGATATCGTGGGCACCTCACAATACTGTGAATTATTATTTATTACTAAAACTATTTGAGTTTTTTTAAGAATATTCAGATTGTTGTAGTGGTGTCAAAAATATTGAAATATCGATTAATATCAGTACTGACTTTGCTTTCTTGCACTCTTCTCACAGCAAGGAGATGAATAATTAATAATGATATTAAGATTTAACACTTGTTTTAATCAGAAAATAAGATGCGATTGAGCTGATTTAGTTTTTTTTTTGTAATTTATTGCCTTTTGGATTTAAGGATTGCGGACGTACCTGATATAAACATTATATATATTTTCTTGCCTTTTTACTTCATTTGCATACTTTTATTGTTGTGAAATTTGTTCCCCACAGTATCGAATATCGGTATTTTTCAAGATATCGTATCGAATTTGGAAATTCCAGTCTCGTGAAAACACTAGATTATTCCTAGCAGGCACAGGACGTCAACATGACATCAGATTTACGTTGTACCCCAATGTCGTGGGGATGTTGCATTTTGGGTGGAAATTAAAATCACAATGAGGTCAGAACCCAACGTCAGACTAATGTTAGTGTCAAGCATCGGACAGATGTTGGATTTTAGTCACTTTCCAACGCAACCTAAAAACAACCAAATATCATTGTCTAATGATGTTACAGCTTGACGGTGTGTGGACATTACCACTATGACCTCTATCAGATGCTGGATTTTGGTTGTCATACATGACGAATAAATGTCAGTTTTTATTGTCAATATGACGTTGGCTTAAGATGCTGGCTCGACATTGGATTTTGGTAACACAACCTAAAATCAACTACGTAATAATCTATGTCATTTGATGTCGTTATTGGACATCAAAATAACGTTCTTAGAAGATGGCTAGACATTGAATTTTAGTAAACCTGACATCCCAACGTAAATTAACCTAAATGTCTTATGATGTTGTGTGCCTGCTGGGTTGTATTATTGGTTGTTCATCACAGCACCAAAATGCTAGAAAACATAATGAACAAAAAACATTTTAACATCTTAATCTGGCCTATGACATTGATGAACTATTTATAGGCTTTTTGTTTGTTAACAAGACTATTTGTTAACATCAAATAATTTAAGGTCAATGTAATGACAGCCACAAAAGCATTTACACATTTTTAGGTTGGTTATTTCTTAGTTAATTTCTATAATTACATATTAAAATCAAAAGTCAAAATCCTGTTTATAAGTGGCAATAATAACTAATAAAATTCCCCTAATTATATTTAGCATAGAACTACAATATGGCTACTTTTCCCTTTTAATGCATTAACTAACATTTACTAATAAGACTTTATAGTGAAGTGTTCTCTATCGTATTTTAGCATACTTGTGCAATTCAATTGGTTTAAAACATTTGTTTACTATAAACATACGTATACAATGAGCATTACACTGAGCATTTTTGTTATTACACCTGTTAAGTAACAATTTTTGGCCAGCTTAGTTCAATATCGGAGTATATATTGAATATTGATAATTGTATTTATTATACCATATATTGTGATAAAGACTTTTCAGACAACTTGATATGGGCAGAAGCCTAGTAACAATATGCACAGCCATTGCAAATGTTCTTGAGAACAAGTGTGAGCTTCATATTGCATAAAAAAGGCCTGTTTAATTTGCTGCGTAAAACATATGCCAGAGTAGTTAGCGGTTCATTACACTGTCAACTACTGATAAATCAGGGACTAAGCTAAAAGAAAATGAACGAATGAATGAACCCTGTTTAAGCAAGCTTGTATTTATCTACAGTACTTCCACTTTTGAGTGAAATTTCCAGTTAAATCTAGTCAACAATGCTACATAGACCTTTTTTTTAACATCCAGATTACACATACGTCACAATATAGACAAAAAGATCTCTCCCTACTTCCATTAGATCATAACTTTAACAATGTCAAAATTTCAATGAAAACAGAATAAAAGTAATCAAAGTGCTCCATTTAAGACTTCCAATGCTGATGGCATCTTTATGAGAATTGCTGAAAATCTGGAAGTCATCCCAGATCTCCTTGGCACATCCCTGAGAAAAGTAGAGAATAATTAATGAACAAATCATTCTTTTAAGTCATATTTTGATCTAGTTCACGTGACAAGTTGAAATGATTTGTTAATGAATTGAATGGATCTAATCATGTGTCTTGATCTTCAGTCTCAGAAATAATGATAAAAGAGCTGACACATTTTTTACATGGTATTATGTACTAAACACTCTACATTCTAGTTTGTACATTGTTCTAAAAGTCATTGTAAATGTAAATCAACACTGTAAAAATGCAGAGTTCCAGACAATTCATTCATGTTGTCACAACACAAATCGATTAAGTTAACTTAACAAATGAAAGTGGATTAAACGTAAAACGATTACTATAAGTTGTCCCAAAAGAATCTCAAGAATTGTGTTGTTTTAGTTTATTTTTACTAAGTGGTTTAAACAAGCAGCAAAAATATTTTTTTGAGTTCAGACCAAAGCTATAACAATAAAGATTTTGAGAAACGATATAATTGAGATCACCCACCCACCCTCTTACCTAAACCCAACTGATAGTATTTTCAAAAGCACCGATTGACCCACCCACCGCCTTCTTTAAACCCAATTGACAGTGTTTTCAAAAGCAATCTAGAAAAAGAAAAGCCCTCATGGCTGCCTGATTTTTACCACGTTTTTAAATCTTACGACATTCTCACCCTGTCATTTGTTTATTTAATTGTTTTGCCTTTTGCTTTTGTTTTACCTGCTTTCTTAGCCGTACTCGTCATGGTCAACTACTCTCAGCTTCTCAAGTCTGCTGACATAAGAAAGAGAAGCCGTCGGTGCCGTCATACCGCCCCGTAGCATTTGTTTTAAAGACAAAATGCAGGCATACATAGCTCTGGCTATATAATTCACGCTCTACAGAAATGTATACTAGGTTACGTTTTCACAATGAGCCTGTGTTGCAGAATCCATTGAAATAGAAAGGACTCCTGCATTTTAATGCAACAGACGACATTGTAAAGGAGCTTTTCTTGATGGTAAGCCTTCTTCTCAAGGAATAGTTAAATATAATGACTATCTAGAAAACGATTGATTATAACATGAAATATAACGATAAAAATACATGGAATATAGTCAAGCCAGACTCACAATTTGAATATAAAATAAAGTGCTATTTTCAGTGTCTTTGTGTTGCCTTCTTTGAAAATGCTTTGGAAAATAATTTGTGTTGTTTTTATTCCACTACACTGACTGTCATTAGGGCGTCATTGTCTTTTTGGATCGAATTTTGTTTGGGATAATCAGTATATTAATTGTAATATTTTTTGTATGTCAGTAATCTACAAAATAAGCAAGAAGAACGAATAACATTTAAGCTGACATGAATTGCATTTAAAGACTGTTCAGCGGCCAAAACAAAACAGCAAAACACAAACGCTTAGCCTAAATAAAAGATTAACAGTAAAATATTCACAAGTAATGTCTTATAATTAAATTGTGAGTCTGGCTTGAATAACTTCCATGTATTTTTATCATTATTTTCCACTACACTGACTGCCATTCTGTTTAAATAAGCAGATTAAGTTACACGTAGAGCTGGGCAATAAAATCTGTACCAATATTTATTAACCAAACACCATTGACAATATCTATCAAAAAACGATTCGGTATGTAGTTTCAGTATGAAGCGCTAAAGTTTTATTAAAATGTGTCTGCAGAGCACGCGCCTCGGAAGCAATGCCAATAAGCTTGGGATGTAAGTTTGTCATTTCCAGTGGAGGCGAGTAACTTGCAAGACACGCATATGGGAGCATCGCACACATGTTATGCAAGCGGCACGCACGTGAACTGCGCGCAGTTTCCAACCGCACCTAGTTAAAAACATCTGAACTTTTCTGAATGCCGCAAGCGCGAGTAAAACTAACCAATCTGCTTCATACTTTGTATGGAATATACACATTTCAATTAAATAAAATAAAAAAATTAACAATCCTAATATTCCTAAATGTATTGTTAAAAATATTTAATAATTATCTATAAAGATCAATGATTCATTCATGTTTCATACATGATATTTTGATAATTTTTTTTGCAATATCGCCCAACCCTAGTTACACGAGCTGGATTCACTGGTCAGATGTGCTAGTAGCACACTGATGACATCTGCTGGTTGCAAAGGAGTAATGCAAAAAGTATTAACTAAAAATAAATAAATTATCTCTAATGTTCACTTATGTGGACAAAAACATATTTATATTTATAGTTATCTTGCTTGTTATGTTTGGCCCTTTAAACTACTAATATAAACCATTTTGATATAAATGTGTACCTTTTTTAAACATTTGTGGTGGATACTAAAATCCATACCCAACCCAAACTGACCCGGATCATTTTTTATCCTAACCCAGCCCTGATATGCATACATTAATTTCTGTAAAGAAAAACCTTACCCAAGACAGACCTGACAAAATTAGATCGAAATGCAATCAACAGTATTCATTTTTCGAACCTGCCTGGAACATAAAGGAATTTAAATGGCATTAATATGTGCACAGCCTGCAGCCCTGCAGTCAATAAGAAAAAAAAGCCCAGGAGTCCTGCTGACTGATTTGCCCACTGCTCCATTACTTTCGTTTATTCATTTCCTTATTTATTATTACTTTAAATTATTGCCTGCTTGCCTTCTGAGAATTTCAATTGTGACCTGTGGATTGGAAAAATAAACATGATGGCTTGATAAAAATTAAATCGGTAGTCAAATAAATAATAGATTTGCAAGTGTGGTCTGCAACACTGTTCACCATCTGCACACACAAAAACACACAGAGTAATGAAGCAAGTGGCTTTTCCAAATGAGTCTCATATTTTTAGAGATGAATTTTTTTTACGTGCTTTCAAGGCTGCAAATGTTTGTTCTTTTTCTGCATGGATTTCTCAAAAATGCACTTAAAGTGTTAGTTTGGCCAGGAAATAAAATTATGGCTGCGTCTGAATCACCTACTACTCGAGTAGGTACTAGAGTTGCACGATTCTGGAATTCGGTACCAATCAACATTAAAATGTTAAAAACGGCCATTTTCCGCTAACATTTGATCGCTGTCAAGCACTGATTTGCCATTGTGTTCACATGCTCAACAGAAATGACTGTGATTGGCTGTGGAGGTCATCAGTTTGCCAAACTCACCACTGTTTACTGAGTGTAACTGCAGATACAGGGACACTGGAGTGTTTTAAAGCTGCGATTCATCAGCAGATCGCTCGTAAGTTAGCTTATAGACAAACCAGCTGATCGACGTGACTTTAAAACACTCCAGTGTCCCTCTATGGTTACACTCAGTAAACAGCGGTGAGTTCGGTGAACTGATGACCTTCACGGCCATACACAGTCATTTCTGTTGAGCATGTGAACACAATGGCAAATCATCGCTGTTTAAGAACGTGCTGAGTAGTGCTCAAATGTTAGCGGGAAATGGTTGTTTTTAAAACTTCAGTATTGATTGGTACAGAATTCCAGTATCGTGACAACCCTAGTAGATACTACATTTAGATTGAATTCATGACCATTAAAAAAGTACATTCTATGTAGCATGAATGTGAGTCCTACATCAGCCATTAGTCATTATCACATGATCTACCTGCATCAGTTGCGACGCTTCATTCCAATTCATGAATTCTCTCCTGGCATCATGGGATAACACACGATTCATTAGATGCGCACTTCAGAATCTCGCCAGAAGTTGTAGGTCATCCAGGTACTTCTCACATACTGTTTTTGAATTCTATGAATTCAGAAAAACTACTCGGCTCGCATACTGTTTTAACGTACTATATGATATGGAAGTATGTGGTTTTGAATGCAGTCTATGTAATTAATTACACACCTTCATGTCGTTCCAAACCCCCGGAACATTCATTGGTCTTTTGAACACATATTAAGATATTTTAGGTGAAATCTGAGAGCTCCCACATCCTCCATATGCAGCAGCAGTTCTAAATGTACGTTCACACCGAAAGCGGCGAGATCGTCAAAGTAGCCGGAAGTCATTCATTTTTAATGGGAGCCGGCGGCGAGGAGCAGCGCGGCGCGTCTTCGCCGGTGTGGGCGTCGAGGAGACTTGACATCAAGTCAACTTTATGGTAATGAGCTGTGACGCGGTTCGGCGGCAAGCAATCAGAATGTAGAAGTCCACCGCTTGAGAGGAGTCCAGAGAACACAGTCCTGTGAACTTTGGTTCAGACCACAGTTGTTCCCAATATTACAGTCACCGGATTTCCAATTATTTGCAATGTTTTTCTTACAGGAACATACATTAAAAAGTTACTGGCGCGTTACTGATGTGCATCAATGTTATATATTTTTTTTCTGTAAAAAAGCGGTTATCTCATGCGACAATACAAAACAGTATGCTTCAGAATATTTCAGGCATATGGACACATTGGATAATTAAGTGGAGCAAAGCCACATCACATGCAACTAGATCTTTCGTAGTTTAATGAATTTGATAATAAGTGTGCAACATCTTCATGCTAGAAAGCATATTTTATGCGGGAATGTAACTGCTGATATGCTGCAATCGCTCCTACAAATGCAAGATCAATGTAACAAATTTTGACACTCTCGCCACCGGAGGTGAAGGCAGACAGCGTCGTCGCCAGGGCGGTCAGAGCGACCTTTGACGCTCTCGCTGCTTTCGGTGTGAACGTACAGTAATTCATTCAGAGAACAACATCCTCAAAACATACCATATGCACTGAGTGGTTCATTTGGAATATTATGTGCACATAAGACAAAAATAATGATTTATTCAGCAATTACTTTTCCTCTGTGTCAGTATAGAGAGAGAGAGCACATTTAGGCCACGCCCCATCAGAGGGGAAAACAATCCAACTGGCACCATTGACATTCTATTGCGGTAAGGTGCCTCCTCGTCATTTCTGACGAAAAAAAAAATAAAATAAAACAATGTCTAAAAGTTCATATGAGACAAAATGCTAAAAAAAAATGAAGAACCAAGTTTTTATAACCTGTCGACCCCAAAAAACGAGTGTTCAGGGACACAAAAGTAGAGCGCAACGTCTCACGGCGTTTTTTTTCTCATTTTGGAAATATTTGAAAAGGAAAGGAAATTCACAGGACTAATATTTTTTAATTTAACTGTATATACAGTATATAATAACTTTAAGACCTGAAAACATACTCCAAATTTATTAACACATTACTGAACTACCATGTTTTGTTCAAATACCATGGTATTAATTTTTTTTATTCACAGTTCTTTATTTCTGTTATTACTGGGAAAATGTATTGGTGTATAACATAGGTCTCAAATTGGATTCCTGGAGGGCCACAGCTCTTCACAGTTTTGCTCCAACCCCAATCAAACACAGCTGATCCAAATAATCAAGGTGTTCAAGACTACTAGAAACTATTAAGCCGGTGTGAGCTGGAGATGGTAGGAGCTAAACTATGCAAAGCTGCGGCTCTCCAGTTATTGAGTTTAAGACTATTGGTGTATGTTATATATAACCCCAAATCAGAAAATTTGGGACAGTACGGAAAACGGAAATAAAAAAAGAAAGTAGTGATGTCCAAATTTACTTTGACTTCATTGCAGATAATACAACAAACATTATTTAAAGTCTGTTTTACTGTAGTTTTTTTTTCCAAATAAACATGTATTCCAACACACACACACACACACACACACACACACACACACACACACACACAAAAAAAATTGGAACAGTAAAGCAATTGCCACTTTCTCCCAAAAAATACCTAAAATACTGATTCATCTGACTACAGTACATGTTTCCACTTTGTGATGGTCCATCCTAGACAGGCCCGGATTAAGAATTCAGAGGCCCCTGGGCAAAATGTCCTGTAGGCCCCCTACCTGGCCGCACCCCTATAGTTAAATTAAAAAAGAAGATTAATATAATATGTTTTTAAATAATATGAATCTATAATATATTGTCCACACTTTTTAAATAAATGATATACAGTACAAATATTTCTAGTCTACAAAGATTTAACTTATTTTTAAAGCATTTAAAGAACACTTAAAAAAATACTGATAAAACTTTATGAAAAAAAAATTAATATACTTGTTCAAGTTCACTGGAGCAGTATATTTAATGGTATTTTTAATGTATAACTTCTACAAACTTATAATGCATATGATTTGGATATAACACCTCTCCAATCCAGTTCTATGAATCTGAGTCCTCCATAATACACACACTGATTAATGATTCCTACTTGTCTTCCTCATGATGAATAGGCAAAATCTGATATGTAGTGGGGGGAAAAAGAAGGTGTTCATCAGACTCTGGATTCGAACCGGGTTCATGATCGATTGCGCCAAAACATGTTGCCATGCGATTTCTGAGCTACGCCACCCAGGCTAACGTCTGTTAAGCTTATTACTTATGTTGTCTCTGTCAATCAAACGGTGATGTGCGTGAATCACTCAACTAGCTTATTCCAACAAGTTAGCCTAAATAGTCACTTCAAAATCTGCATTTTACCCCCCTAGCAGGGGCCCCAAGTGCGCACGGGCCCCTGGGCCTTTGCCCATAATGCCCATTGGTTAATCCGGCCCTGATCCTAGATGCCTCTAAGCCCAGAGAAATCAACTGTGCTTCTGGACACTGTTAACATAGGGCTTCATTTTGGTACAGTACAGTTTTAACTGGCATTTGTGGATGTAACTATGTATTGTGGTACTTGACAAAGGTTTGCCAAAGTAGTCCTGAGCCCATGTGGTAATATCGTTTATAGATAAATGAGGATTTATGATGCAGTGTCGCCTGAGGGATCAGAGATAATGATAGTTCAGCTTAGGCTTTCGACCTTTGTTCTACGCACTGAAATTCCTCCAGATTCCTTGAATCCTTTAATCATGTTATACACTGTTGAAGGTGAAATATCCAAATGTCTTCCAGTCTTTGCAATCAGATTCATTCTGGCAGTGTCAGGTTACAGTTTGTTTACATTTGCTGTGAGGAATCATTTCAGAACGCGGGATAGTGAAAGTGTTGCGGTGGATGACGTCAAACTCCGGGAGCGTTTTCTTCCGTGTTTGGTGCATCTTCATTGTCGATCAATCTGACTTTATGACGGCTGAGATCATACAGTGTGACATGAGAGCCATGTCCGTGCAGTCTGACATTATACAATCTTTCAGGATTATAAAAATCTCACAGTGTGAGCCGACCTTTAGTCAAAATTATTCAGTTAGTAAGTTTACAGTATGTTAATATCACTGCAATAGTATAGTACAATATTATAGACTAAAAGATCCGCTGTAAATGCTGCTCTCAGAATGTTAACATGTAAACACCGCAATCAAACTATTATTTTGTGACAGGATAGTCTATCCACACACAGCTTTCTGACGCTACCTACCAAGTGCATCTAAGTTACAGAGAAATGCATTTGCCATGCAATATCAAACATTCCATTAAAACTCCACTCTCCAGAAGTTCCTCGCATACAATATCTCGTTTGTCACAGGCGACATGCAGGAAATGTTTCTGAATAAAAAGTGAAAGTGCCAAACTGCAGTTAAAGTCAACAAATTAATAATTTGGCAAATAATTTGATTACTGATGTCCATGTTAACACAGTCACTGTCTTTCTCCCCTGCGTCTGTGTGTTTGTTTTGCTTCTGTGAAATCAGCACGTGCCCAAATGGAAACTCCCATTTTTGCAAAACCTTCCCTCCTTTACCTCCCTCTCTCCCCCGGCACTCCCACCTAAACAGAGGTGTGAAAACACCCTGCTTAGACAGGGGGGTTTCGTGGCCCCTTAAAGGAGACTGTAGGCAATTTCAACTTGTCAGCTGCAGCATATGTAAAAACATGCTTTGTACCAAGCACGTTATTATAAACACAATGAAATCTTCCTTGTCTTCGAATAAACACTGACACGAAATTTTCAGTCAATTTAAAACCTAGCACGCCCGCCTCACACGCTGTGAAATTGAGGTTTCAACACAAATAATAAGGGAGCGCATCAACATAACTTGGAGAGCGTTCCTTCTTCCAGAATAAAACATCAGATAGAAGCAATCAAAGACTCAGGAATGCAGGGCTTAGCCACACGAAGGGCAACATTTAAGATGGAAGCCATTAAGGAGAAGTGCATTTTGCAGAGCTTTTAGGACTCTTTATGAGTTTGTCTGTTAGCCTTGCGCCCCAGGCAGAGACTTGATTAGCTTTCCCATTGGTTTGTTCTTGATTCTTGGTATTTTGTCTACAGCGATCGCATTTTTAACGGCGCAATACTTCTCTGTCACTAAGGGTACAGCCGAGCACTGTTAGCCTTCGGTTCATTTTGTTCATAGTGCGTTTCAGCTTTTAGGTGAAGTAGCTGACATAGTGACCACCAGAAGCGGTACCGCACAAAAGCAGCAGCCATATCTGAAGCCAGAGAAGAAAAAAAGACACAGAAATAATTGCACTCCTGTCATTCAAAACTCCCACGCGCCATCTATATTGAAGGTCAACGCATCTAACCTGACACTTGAACTGTAGTCCGTGTAAGCATGAGACGCGTGAGCCCTCCAGGTCTGAGCGAGGTTAAGTGTCCTGTCTCTTCGGTTAACCTTCAACTTCCCCACACCGATGTCACAGATTAACCTTTTCATTTAAGAAAGAGTTTGAGAATTAGTTCATCAATTATTATAAACCCCTACGATTTTAAGAACACAAAATTGC
This sequence comes from Danio tinwini, assembly GCA_903798205.1. Lineage (NCBI taxonomy): Eukaryota > Metazoa > Chordata > Actinopteri > Cypriniformes > Danionidae > Danio > Danio tinwini. The sequence continues at coordinate 5,520,029 of CAIGQZ010000253.1, forward strand.
ATGGTGGAGTGTATTGAAGTTGGAGCTTGTCTTATAGCTGTGTTACTGACTATATTTTACTGTTGTAATCTGTTTGATTATCATTATGTACAGTTGTTAAGTCACAAATATTAGCCCTCCTTTCTTTTTCTAATATTTCCCAAATGATGTTTAACAAAGCAAGAACATTTTCACAGTATTTCCTATACATTTTTTTCTTCTGGAGAAAGTCTTATTTGTTTTATTTTGGCTAGAATAAAAGCAGTTTTTAATTTTTTAAAACTATTTTAAGGTCAAAATTATTAGCCCCTTTAAGCTATGTTTTGTTTTTTGATTGTCTACACTCTTTTACAATAACTTTTTACCCTAACTTGCCTAGTTAGCCTACACAGTAAAAAACAAAATCCGTAATTTTTACGTTTTTTTCCAGCAGCTGAGGTGCCAGAAAAAAAAACTAAATAAAATATCGGACATTAAATTACAGAAATTTCCTTAAATTTGAATTTCTGGTAAATTTCAGTAATCCAACCTCTGTTATTTTACAGTATATTTCAGTAATTTTAGGGCCGTTATTTTACGTATTTTGCGCTTTCTTTCTGGTTGCCAGAAATGAACCGTAAAATTACGGATTACAGTGTAGTTAAGCCTTTAAATGTCACTTTAAGCTGAACACTATCCTTAAGAATATATAGTCAAATATTATTTACTGGGAAAGATTAAAGAAATCAGTTATTAGAAATTACACTGTAAAAAAACCCATAATTTTATGGTTTATTTACTGTAAAATAACGGCCGTTAAATTACAGAAATTTACTGTAAAATAACAGAGGTTGAATTACAGAAATTTACCAGAAATTTTAATTTAAGTAAATTTCTGTAATTTAATGTCTGTTATTTTACAGTAAATTTCTGTTTTTAAAGGCTGTTATTTAACTTTTTTTCTGTATAAATAAACTAAAATTATGGGGTTTTTTTACAGGTTAGGTATTAATTATGTTTAGAAATGTGTTTAAAAAATATTTGCGTTAAACAGAAATTGGGGAAAATATATATAGGGGAGGCTAATAACTCACAGTGGGTAGTACGATCACCTCACAACAAGAAGGTTGCTGGTTTGAGCCCCAGCTGGGTCAATTAGCATTTCTGCGTGGAGTTTGCATGTTCTGTGTTGGCGTGTGTTTCCTCAGATGCTCCGGTTTCCTTCACAGTCCAAAAACATGCGCTTTAGGTGAATTAAATCAACTAAAATTGGCCGTAGTGTATGTGTGTGAATGCAAGAGTGCATGGGTGTTTCCCAGTACTGGGTTGCAGCTGGAAGGGCATCTGCTGTGTAAAATATATGCTGGATAAGTTGGCGCTTCATTTCGCTGTGGCGACCCCTGATTAATAAAGGAACTAAGCCAAAAAAAAAAAAGAATAAATGAATGAATGAAGTTGTGTTTTAGGGAAAAAATACGACTTTGATAAAAACATTTAGAGAATAAACCCATTAAATTTTGAAATAAACAATATTTTTCGACAAAAGTTAAAAAGATGAAAGATGCTGTCTATTGTGGTGGTGAGTTTTTTTATATGGATGGTAGAAATGCGACAAACTGTGTACTTTATTCAATAATGGATAAAGTGGTGGTAATAGCAAGTGGTGTTAGTGAGCCAGCAGGGGGGTGCTCAACCTGCGGTCTGTGTGAGTCCTAATGCCCCAGTATAGTGAAGGGGTCACTATACTGTCAGTGAGCGCCATCTTTCAGATGTTAAACCGAAGTCCTGACTTACTGTGGTCATTAAAAATCCCATGGCATTTCTCGTAAAGAGTAGGGGTGTAACCCCGGTCCTGACCAAAATTCCCTCCACTGGCCCTGACCGATTATGGCCTTCCAATTATCCCTATTCACTGAATTGGCTGTATCGCTGTTTCTCCACTCTACTAATAGCTGGTGTGTTATGTGCTTGTGGCTGCCGTGTCATCATCCAAGTGGATGCTGCACACTGGTGGTGGTGTAAAGAGACCCCCCCCCCCTCATGATTGTGAAGCGCTTTGGGTGTATGGCCATACATGATAAATACGCTATATAAATACACATTACACTTCACACATGTTGCTAATTAATTTTAGTGTCCACTCATGTCAAATTCCCATTTTAGCATGGAAATTAATATGGTATCAATATGCAGCATCTTACAAGCACAGAAAACACAATGGCCTCTCTCCTTACTCCTGACCTGTAATCAGTGAAATCTGCCACAGCTCCACTTTGTATTGGCTTCGTCAAAATTCTTGCTCTGATGCTTTAAGGGATTTTTGTATGTAAATGTGCATAACATTTCGACAGTAAATTGTGTGTTTCAGTCCACAAGATTTGCGTTTGTCCATTTTGTTTCAACGTTTTTCTCAAAACAGGCCTTTGTTCTCAATTTAATGAGTTTTTTTAATGAGGATTTCTTTTAATGAGCAATTTATTTGTTTTTTGTCTTGAAATTGTATGATCTTTTGTCAAAACGGAATGACTTTGCTCAAAATTTTATTCTCAACATTTAGTTTCGTAATTTGTAATAAGTTTAATCTTGCATTATAAATTGAATCTATAGATGGTTTTATTTATTTATTAAATTTATTGCTTGGCATGAATTATCTTCTGTATTGCTCAACAATAATATAAAATTTAATTAAAATAAAATAATAGAAAAGTAAAATTTATAAAGTAAAATAATAAAAACCAATATAAATGATAATAATAATAATGACAATGGGCGACGCGGTGGTGCAGTGGGTAGCACGTTCACCTCACAGCAAGAAGGTCGCTGGTTTAAACCTTGGTTGGGTCAGCTGGCGTTTCTGTGTGGAGTTTGCATAGAATAATAAAAACCCCATGTGCGCGTGTGTTTCCTCCGGGTGCTCCGGTTTCCCCCACATCCAAAGACATGTGGTACAGGTTGATTTGGTATGCTGAATATTGACCGTAGTGCATGAGTGTGTGTGTGAATAAGTGTGGATGTTTCCCTTTGATGGGTTGCGGCTGGAAGGGCATCCTCTGCGTAAAACATTTGCTGGATAAGTTGGTGGTTCATTCCACTGTGGCGACCCCAGATTAATAAAGGTACTAAGCCGAAAAGAAAATGAATGAATGAATAATGATAATAATAATAATAATAATAATAATAATAATAATAATAACAACTGAAATACACTTACATTTGAACACATAGTGTAGGTTTGGTTTGTGTTTACGTCCCAATTTATTACATATACTATGCAAATACTTTACAATTGCATATAATGCCCTTGAATACAGGTCATCCAATCATCTTTAAAAATGGAACTGTGTAAAATCCTCTATCGCTGAATTGCATACATGTGTCAGCACAATTGTGATTCAGACATGACCTTTAAATGCTACGTTGTTAAACTGAACACATGACCCTGACTATTGGCAGTCATCTGAATCCATAGATCTGTTAAGGCAAAAAAAAATCTGAAATATTAATCTTGTGACGCTGCTTGTTCAATCATACTAGCGCACTGCAGTCTAATTATCGATTAATTTACATTCGCTCAGATTATAGCTATAATTAAGAATGGAAGACGTGTCATTAAATTGCTCGTGGATGGATAATATGAACATGTGGTAGAGCATATTGAAGGATGTAATCTCCGCCATGCTTGTTGCACATATTCCATATGTCCAGAGTGTCCAGAGTATGCCCCCCCCCCCCCCCCCCCCCCCCCCCCCCCCCCCCCCCCCCCCCCCGCACCCCCCCCCCCCCCCCCCCCCACACACACACACACACACAACGTCCCACAATTCACCGCATGCTTTGATGTTGAAAGACATTACATAATTGCAGATGGTGGTCCAGATGGTGATTATGCTCACCTTGAAGATGACCACATGTGCTCTGAGCTGCATGTTCATTGACTAGAATTTCACACACAAGCTATTATTGTGTTGATCAGTGTTTCCCAAGCCTGTTCCTAAAGGCACACCAAATAGTACACATTTTCAGCCTAATCAAACACACCTAAATCAAATCAACAGAACGTTAGAAGAGACTCAAAACCTGAAATGTAGAGGTCAGATAAGGGAGACATCTAAAATATGTACTGTGGTGTGCCTCCAGGAACAGGGTTGGAAAACACTGGTGTAGATTTCTTGACTCCTTGCGTTTTTTTTGTGCAGCGTTGGTTTTGAAGAAGCGAGCGGCACGCTTCATTAATTGCAGTGAGCCTCTGGTGCTGTCGGAGCGCAGTGCTGTGTGTTTGCAGGAGTTGATCATTTTCCTCTCTCTGATTCCCATCATCACATTGATCCCTGCATGCGCACATATACAGTCGATGATGGATCCCACTGCACACGCTCAGTGGGAACCTCGGTATTTCTTCTCTCATCTCTCTCTTTCTTCAGCTGTGCAGTCTTGTCTTTCATTTCATCCCTCTTTGTGTCAATCCTCTTTTTCTTTTAATATTTTGTCTGTTGCTTTTTGACTGATTCCTCATTCTTCGCTGTTTGTTCAACTTCATCTCTTTTCTCTCGTTTTGTGTTTTCTTAATCTCAGAATTATTTTTGGTCCCACTTTATTTTAAGTGGCCTTAACTACTATGTACTTGCATACTTACTGTGTTCATAATGTATTGCAGAACGCTTGTGGTGCTCTTGAGGTGGGATACCGGTCAAGTTAAAGGTGCATCCCAAATCGCATATTTATGCACTATTCTTTGAAATTTTGTGGTATAAATAGTGTGAGTGCGTTCACATTGAAAAAACAGAATAAGGGCACTTTAAATACTCGGATGATGCAATTTTTATTGTGCTGGTTGACAGTCCAGCAGTAATGATTAAAGTAAATTATCTAAATGTATTTATATGTATTTTTATAGGCGACCCGGTGGCGCAGTGGGTAGCACGTTCGAAGGTTGCTGGTTTGAGCCTCGGCTGGGTCAGTTGGCATTTCCGTGTGGAGTTTGCATGTTCTCCCCATGTTCGCGTGTGTTTCCTCCGGGTGCTCCGGTTTCCCCTTACAGTCCAAAGACATGTGGTATAGGTGAATTGGGTAAGCTAAATCGGCTGTACTGTGTGTGAGTGAGTGTGGATGTTTCCCAGTGGTGGGTTGTGGCTGGAAGGGCATCCACTGCGTAAAAATATATGCTGGATAAGTTGGCGATTCATTCTGCTGTGTTAACCCCAGATTCTTAAAGGGACTAAGCCGCAAGGAAAATGAATGAATGAATGTATTTTTCTATTCTGGGTAAGGCATAAAACAAAAAAATGTTCATCCAATTAAATATTGTCGGGCTGACATCTCCCATAATTCTGACAAGTAGCCCAAACTGTCTGTCAACAAATGTAGATTTGGGCTTCTCTGTTCATGCATATCTGCCATTAGCACGTGCACTTTATTTGTATTGTGCAACATATATTTGTAAAGTCTTTATGCATAGTATATATTGTGAAAAAGGGAAAACAATAAATCACAGTGTCAATGTTGTAATATTGAATTAATTTTCCATTTAAAAATGCTGGGGCGACGCAGTGGCGCAGTAGGTAGTGCTGTCGCCTTACAGCAAGAAGGTCGCTGGTTCGAGCCTCGGCTGGGTCAGTTGGCGTTTCTGTGTGGAGTTTGCCTATTCTCCCTGTGTTCGCGTGGGTTTCCTCCGGGTGCTCCTGTTTCCCCCACAGTCCAAAGACATGCGGTGCAGGTGAATTGGGTAAGCTAAATTGTCCGTAGTGTATGTGTGTAAATGAGTGTGTATGGATGTTTCCCAGAGATGGGTTGTGGCTGGAAGGGGATGCGCTGCGTAAAACAAAATGCTGGATAAGTTGGTGATTCATTCCACTGTGGCGACCCCAGGTTAATAAAGGGACTAAGCTGAAAAAAAAAAGAATAAATGAATGAAAATGGTGAATGTCATGTGACCATCAGGAAGAACGCAGCATCTCATTTCTCGCGTTCTCTGTTCTCGCGGTCTCTTGAGTTCGTTCTTCCATCAATATAGCAGCATTTTTATGACACTGTATAACAGTAATTCATATTTTTACAGTACTGTCACGGTTGGGTTTAGGGTTGGGGTGGGGGTAGGCATTAAAAAATAAAATTTATTGGGTAATTTAATAGCATAAATAATACTCGGTACAACTACTGTTTTTACGTTACTGTGACGGTTGGGTTTAGGGTTGCAGCGGGGGCAGACGTTAATAAAATACAATAAATGGAAAATTTTATAAATAATATAATTAATTGTCATTGACTTCCGGCTGCAACCGTATCCTTTCTAGTAACAACCGTTGACAGTGAGAAAGACCAGAAAGAAACACAAAATCAGAGTCGACTAAATAATGCAGCAGCACAAAGAATTGAGAAGAAACCTGAATCTGAAAAGATGTGTGTAAATGTGATGATTGAGAAGCATTTAATGAGATGAAAATAGATGAAATGTATATTTGTAAATGTATAAATGTATATTTATTAAGATGAAATGTAAAATTCTACATTGTTGAAAAAGAAACAGTTATAAAAAATGTAATATATTAAAAGCGAAATATTTTTATTTGTGTATATATTTATACAATTATATATATATATATATATATATATATATATATAGTCAGTGAAGCATTTTCAGTGTTTATTAAACTCATTTGCTCATGTCTGTTTTTTTAGTCTTTAAATGTGATATTAATCCTTGAAGAACAAATACTTCATTTATTTCATAGGGCATATAATTCAATAAATATTACCATATTAATTACATAAAATTAACATCTGCACTGGACAAATAATTTATCACAGCCTTGTATGTTTAATATGAACAAGAAAAAATATTCATTCTAAAATATTAATAAATGTTATAGAAAGCAAAAATGCAACTTTCTCAAACATCAACATATTGTTACCAATTTTTGCTTATAGAGCACCTATGGTGAAAAATCACTTTTCAAGCTGTTTGGACAGAAATATGTGTAGGTACAGTGTATAGACTGTCATATTGGGGTGATATAAACACACTCAGTCCTTTTTTTTTAATTTAACAACATAAAAACGGTGTACCAATTGGAGTGGTTTTGAGATCGACTGCAACTTGACGTAGGAGTGCGGTTTCCCCACCCACCAATATTGATTGACAGGTGCGCATTACCATATCCTCAGTATGTTGTTTCACGTCCGCCATTTTCAACGTGTGAGTCAAAGCGACATAACCAACGAAACACCCTTGCTCTATTTTTAGATGTAAGGCTCATTGGGCTCAACATTCACCACGTTATCGCTCTCCTCGCCGCCAGTGTTTCTGAGTTTTGGTGGGTTTGCATACATGTGTACTTTTCATTGCGTCTTCCTTAAACTTCAGCTGTTTGCATTTCCCGTGGTCACAGAAGCTCCCTGTCATCTTAACTAGGTGCAGCTGGAAAGTGCGAACGCGTTGCCTCACGTGCGCGTCCCTCCATTGAAAATAACGAACTAACGACACGCAGCGCCATGCATTTCGTGTTGACGCGGATGAAAGTGAGGGCAGGGGGTTCCCTCACTATTCTGCCGCCTAGGTTGCCTCTATGGACGTGCTGGCTCGCTCAGGACACTTCATATTTCTGCCGTGCCACAGAGCGTTATCTAAATAGTTTCATTTTAAATAACATGCGAATGTGCGCGTCTGGTGTGCCGTGTCGTGGGATCCAGTGTATGACGCCCTTTTTGGTTATAGCCTCAAGCAGGTCGTGCACCAGAAGTGCCGCTCAGCAACACGCAGCGTCCCATTTTGAAGTCTCTGCTTGGTCTGTGTCCGAGTCGTACATGTACAGCTGAATGCTGGTCCTCTCACTCGTGTTTCTTCTCTCTGTCTGCCTGTCTGTTGCCATACACAAAGAGGGGAGCTCTTGGCTTCACCCCCTTGTTAAGTTGGGCGGGAAGTTGAAACTAATTTTCATGCGAAGCAACACGCCCCTAAAACAATGAACTGTGTACACGCCCCCAAAATGACACTTTTTAACACATCATAATAAAAAAATCTGAATTGTGTTTTGAACTGAATCTAAACTGGCACACTCAGAAGAACCATAATATTAATATTACATCTTAAAAAAGGGGTAAAATAGGTGCCCTTTAACTTTAATTAGGCAAGTCATTGTATAACAGTGGTTAGTTCTATAGACAATTGAAAAAGTATATTGCTAAAGGGGGCTAATAATATTGACCTTAAAATGTTTTTAAAAAAATTAAAAACGGCTTTTATATAGCCGAAATAAAACAAATAAGACTTTCTTTAGAAGAAATAATATTATAGGAAATACTGTGAAAAATTCCTTGCTATGTTAAACATAATTTAATCACAGGAGGGCTAATAATTTGAGAAAGGTCTGCATCGTGTCTGCAGCCAGACACTGTTGGAGAATTTAGAATTCAGCTGCATATCTCAGTGGCCTTTTTACTGTGACTCTGCCAGTAAGTGTAAAAGCGTACAGCAGAATTATCCCGCTCTGCACATGCGTGTACATTTACCAGTGTTTCATTCAGCATGAGTCGACACAGTGAATATGCATACATGTATGGAGCCTCACAGGTGTCCTGCTGTGTGTGGCATTACCCATGATGGAGCGTTTGTGTGTGTGTGCACGCGCGCCATGCACCATACATCTTCATCAGTCATGCCTAATGCTTCATCTCGCCGTTTGTCAGTACTTTGCATCAACATCGGCCAGCTTCGCTTCCCATTGAATCTGCAGGCCAGCTTGTCTCTCTCTGTGTCTCTGCACGGCTCACTATCTCTCGCTCCGTCTCACTCACTCATTGATAGTGGAGCTCGCGTGACCGGAATGCTGATTGGCTAATCACTATTCGCCGGATGAGGTCGTGTTGCGGGATGGAATGTCAATCTGTCTCTCTCTCTTTCTATGAACAGAGGGACCACACAGTCAACTCTTGGAGAACAGGATGAGTCCCTCTCACCGCTGCTTTCTCCTTTAGTCCAGCTGACAGATATAGCGCAGAGCCTGATTACCTTTTATTTAACCTGGATTACTTTTCTCGTTTGGCACGGGGGGATGAGTGTGGAAAGCTGCACCACTTTTCAAGTTCTGTCTTTTCTTGAAGTAGAAATTTGTTAGTAGCTCTACTGTGAAATTGTATTTCTTTTTCATATTTTTCCCCAAGTGGCGACATGGTGGCTTAGTGGTTATCATTGTCGCCTCACATCAAGAAGGTCACTGGTTTGAGTCCCGGCGGTGCCAGTTGACATTTCTGTGTGGAGTTGCACGTTCTTCTATGTTGGCGTGGGTTTCCTCCGGGTGCTCCAGTTTCCCCCACAGTTCAAAGACATGCGATACAGGTGAAGAATAAACTAAGTTTGACAACAGTGTAAGGGTGTGAATTAGAGTGTGTGGGTGCTTCCCATTACTGGGTTGCAGCTAGAAAGGCATTCGCTGTGTAAAACATATGCTGGAATAGTTGGCGGTTCGTTCAACTGTGGCGACCTCTGATTAATAAAGGGACTAAGCCAAAAAGGAAAATGAATGAATGAATGCTATTTTCCCAAGTGATATTGGAGGGATATTTTTTTACGGAATTAAATATTACATTTTTTTCACTGGAGAAAGTAATTTCTTTTAGTTTGTGTGGAAAAAAATATATATTTAAATTTAAAAACAAAATTAACGCCAATATTATTCGGCGTAAACGTAACTTGTGCCGTTTTAAGTTTAACCAAATAATTAATATCTTTAAATGTTTAAAATTAAAGAATTTGTATCCTCTGAATACCCCAAAATTTCTATAATTCAAATGACTTTCTTCTGACATGTACATAAAGATCATAAGTTAGTAAAATATACTATGACAATTTTTTTTATTTCTCAAATAACATAACCTTTGTTTTACTTATATTTAATGAATATATATATATATAAATGATGTTTAGGTAGTGCTGTCGCCTCACAGCAAGAAGGTCGCTGGTTCGAGCCTCGGCTGGATCAGTTGGCGTTTCTGTGCGGAGTTTGCATGTTCTCCGTGTGTTCGCGTGGGTTTCCTCAGGGTGCTTCGGTTTCCCCCACAGTCCAAAGACATGCGGTACAGGTGAGTTGGGTAAGCTAAATTGTCTGTAGTGTATGAGTGTAAGTGTGTGGATGTTTCCCAGAGATGGGTTGTGGCTGGAAGGGCATCCGCTATGTAAAACATATGCTGGATAAGTTGGCGGTTCATTCTGCTGTGGCAACCCCGGATTAATAAAGGGACTAAGCTGAAAAGAAAATGAATGAATGAATGTTTATAAAACGTAATAATTTGTAATTGACTGTATATATAAGCAATCTCACACGAGTAGCAGTGTGATATAGCTGTATATCGGCACTGATGGGAGAGCCCCAGCCTTAGTGCCCCAGCAGTGATGATATAAAGCCATATTGCACTGCTACGAGTGTGATAGTGTGATATTTATGCAACAGTTTGGTGGCATAATTATGAAAAAGAAAATCAAACATTGTGAGATTTGTAAGAGGAACTGCTTTCTTCTGTCATTCCTTCACATCTGCAGCTGACATCAGAACAGCAGAAGCCAATGCTACTTTACAAATGTAATTTTAAGCTAGTATTTGAATAATTCTCTAGCGTAATATCTAGTGATGACAAAACAGGTAATTTTGCTGACATTTTAAGATAATAAGGCTGAATGGCATGAAATGCCACCAGTCAACAGAGATTTCCCAGTATTTCTCTGTTGCTATTGGGATTTATAAATAATTAACCCCAAAACAGCCAAAGCAAAGCAAACATTATCCTATTACTATGGTATAAATACAAAAAAATAATTGAATTATTATAGATGATAATTAAAAATTAATATAGTAATAAACTGATTTAAACAACTATTTTTACTAAACTGTAGCAACTGTTTTTAACCATTTTAGATCGTTCAGCAAGGCCAGAAATCGAGTATCTGCTATATTGACTCTGTCAGATAAATAATGACTGATCATCATCTATGATGACTGATAAAAAAAAACTGTTTAGTCTATTATATTGAATGGCGATCAAAAAACAACGCTCCCCATTTGCCCGCCTCGATCGCAATATTTGTGAAACAGTAAACACTATTGTTTATTCATTCATTCATACATTTTCTAGTCGGCTTAGTCCCTTTTCGAAAAGTCCGAGAAGTGCATTAACAACATTAACATCCAGCGTAACCATATATAGTTTGCCTAGATCGTGTGTGCTGGATTGTAGGTACCTGAAACGTGTGTGGTTCTGTGGTTCTGCAGCTGGATATATTTCGGCAGGCTGGCCACCAATGTGCTGAATCTCCGGAATTATGAGTATTTACAACAACTGCATTCTTGACCAAAAAAAAGCCTCAAAAGTACATTATGTTGTCCACATCTGCAATATTTGTCAAACTGTAGTTCTCTGCTTGCCACTCTATGTGGGCGGAGTAATACACAAGGGTGAAGTGGCTGTACGGCCAATCAGCTAATCAGATTTAAGAACCAGAAAGAACTGGTATGTGTATATATATATATATA
>CAIGQZ010000253.1:5536986-5560445 GCA_903798205.1 Danio tinwini
TATATATATATATATATATATATATGCATACATACACACATTAAATTACATTACATTACATGTGACGTATGCAAATTTTCCAGGCGCACTTAGTTGAAAAACACCTGAACTTTTCCAAATGCCGCGAGCGCACCACGATTCATGTAAGTTGAACTAACCGATCTGCTTCACACTTTGTATGGAATTTACACATTTCAGCAATAACGGCAGACTAATTACCTCAGACAAACACAGCACATCCAAACACTGCATTGCTTTTAAAATTTTTTCCATAAACTTGTATTGGAGCTGCAGCAATTTCATTCTCTGACAAAATGGTTGATGGTTACCTAGTTACGAGAGACGCCATAGAAAATGGTGAAGGAAATCAAGTGCTCGCGCTTGTCACTTCAGGTCAGAAATAACAACACACGAAAATGAGTGACATATGGTGGCAGTGAGGAAATTTTAAAGATGTCGCCATAGTGGCTTTTTGGTTTCTTTTCTTGCACATCCCAGCCACTAGCACCCCATCTGAAAGAATTTTTTGCATAGGGGGTAATATAGTCATTCAACTCCACAGTTTGTAATGTTGCAGTATGTATTAGAATAGAGATGGTTAGTTCCTTTACTTGAAAGCTCAGATTTGATTATCATAATTGGTTTTGTTTACAGAGTTTGAGGTTTACTGTATCATTATTATTGACACCTACTATTGGTACAGATGTTGATCTACCATAAAGTTTGCTTTGATTGTTCAGCATGTACACTTTACCATTGGACACACTTTGTAACATTTTATTTATCAATTTTAAGTGTCTCTTTAACACTTATGTTTATTTTATTATAAAGAGATAAAATATTTTTTTTAACTTTTTTTGTTGTTGACTATTAAAACAGTTTGTCTTAGTAATGTTGGTAAATTAAAATTAAATGGTTAAAAAAATCCTAATATTCCTAAATGTTAAAAAATATTCAATAATTATCGATACTGAATGATATGAAACATGATATAGTGCTACTTTTTTTTGTTGCAATATCGCCCAGCCCTATAAACAAATCAAAATAATGCAAATATAATTGTTATTAACTATGTGCCCTGACTGTTTTGAGGTTACTCATGTCATATTCTGGGCATGTCACTGATGTCTTTGGTAAATCTACTGCTGGTCTATATTGAAGATTATAGCAAACACTTGAAAGTGGTTGTACAAATCACCAGAAGGGCACTCGGCACCTTTCTAATGTTATATTCAAGGGTCAATAATAGTTTGTGAAGGCAGTTGACCTTTCGCGGCAATGGCCCTTTTGGCATTTTCGTTTTTTCTGCACTTCTGCTCTTCATATTGCCTCTCTCCTTTCGGCTGCTTTTAATCTCAGGTGAAAACATGGCCATGCATTACATACATCAATAAGTTCCTGCTGCGAGATCTCATTTCCTGCTGTCACCCCGCGCGGACCAATGTCCCGGCATTCCCACGGCGAGAGCTGACTCTTACCGGAACAGAATGGATGGCTCGTGCTAATGATAATAAATCAGGTGTGTCGTCTAATCAAAATACTGTTTTGCATGACTTTGGTGCATTTGCTGAATGCCGTCGAGAGCATGTCTGATTGCGTGACAGCGTGTGTCATAGGAGCTCGCGTGGGTGTGTGTGTGTGTATTAAAGAAAGAGAGGGGAAAATGAGACAGACAAGGGACTCACAATAACAAATTCCCTACAGGGCATCAGTCTGAGCTGAAGGAAGAACGAGAAAGAAAACAGTGTGTCTAAATGCATGTGATAGAATGAGACAGTTCCTGCAGTGATGAGTTTAAGCCTCTATCTTATGTTCAAATAACATCAAACACTCTTTCGTACGCTGTTATCTTTCTAGAACCGGAAGCCGGAAATAATTAAAAAGACTGATAATTATATATTTACCTGTCCAGTTTCTAACATGCAAATATTCAGTCAGTCAATCAAAAAGTGGTCATAATGGCCTGATCTCACGAGGAAACGTAACTATTTTACGTATTGTCAGTTTAGTGGTGAATTCGTATGCGTTCAGAAAATGTACGATTTTAAAAAGGAGGCGTGGCACCAAACCCCGCCCCTAAACCGTCATTGGGTGATGAGCAAATCATACTAAATTGTATGAAAGAGATTGCGCGTATTCATACTAATCAAGCTGCGGTCACACTGGACTTTTCTCCCCATAGACTTCTATTCATACGCACGCGAATGCGTTAGACCGGAAACGCAGGGTCATGCGTCAAGTTTGGCATTTCGCTCTGATGCAGTTTAAGCTTGATGAACTCTGACCTATTAAATTGCATCACTTGACTGCGTGAGACCAATCCAGGATCAAAACATGACCTCTCTGAACAGAAATGTAAAATATGGAGCAATCGCTCATATTTTTTAATGCTTAATCATCTTGTTTATTCCGCCCCTTTTCGCAGCACAGTGCGACAGAATTTCGCAAGCTCAAACTCTAGTGTGACTGCAGCTTAAGCCACTAAATCAAAAAAGTTAGGAATTGTCATGAGATCATGTTGGTCAAGATGATCTAAAGTAGTTTTTTTTACAAAATTCTTTGACCGAATTGAATTTTTGTCACGTCATATTTACATTCACAGCTTCCACTGAGATTTAGAATTAAGCTTTGAATGTCTGTTGTCATATTTTATGAAGTCATTACTTTTTTTTGTAATATAGCCTATAATTGTTTACTTAGATCGCTCCTCAATGTGTTTACCTCACTTTGTTCAGCAATCGGACTGTGAAAATTGTTTTTGAAAGTTTGAAAGATATGTCTGAAGTAAAGTTATGGTTTTGCTATCGGATGTTGTTGATAGCAGAAATTTACACTCACCGGTCACTTTATTAGGTACACTTGTCCGACTGGTCCTTAATGGAAATTTGTAATTAGCCAATCACATGGCAGCAACTCAATGCGTTTGGGCATGTAGACATGGTCAAGACGATCTGCTGCAATTCAAATCGAGCATCAGAATGGGAAAGAAAGGTGATTTAAGTGACTTTGAACGTGACATGTTTGTTTGTGCCAGACACGCTGCTCAGAGTATTTAAGTAACCGCTGATCTACTGCGATTTTGACGCACAACCATCTCTAGGATTTACAGAGAAGGGTCAGAAAAAAAGAAAATATCCAGTGAGCGACAGATCTGTGGGTACAAATGCCTTGTTGATGCCAGAGGTCAGAGAATGGCTAGACTGGTTCAAGCTGATAGATAGGCACTCAAATAACCACTCGTTACAACCGAGGTATGCAGAAGATCGTCTCTGAACACACAACACCTCCAACCTGGAGGCAGATGGGCTACAGCAGCAGAAGACCACACCGGGTGCCACTCCTGTCAGCTAAGAGCAGCAAACTGAAGGCTCATACACACCGGGACGCTTTTCGTTTGCATTTATCGTCAGCGTTATTCTAGATGTTATTCTGGATTCAAACCCAATCGATTTTTACTGGCGTTGAGCTGAAGAGTATTACTTCTTGACTTTAGATGCCACTACACAACTTTAAGCTTCTGACACCCGCTTGTAACACAAAAAAAATAATACAGAAATTAAACACGTTGTTAAAGTTACTGGCGATTCGAACAAGCATGAATGGTTCACGTAGCAGCTCTAGCGATTTAAATGATTATTGTTCACCAGTCCAATAAGCAGCTCCACGTTCATATCGCCCCTAGACATCATCTTCAATGTGCGCTCGCATTGACAGTTTTGTGCTTAAGCGCCTCTAAGTGCTGTTTACTGTAACTTCAGCAGCTCTGTGCACGTGAACAAAAGTGCCAGTCTGATTGGTGGAGAAGGTTTTGATGTGGCGTGTCAAAACAAAAAAACAAGTTTTGGCACCCTTTATTTAGTCACTAGGCGTTAAACGTTGACAGAAAACACGAGCAAAAAGCATCCCGGTGTGTACAGACCTTGAGGCTACAATTCACCCAGGCTCACCAAAATTGGTGGTGGTGTAATGGTGTGGGGGATATTTTCTTGGCACACTTTGGGTCCATTAGTACCAACTGAGCATTGTGTCAACACCACAGTTTACCTGAGTATTGTTGCTGACCATGTTCATCCCTTTATGACCACAGTGTACCCATCTTTTGATGGCTACTTCCAGCAGGATGACGCGCCATGTCATAAAGCGTGAATCATCTCAGACTGGTTTCTTGTACATGACAATGAGTTCACTGTACTCAAATGGTCTCCACAGTTACCAGTTCTCAATCCAATAGAGCACCTTTGGGATGTGGTGGGACAGGAGATTCGCATCATAGATGTGCAGTCGATAAAAATGTTTTTGACATAAATAAATATGTGCTTTTTAGATATTTGGACTCAAGAACAAGACAAACCTTTAACAAGAAAATATGTCTACTGTATTTATGTGCATCTAAACAATGATTATTGCTACTAGAGAGTCTAATAATAATAATATTAGTCTGCTAGAACTATTTTAACTGCTAACTAATTTGTCTGATTAAATATTAATGCAAAACATGATTATCTTTTCCCCCCTAAATATATAAAATAGTAATTGAAAAAAGACAACATTTGATCTCTTATACAGTCAAGCCCCAAATTATTCGTACCCATGGTAAATTCTAATTTAACTTACTTTTATTCAACCAGTAAGCTTTTTCTCCCCAAAAAATAAGACTATGTACAAGAGGCACCACTGTGAAGAAAATAATTTTTCTGCTTTAATTTTTATTTGAACCAAAACATAAAGTCAGAATCTCCCAGGGGTATGAATCATTTTGGGCTTGATTGTATATTTATAAAACATAAGTTACATCCAAAGCTATTTTTTAATGGGTGATACATATGGCTGAATGACCCCTGAATTCAGTATAAATGTTTCTTTAACCTATTAGAGCTTAAAATAAGCTTCACGTTCTGACAGACATACTCCTCTTCCATGATAAATGTACTGTAACACAGCGTCTCACGGCTTATATTGCTTAAGTATTTATGTGCATGTGTTTGTGTTTGTGCATGCATCCATGAAAAGCTGGTATGCATTCTTGATGTTTCTGTGTGACTAAATGATTTTCAGGGCAAAGCTTCGGTCACACTTGACTCTGGGCTCAATTGACTTCCATTCATGTCATTCAGAATAAGGTAGATATATACAGTAGGTATATTGTGTTATTTGTATTTACAAATAGACGCGGTAGAACATGGCATTATGGCTGATTCACTATATGTGAAGGTTAAGATTATAAATCCATGTTTTAATTGATGCATAATGGTCATTATCAGAAATTAAAGCCCAAGGGAAATATTGAGAATATAAATTCCAAAATGATTCTGTTAGAAATCATGTTCAGCAAAATTTTCATTTTTAATTCAGCAATGGTGCAATTTGTAAGTCAACAGGAAAAAACATCATGAATATACTCACCGGCCACTTTATTAGGTACACCTTCCTAGTACAGGGTTAGACCCTCTTTTGCTTTAGAACTGCCTTAATCCTTTGTGGCAAATATTCAACAAAGAACTGAAAATAATCCTCAGAGATTTTGGTCTGTATTGACATGATAGCATCACACAGTTGCTGCAGATTTGTCGGCTGCACATCCATGATGTGAATCTCCCGTTTCACCACATACCAAAGGTGCTCTATTGGATTGAGTTCTGGTGACTGTGGAGGCCATTTGAGCACAGTGAACTCATTGTCATGTTCAAGAAACCAGTCTGAGATGATTCGTGCTTTATGGCATGGCACATTATCCTTCTGAAAGTAGCCATCAGAAGATGGGTATACTGGTCAAGGAATGGACATGGTCAGCAACAATACTCAGGTAAACTGTGGCTCAGTAAGGCATTTGTGCCCACAGAACTGCTGCTCACTGGATAATTTCTCTTTTTT
The DNA here is from genome assembly GCA_903798205.1 of Danio tinwini. NCBI lineage: Eukaryota > Metazoa > Chordata > Actinopteri > Cypriniformes > Danionidae > Danio > Danio tinwini. Next base: position 5,542,858 of record CAIGQZ010000253.1, read on the forward strand.
GGACCATTCTCTGAAAACCCTAGAGATAGTTGTGCATGAAATTGCACCATTGTGTGATTCCCATGAGCTTGGACTACTGCGTCTATACATCTCTGCAATGACTCCAATAACATTAATAAAGTCATCTGGAATGGCAAAAGAAAGCGTTTTTGCAGGACTCTCAGAGAGATTCTTTGGATTCATCAATGCGTCCTCATTCATCTTACCTCAGACATACTTAATAATGTTCATGTCTGGTGACTGGGCTGGCCATTCCTGGAGCACCTTGACCTTCTTTGCTTTCAGGAACTTTGATGTAGTGGCTGAATTATGAGAAGGAGCGTCATCCTGCTAAAGAATTTGCCCTCTCTTGTGGTTTGTAATGTAATGTGCAGCACAAATATTTTGATGCCTGAGGCTGTTGATGTTGCCATCAACTCTGCAGATCTCTTGCACGCCCCATACTGAATGTAACCCCAAACCATGACTTTTCTTTCACCAAACTTGACTGATTTCTATGAGAATCTTTGGTCCATGCGGGTTCCAATAGGTCTTCTGCAGTATTTGTGATAATTGGGATGCAGTTCAACAGATGATTCATTTAAGAAGTCAACCTTCTGCCACTTTTCCAAACGTTCAACTAGAAGTCAAGTTATTATTTGTTGCTCTTACAAGTGGGATAGACGACAAGACTTTTGTCAGGTAGTGTATGGTTGGTATCATCTCTTCACAGGTTTTGAATCACATCAATGGCACTGCTATGTACTTGCATCAAAAAGAAATACAACGTACTTACATTGTTCATAATGTATTGTAGAACACTGAGGTGAGATGGGTATGGCTATGGATGATAAGTAGGTTAAAGGGTGGGTTAAGGTGTACGGGTTGGTCAACACATTGACCTGCTTCTTCAAACTCATTTATTCATTCATTTATTTTCTGCCGCTTTTCCTGGGCAGGGTTGCGGGGGCAGCAGTCTTAGGAGAGAACCCCAGACTTCCCTCTCCCCAGATACTTCCTCCAGCTCCTCCGGGGGGATCCCGAGGCGTTCCCAGGCCAGCCAAGAGACATAGTCCCTCCAATGTGTCCTTCCCGGTGGGACATGCCTGGAACACCTCCCTAGGTAGGCATCCAGAAGGCATCCGAAACAGATGCCTGAGCCACCTCAGCTGACTTCTCTCAATGTGGAGGAGCAGCGGCTCTACTCCAAGCTCCTCCCGAGTGTCAGAGCTCCTCACCCTATCCATAAGAGTGTGCCCTGCCACCCTTTGAAGGAAACTCATTTCAGCCGCTTGTATATGAGATCTTGTCCTTTCGGTCATGACCCAAAGCTCATGCCCATAGGTGAAAGTAGGAACGTAGATTGACTGGTAAATCGAAAGCTTTGCCTTTCGGCTCAGCTCCTTCTTTACTACAACGGACCGGTACATCGACCACATTACTGCTGCCCCTGCACCAATCCACCTGTCAATCTCACGTTCCATCCTTTCCTCACTCATGAACAAAAAGTTGAATGAAAAAAGTTGTTTTAGGGACAACTAAATTCTTTTATGTTGAGTCCACTTCAAATTTGTGAAAAACATTTAAGTTAAATTAAATGATTTGTGTTGGGACAACATGAAACCATTGTGTGGATTTGTTACCGTGCAGTGTAATTACAGAAATTAATTACACGCAGGTAATGAAAAAACAGGTATTTACGCACTAAATACATTGTAACACATGATTAATTCCAGTGTAAGTACATATTAGTTAAGGCCACCTAATATAACGTCTCATTCCCGCCAATAATTGAACAGTACTGTATCACCTTTATTATTGAATGCATGTGTTTTGACGAAGGGTAAAGCTCAGGACGCCAGTATGACTGGGATAAATTGACATTCAAATGTTTATTTTACATTATTTGTGGGAATAAGTGTATAGAGAGAGAGAGTGAGAGAGAGAGAGAGAGAGAGAGAGAGAGATGTGCTTCTGATTGGATTGGAGGCAGTGCTGAAGAGGCACTGAAGAGAGAGAGAAAGAGAGAGAGAGAACGAGAGGGCACGAATGCAGTTTACACATTAGCCCAGCTGCCAGAAATTACAGCAAGCTCAATTCTACCGGACTGGAACGGGGGGCGTGAAAACCGGAGGATGGCAAGGACGCAGAAAATGAAGAGAACCCACCATTGCATTCTCATGGGAAATGATCTGTGGTGAATAAACAGAAACCGCAGAAGAGGCTGAGAGAGGAAGAACGGGGGAGCAGAGGAGGAGGAGGGAATAGAGAGAGAGAGAGAGAGAGCTTGCGTCCTCTGAGGTAGCGCCTGTGGAGTCTGTTCATGGCGCTGCATGCATGTGTGTGTGTGTGTGCGCGCATGTATGCTGACATGTTGATTTATAACCGCATGTGTAATTCACCAGGACTCCGATAAGCAAGTCATTTTGCATTCATGCATATGAATGGCGAGTGATGCAGAGAGCCTCTCGGACACTTTAACTCGTCCTTTTTTGCACAGTTATTGTATTAGTCTTCTTGGCATTCTTTAATCTGTCTTTCTCTCTCTGATAGCGCAGCAGACTTAACAGCATCATAACTGAAGAAGAAGAAAAAGCTTTGAGGTGAGTGTGTCTTGCTTTTCTTGTTCTTTTTTCTCTCTGTGTGTTTGTGTTATAGGCATTGAGTTGACCGCAATCGCCCCCCCCCCTCTCCCCCCCAGCCCTGTTATTTCCAGATCCTCCTTTTACTGTTGTCCATCAGCCATTTTATTCTCTTTCATCGTCTCTACCTACTCTTTCTTTCTCTCCATCTTTCATTCTTTCTCTCATCTGTCACGGTCCCCCCTTCTGCTCCCTCCATCGCTCCCCATCTGCCCATCCCTCAACAGCCATTAACAACTGTCTGTGTCACAGGAGCGCTCAACCTAAACCAACGCGCTCGGGTCAAACACATTCTTCACACATGCTTCACACAAACACACACACACTTCTCATATATATGGTCACGGCAGTATATGCGTCTGCCGGTGAACTCTGCTTGTATTTCATGGGTGAGGCAGAGAGTGTGCAGATTGATGGTGATTGTGACAGCTTATCCACAATGCTGCGCTTTTGCTGGCTCTCAGTGTGTGTGTGTGAAGGTTATTTAACTTTAGCACCTGAGAGCAAGGCTAGCATACTGTATATACACATACTTGGAAGCAAATGATATCACTACAGTATCTCTTTAATAATCTCACTTGTGTCTCAAATATGCCGGTTTCCTGCATATTTTAGTTCCAACCCAATTAAACGCACCTGAATCAGCTAATCAAGCTCTTTCTAGGTTTACTAGAAACTTCCAGGCAGGTCTGTTGAAGGTTGGAGCTAAACTATGCAGGACACCAGCCCTCCAGGACCGAGTTTGGACACCCCTGCTCTAGTGTTAGATTCCAGAGTCAGTCATGTCAGCAAGTTACTTTTTAAAACTAAATAATTTTATTTTGATACAAATTTTAATTGGTAGTCCATTTCAGTTTTAGTTTGTTTTAATTAATGGTTTTGTTAGTTTTATTTAGAAATACTTTTCAAGTTTTTAGATTGTAGCAATGTTGATGTCTCCCTGGCCATTTGAAAGAAGGCAGAAAACCGACGAACTTTAAACAATTTTAATAATGACAAAACAAACAGCTACTCACGAAGACTGCCACCAAACTGAAAGCAAACAAAGACATAAAGTGTTCAGGCCTGGTCCTCTCTCATCATCCTCTATCGTCTCTCCTCCTGAGCTTCTAATCCTTTGTGAGACTCGAGACCGGTGTGCGAACAGGTGATGCTCAAGTGATCCTCGTTTCATTCCCACAGCTCTCGGCCATGCCCCCCTTGTGACATATGTTTATTTTTGGTTAACTAAACACGTCCAGTGTCAACCAGAGGAAAGTTATTTTTTCGTAAACTCTTGTGAAAACCTCTTGGTAATAAAAATAAAATAATAATTTGAACAGATGTTGAACACAAAACTACAATGATGAAGAATTAAGACAAACTTCACATTACATTCCTGTGAACAAATTGACAAAATGTCAAGACAACAAATATTTTTATGTTGCTTATTTTAAAACATTAATCAACTAATTGTTTTAGGTTATAAAAAGTTTAATTTAATATTTTTAGTCAATTTGATTAATGTAAGTTGAGATGACTCAAAGTTAATTATTTAGCCACATTTCTACCTACAGTAGTTTACTTGGAAACTATTATAATTATTATATAACTAAAATAATTTATCTAGTTTACGCTTTTGTCAAATAAAGAAAATGTCTGTAAAAGCGCCATCTACATGTGCTTCTCTAAACAGCCGCAGGTCAAATTTTCTGACACTGAACTAGTGCTTAGTAATTCTGAAAACTATTATTTTTGTTTATTATTATTTTTATTTCAGTTATTTTTTCTTTGAATGTTTTATTTAATAAATTTTTTGACAGTTTTTGTTTATTAAAAATAACTTGCATATCAGTACAATCTTTTCTTGTTATTTTAATTAGGCTTTCCACGTTAACCTTTTTTTTACATTAGCATTAAGTCTTGTGAACAATTACAAGAGCAACTGCAAATACAATTTCCTGTCAGTTCCAATAGTCTACAATAATATTAGGGTCTCTTGACAATGCAGATAAAAGCTCTACCTTTCCTAAACAACCGCGAAAAAAACTAAATATAAAGAAACGTTGATGAGAAAGGCAATATAAAGGAAGCCGCTTATCGCCTCATGACATGATTCGTAAATTGCTGTGAAATAGTTGCGTGATATCAGAATGAAATACAGTTGTTGTCTCTACCTCTGTGTAACTTGGATGATGCAAAGCATTGGATTTATCAGGGAAATCTTCAGAGTTGTAAATCCTTTTCAGAGGCACTATCTCAGACAGAGAGGATGACAAAGCAGACCCGAATTATGTTTCACTGTGCAAAAAGCGCAAGAAGTGCAAGAGGAAAAAAACGAATCTCGTTTTCAACCTCTCACCTTCGGTTGGTTTCTTAGCACGTTGCTCTGACTTGCTCGGGGAAGCATTAGATCACACAGAGAAAAGTACAGAATGTGATCCTCGGCGCCCTTTGCTGAAGTCTTTGTTAATATGTGTACCGAAGGTACCGAGTTTGATGTCTGCTAAGGGCTCAGACCTATTGATTTAACATGACAGCTTTGAAAATGGCGTAATAAGGCTTCAAGTAGGCAAAAAAAAGGGATTGGTTTGGCTCAATGCACAATTCGATAACATTAAAAAAAGCACCTTTATCTGAAACATGGCATGTGTGAATCAAGGACAAATGATGATGTCATTACAGTGTTTATTTAGCTAGTGCAGTGGTTTGAATGATCTTTTATTCTGAAAAATCTTTTATTTAGAATTTTTTTTATTTGTTACATCTCTGTTACTTGAGCGCCAAAATTGAATCCATAAGCTAGCAAACACAGACGTCTTTGGAAAGTTACTTTGCGAAGGGGAAAAGGCCCATTGAAGAACCCACAAACTGCCAAGTATTACATCCACAAACCATTTGTCAACAAATTAGGTGAATCCACCATGCCTGTGCAAGAAGATCAACTGCTGGAGATCCAAAATGATGATGGCTTTAGGCGTCGTTCACATATCACGTCTTTTCTGCAATCAAGTTTGTTATTTCCAATGGAAGCGTGTGGCTTGAGTGTGCCGTGCTTTCCAGGCGCACCAAGTTAAAAACATCTTTCACAAAGCCGTTCGTCACGTGATAAGAACTGACTTCATTCTTTGTATGGAACATACAATTGCAATCAGAATTATTCAACCCCCTGATTTATTAGCCCCTTGTTTATTTTTTCCCCAATTTCTGTTTAACGGAGAGAAGAATTTTTCAACACATTTCTAAACATAATAGTTTTAATAACTCATCTCTAATAACTGATTTATTTTATCTTTGACATGATGACAGTAAATAATATTTTACTAGATATTTTTCAAGACACTTCTATACAGCTTAAAGTGACATTTAAAGGCTTAACTAGGTTAATTAGGTTAACTAGGCAGGTTAGGGTAATAAGGCAAGTTATTGTATAATGATGGTTTGTTCTGTAGACTATGGAAAAAATAAATAGCTTAAAGGGGCTAATAATTTTGACCTTAAAATGGGTTTTAAAAATTAAAAACTGCTTTTATTCTAGCCAAAATAAAACAAATAAGACTTTCTCCAGAAGAAAAAAATATTATCAGACATACTGTGAAAATTTCCTTGTTCTGTTAAACATCATTTGTGAAATATTTAAAAAAGAAAAAAAAATTCAAAGGGGGTTAAATAATTCTGATTGCAACTGTACACATTTCGGTAGACTAATTACATCAGACAAACACAAAGCTCCCAAACACTGCAGTGCTTTTTAATTTTCTCCATAAATAAAACTTGTATCATAGTTACAGCAATGTTTTGTCATCCTCTGAGAAAACGGTTGATGGTTGCCTAGCAATCTACGTAGAATCAACACCCCAGCCCCCCGATGTTGATTTTCAGGTGTTGACCGGTCTGCGGTGATGAAAAGGTTTGGGGACCACTGAGCTAGCGCACATTGCTATTCTTTAGGTGAAAGTTTAATCGCGTTTGGAGTGGCGGTCCTTCTCTGATGTCATTTTGATGGCTTCAGCCACAATATACTTATCCACGCCGCTTTTATCATTAGTTTGCTACAAGTGAATAATGCGCAAAAAGAAAGCTTCGCCCCCTACTCAATATTCCGTTTCAATAGGAAGTACAACAAAATACTGAAGTAAAAGTCTGTGCTGTTGACTTGAATTTTTACAGGATGTTTGTAACAGAAATCCATATAAGCAAAGAAAACAAAACGAATCAATAATAAAATGAAATTACACAAGGAAAAAGTATTGAATGAAGAAAGGAAGGTGTAGAAAGGCATGGAAAGCCCAGACAGCAGAATCTCTCAGTAGTTCTCAAAACCATCAAGATTGTTACACTGTTAAAGTCTGTAAAAAATCACCTTAGCATTTCCCAGTACTCGGTTGTGGCTGGAATGGCATCGGCTACATAAAATGTATGCTGGAATAGTTGGCGGTTCATTCCGCTGTAGCATACCCTGATAAATAAAGGACTAAGCCAAAGGAAAATGAATAAATTAATGAAAAGGTTCAGCAACTTTCAGTTCACGCAGACTTTAAATGGTTTCCTTTACTAAAATACTAAGATGACACATTACAAAGTGAAGATTACAAAATCCACCATCTTCAAAAGTATTGCTTTATATTAGCATAACAAACCAAAAATCACGCCCTGTACATGTCCAACACAAATTATATTAGTTTTCACAAGCCAAAACAAATCAAATCTGACCTGAGAGCCAAAGCGTAATGTAGTTTAATGACTTAATGTGTTTACAGTGTGAAGCGCTCTACTTTAATGCCATGTAAAAAAGCATCAGCTTGCGATGCTCAAAAAGCACGGTTGATTGGTAGATTGACAGATTTAGACACATGGCAGCCACTTGACCTGCTTGCCCTCTCTCTTTTATTCCAGCTACTGCTAACAGGCTTATGTAACAGTCGAGCATAGAAGCAGCCAGTGTTTCGCTAATATCTACCATGGAGCATTTTACATACGGTCGCTTGTAACACCACTTCACTCTGTGAAAATATAATCACAGTGATTGTTCCCTGCTCAAAGCATTTGCATTGGCTTCTCACTTCATCTAAAGGACAATTGCCTGTAATTACTTTTTAGAATAATTTATAATGGAAATCGTGCTTGAAGCTTGTATGAGTTGGATAAGAGGAAAGATTGTGCTGAAATATTAGTTCAATAATGACACGAAAATACGGCCGCTGCAGGGAGGGGACTTGCGAAAGGTGTACAGTGGGGGAAATAAGTATTGAAGATGTCACCATTTTTTCTGTGCTGTTGACTTGAAATTTTCACAGGATGTTGGTAACAACAGCTAAACAACATATAAGAAAACAAAACAAAACTAATCAATAATTAAATGAAATAACAAAGGGAAAAGTATTGAACACATGAAGAAAGGAAGGTGTAGAAAGGCATGAAAAGACCAGCAGCTGAAATCAGTAGTTCTCAGAACCATCAAGATTTTTAAACTGTGTTAAAATCTGTGAAAAAACTCACACCTGAGCAATACACGTGACTTCATAAGAGGTATCTTTGGGCTGCCATCACCAAAAAAGCCTTTTATATAAAGTATTAAATACATTTCAGTGGTTTAGTACTTCTCCTTGTGTCATTCTATTGCTATTACACGTAACTCATCTTTCAGACTTTTTTGTTTAGTTTTATTCTTATTGTTTGGGTTTTTAACCAAAATCTGGTTCAATCCCACATAAATAGCACCTTTAGAAATATTATTTTCTGGAAAAAACATATCATGTACTTATCAATACTTATTTCCCTCACTGTAGGGAGGTAGAATGTCAATGCAATGACACCATAGAGTTAGATGATGTGATAAAATGAACACCTAATACAAAAAGAGCTAGTCTACACCACTGTATAACATCATTATGTCTTTTGCTACTTTAATTATACCTTCCTAATTGTCTGTTCTTTCAGCTCCAGGCTGTTTTGTGCTCCGTAAAGGCCCATTTCTCCACCCTTGAGGCGTCTTACCACTCCTGCCTGCTGACAGCAAGTTCTTCTAACATACATCCCCAGACACGCTCAGAATGCACCTACTTTCCTGCCAACAAAAGCCTGGTGACAGGAGCTCAGAGACCTGAAGATATCTGCCGTTAAAAAGTCGGCTGAGGAAGTAGGACTGAGAAGAACAAATCTCCTTGATTAGGATTTTCTTATATATTGAAATCACTTGACGTTTACTACTCTGAATCCATCAAGTGCTTCAAGTTGGAACGGAACCCCGAGGGGCCAAAGGAATAAGTGTCATCCAATCACACAAAGATCCTTTGATTTCATATTGCACGGTGAAGATCCTAAGCGATAGAATTCAACAGGAGATAATTGAACTTCCTGCCTGGCAGGCAGCTGAAAATGGAGAACTAGAGGTTTAAGTGGGATTTTTCAGGGGGATCCTATCAAGCACCCCACCTCTTGGGATCAGATTCTGGTTCTGGCCTTCAACCAATCAGTTTTTTTTTCTGCTAGCATTTGTCCAGAAGGGAAAAACAGCTTTTGGGATTGTTTTGTGCTAGATCTCAGTTACATCTCAGCTATTACGCTGACATCCAACAGTTTTACAGTGCAGAAAGAGAGAGAAAAGCGGATGAAATTGTGAGCCTTGGACTGACAAGGGGCTAACAAAGAAAATTTACTGTTCAGTTTCTGGTGAATTGAACGACAGAAGGAGAACAAGACCAAAGAAAACGAGAAAGGGGAGGGAGGGGGCAGATGCCACAGATCATCATTAACTTCAACCTTTTGATAAGCTAAGCTTCTTTTTCCATTTTCATCTCCTTTTCATCTTGAAAATTAGATTTTTTGTTCTTTTTCTTTTTTCGGATGACCCTTAAGACTGTAAAGGGGAGATTGCAGTCACTGAAAAAGGGTGGAGGGAAAGAAGGGAGAATCTTTTTTCCCCTTTAGCTGAAACAGAATGTTCTGTTGCCTTCTCAGTTTTGCAGTTTTAGGTATTTATCTTGTCACTCCATCTCCGTTTTTATCCCCCTCTCCATGCCTCTGGGAGAGCAAAGAAGGGAATTGAGTTATTTCATCTCCGCTGGATTTTTTTTTTGTTCGCCTTTCCGACTGATTTTTCTTCTGTACTCCTGCTCACCCCTAGACAAAATGCAGTTGTATCTCCAGTCAAAATCAGGAACCTGATAGCATTTGGCGAACAGAGAGCCAGGCAACAAGAACAAGAGATGGAAATCTTCTAAAACCTAACCTTCGATCTTAAGAAAACGTGCAATTTCCTCTCGCCCCTTCCTTCTCCGGCACCCTCCTTTTTCCCCCAGTTTCAGAGGTGTCCTCGGATATTTTTTTTCTCTTCCCCGGAATTTGTCAGCATTCCCGACGGGACGCAGCCAGCTTGTATCGGTGCCAATCCTTTGATATTAGCTCCCGGTGTCGTCTGCTTCATTCTGTGAGTATCTCCAGCTCTCTCCGTCTGTGTTTGCAGTCGCGTGTGTTTGACTTTGGCTCCATATGTTGTTCAATTCCCTGTGTAACTGTGCTTATCTATCGTCTGTTTATGTGTGTACGGCCGGGTGGGTGTTTAACTTGGATGCTTATGCTATGCTGAACGTAGAAATGAGTCAAGGTTAATGGCAGAGGTTTCGGCGCCGGGCTACTCATGCAATGAGTGTTTTCCGTAATACGCAAATATATGTTCTGCTGCAGACACAATGTGTTTGTAGAGCGCTTCGCTAGCATGTGTCACATTTCGTATGTGGTTTCAGAGTTTCTCGGGGGGTGGGTGGTAATGAATGGATCTAGATGCATTAAATTGGAGATAAACAATTTTATGCTACGCCTCTTTAATAAAGTAGTCAAAAGTCACACTAATTTATGCATCTTCAAAGTTTTTATACAGGGAGAGAGGTTCATGAGCTGTATTACGAGAGCTATTCATAATAAATGTGACTGACAACGTGCGCGAGAAATGATTGTGTGTTGTTTTTTTCTGCTTAGCCCCCCAGATTGAACAGCTGTGGTCTCTGTCTCTGCCTTTTTTCCCATCACTTGCTCAATCAGTGTCTAGACCTCACTTCTGGCTGGCCAATAATTGAAAATCTATATTGATATTCTACTCGGGGAAAATACAGAGGGGTGATAATACACTTTTATTTACAGTTAATCGAATGGAGTGTGAAAAACATTAGCTTTGAGCATCCTTTTCAGTTAATTGTTTAAGCGTGAGGATGACTTAAAGTTTTTTTTTTTTTTTGTGGTTGCCTGCTTGGTAATAAGCTTTCGGGAGATGAAAAATGATGCTGACATGCAGGATACCACCAATATGACAAACAAAAACCAAAAAACTGGAGGTTTTGTGTGGTGGGCTATGGTTTAAGGGGGATGTACGTCTCCAATGACAAATGATATGTTGAGAAAGAACAATAAAAATCATGTGGAGGTGTTTCATTAAAGAAATAGAGCTCGAGATGTGATTCATTTACCACCTACATTGTTCTTATCCTTTATAAAGCTTGTGGTTTAGTATTTCAGTGATGGACAAGCTTTGCAAATGTCTTGATTCTCATGTCCAGACTGTGGAAGGGCACCTGTTGTCGACCTCCTGTTGAAAGTGTTTGGGTTGTTAAAAGTATTGCTAGTTTCGCTGTCAGATTGGGCTCTTTCCCAAAATGCCATGTGTTTCCGTCTGTAGCTCTGGCACTGGGCAGGTCAGCTGCTGCCATACCGGTCAACATCTGTTATGCTTTTAATGAAGGCAGGTCCAGGTTATATTGCTTGCAAATTGCATGTTCATATTTTGCTAGAGTGCTTTCAGATTGGGATATACTGTAGTAATCTTTGATTTTCTGCCTACAGTAACTTGCTTTTATGATATCTAATGGACATATAATGCATTTTATTGTACGAAGAGGTATAAGGAATACACTACCTGACAAAAATCTTGTCGTCGATCTCAGTTATAAGAGCAACAAATAATAACTTGACTTCTATTTGATCATTTGGAAAAGTGGCAGAAGGTAGATTTTTCAGATGAATCATCTGTTGAACTGCATCCCAATCATCACATACTGCAGAAGACCTATTGGAACCCGCATGTACCCAAGATTCTCAAAGAAATTAGTCAAGTTTGGTGAGGGAAAAATCATGGTTTGGGGTTACATTCAGTATTGGGGCATGCGAGAAATCTGCAGAGTGGATGGCAACATCAACAGCCTGAGGTATCAAGACATTTGTGCTGCCCATTACATTACAAACCACAGGAGAGGGCACATTCTTCAGCAGAATAGCGCTCCTTCTCATACTTCAGCTTCCACATCAAAGTTTCTGAAAGCAAAGATGGTCAAGGATTGGCCAGCCCAGTCACCTGAGATGAACATTATTGAGCTTGTCTGAGGTGAGATGGAGGAGGCATTGAATGAATCCAAAGAATCCTTTGCCATTCAAATCCTTTGCCATTCCAGATGACTTTATTATTAAGTGATTTGAGTCATTGCAGTCCTCCAAGCTCATGGGAGTCATTCACAATATTCATTCTTTTTCCACTGCACCATGACTTTATATTCTATACTGCATATTATTTCTGTTAGGTGACAAGACTTTTGTCTAAGCAAAGTCAGACCTTACTGTCCTAATTACATAATTAAAAATCAAGGCATGATCATATTTTATTTTGGTAAATTAAGTGTAATCTAGAGGCCTTTGCCTTTCATACAAGCCACATCTGAAACCAAATGATCAACTAGAAGTCAAGTTATTATTTGTTGTTCTTAAAACTTGGATAGGCAACAAGAATTTTGTTAGGTAGTGTACAGTAGTTCACCCAAAAAGGAACATTTGAAAACCTGACTTTCATAGTTGGAAAAACGAACTCAGGCCCATTCTGATTACGTACCCCTATATACATTTCTGGAGAGCGCCAAATACATCCCAGGAGCTACGTTTTTTTTTTTTTTTTTTTGCTGTTTTTGTTTTCGCGAATGCGCTAGAGGCCGCTGTGTACGGTTTTTGAGATCTCAAATTTCTCTCGCAAGTGCTATTCATGCCTGCTGTTCTCACGTAAATCCACTAGAGGCTGCTGTTGACTGACTGACTGACCAATTGATCGATCTTCCAGAAACTCAAAACGATTTGGAGCAAGTAAAGGGTGAGTAAATTTACATTTTTGGGTGAACTATCTCTTTAAGAAAGAACAAGAATTATCTGTTATCTATTAGGGGTGTAACAGTGCATCATTATATCAAAATATAATTTAAAAATAAAGTTTGACAGTAAGTATTGATGATGCAGATTATATGATCTGTTCAGAATTTTAACCAAGACTCAACTTACTGTATTCATAAGGTATAATTCACCTGAAAATCATGTAATGAAGTCATTACAAACTTTCAATCTTATAAACAAGGATTTATAGTTAATTTCCCAAAGCTTACAGAGTCCTCACGGGTCAAGGATACTCTGAAATATCATGGAATTAAAAAGAAATCTATCCCAGACCTTGTCAGGAAGTTTATATTTTTTTGTGCTGGAATTTCAAGTATTTTTGTTTGTTGCTTAAAATGTTAGTTTTCATTCATTAAAATGTATTTTTCTATACCATACAATTTATTTAAATATTTTATTATTAATATATACAGTGTAAAAAAATGCTAGGTTTCACAATTCCTTACTACATGTTTTCCCAACAAAATCCCAGTACTGGGTTGCGGCTGAATGGGCATCCGCTGTGTAAAACTTATATTGAAATAGTTGGCGGTTCATTTAGCGGTGGCGACTTCTGATAAATAAGGAACTAAGCCAAAGGAAAATGAATGAATGAATAAATGAAGTTGATTAAATATAAAACAATGCATTTGTCCCAAAATAACCTCAAGAATTGTGTTTATTCAGGTCATTTTAAATAAGTAGTTTAAACAAACAGTAAGTGTTTTTGAGTGTAAGCACAACAGCAGCTGTTTTCCATTTATTAGGTATCAAGGAAATTCAGATTTTTAGTTAGTGTAGGTCGGGGTATTCGATGTTTGGCTTAAAGTGGGAACCCTCAGCTTAACATATTTTAAAAAGGGCATAAAAGCATTGTAAAAATGATCAATCAAGCAGTCTAATTCACTTCTGAAGAAACACAGTGACTTCTTAACACTTAAACTGTCTGAAAAAAGGTAGTCTGAAGGCTTCTGTGACGCACCAGCATAACATGAATGAGTGAATGGAGACTGAATTTAAAGAGGCTGGACATAGTGAGCATTGAGAGAGCCTGTGCACATGGCTTGTCTGTGAGAGATCCAGCAAATGCCTGCATTCATGTAATGAGTACACTCTGTGAGAACATTTTTCTGTTTGAATTGACAGAGTTTGACAATAGTGAATTTACTTTGTATATAACATCCAACATACAATTTAATAATTTAAAGGCAAATATGATAATTCCAAATGTTAGATTTTACTAGTTAAAAATGCTTATTTGCATGCACTCAGAGTGCAACCACAAGTGTCTAACACAATTACTGTACGTCATTTTCAGCATCTAAATAATAAATATTTGTATTCTGGGGACATTTGCATAAACAATGGCATGAATTTAACACCTGAGTTGTGTGTATTGTTATACTCCTATTGTCTATGCTTCATTAGGTTTAGTGTTTTAATGACATAAATGCATTTTTATCTAATTATATAATTGTATAATCCACAATGTGGAGATACAATTTAGAGAAAAACCTTCAAGAGCAGGTTTTAAGCATGACTTATTTATATTCTGAAGCACAGTATAAAAAAACTTAAGAGATTTGAAAGAGAAACACTGATCAAAATTAGAGAACACACTCAGATCCTCTCAGATATTGGTGTAAATCTGGCAGCTGATGGTAATTCTCTTAATTATCTGTTAAACCCCAGTCTAACTTTCCAGTTTTCACAGATTTTGCAAGATGGTGAGCCGTTCTCAAATGACTGAAACATTGTGTCAAGAAGTTGGTAGTTCCAAATCTGTGATTTCTAGAATATTGCATCATTACAATGTCGCAAACTCATTTAAGTCTGCATGATCATCCATGAAAGACAAATGCATGATAACGTAGAATGTCCCAATGGACAATCAATTCAACACTGCAGCTGGAATGGCTTAAGGATCTCTCTTAATGTTTAATGTTTAATTGCAAAATTTTTGTCATTTATTTTACTAGTGTACATTCCCAGTAGGCACACAACGTCATAAGACGTTAATATTAGGTTAGATTTAGGTTGTGACATCAGGTGACCAAAATTCAATAGCTGTGTCCGAAACTACTTACTATTCAGTAGGTACTGCATTTGACTTTAAACGTACTACTTGGCCGTTAGAAAAGTACTTTCTATATAGTATGAATGTGAAAAGTATGAATGGAATTTGGACGTACTACATCCTCCATTTTGTCATCACGTGACCTACCTGCGCCAGTTGCGTCGCTTCACTCCCATTCATGAATTCTCTCGCGTGGCATCATGGGATAACGCTGCGTGTATGGGATGTTTACTTCAGAATCTCGCCAGAAGTAGCAAGTCATCCGGGTACTTTTTACATCCTGATTTTTGAATTCTATAAATTCGGACATACTACTCGGTTTGCATACTGATTTTAGCGTACTATATAGTATGGAAGTATGCGGTTTCGGACACAGCCAATGTTTAGTCAGTGTCTATGGACGTTATTTTGACGTCCAATAACGATGTCAAATGACGCAGATATTTGGTTAATTTTTAGGTTGTGTTAGAAAGTGACCAAAATCCAACATAGAGCCAACATCTTTAACCAATGTCATATTGACATCAAATACTGACATTTATTCATCAGGTATGGAAACAAAAATCCAACGTCAAAGTGGTAACATTTACACAACGTCAAGCTGTAACATCATTAGACGTTGATATTTAATTGATTTTGGGTTGTGTTGGAAAGTGACCAAAATCCAACGTTGAGCCAACATCTTAAACCAACGTCATATTGATGTCAAATACTGACATTTATTTGTCAGGTATGACAACCAAAATCCAACGTCTGATAGACGTCATAGTGGTAACGTCCACACAACATCAAACTGTAACATCATTAGTCATTGGAATTTGGTTGATTTTAGGTTGTGTTGGAAAGTGACCAAAATACAATGTCGTCCCAACATCTTAAACCAACGCCTTATTGATGTCAAATAGTGACATTTTTTTGTCAGGTATGACAACCAAAATCCAACATCTGATAGACGTCATAATGGTAACGTTCACACAACGTCAAGCTGTAACATCATTAGACGTTGATGTTTGGTTGATGTTAGGTTGGACATTGGACATTGACGTCAGCTGGACGTTGGGTTCTGACATTAACCTGATTTTAACTTCCAAACAAAATGCAACGTCCTGATGATGTTGGGGTACAACGTCAATCTGACGTCATATTTACAACCTGTACCTGCTGGGTTGTTATTTTTTTGATAACGATTAATCCATGCAAGTTAATTAACTGAAAAAAGGTTGTTTTGGTAATTTTCAAAGTCTGACCATTTGCTTCTGTAAAATTAAGTCAAAAAGAATTTCGATTCGGCTAGATTTTTGTAGAATTTTTTTTTTTTTGGCATTTCAGTAATTTTTCAGATTTAGTTAGAATTTTAACAATGACTTTAGTTGTCAAACTACAGATAGACTGAACTCAAAGAGTGTAAAGAATTGAAAGATGGAAGAGGAAATGTTTTATTTCTGTGACATTTTTAGCCTTGCAGAGCTCTTTGGTCAGGTATTCTGGCATCATTGGACGACAGTCAGACACTTTTCCTCCACCAGTCCTCGCCTCATCTTTCATATCCGTCATTTGCCTTTGCAGACACCATTCCTTCTATTCTTCAAGTCTCTTATTCCATCTGCCTGTTTCTTCCAGTCCATGTAGAATTCAGGGGTCAGAAATACACACATTCTTGCTGTGGTCACAGACTGTGGCATGGAGAGATGAGAGCAAGAGAAAGAGGGAGGACCGGTGCTTGAGAGCTAATCCATCACCATAGTCAGTGCCGGGTCCCCTTGTGTGTGTGTGTGTGTGTGTGTGTGTGTGTGTATGAACGAGAGAGCGAGTGCAAAGGCAACATGAAACAGTGCTGTCCAAATAATAAAACCCTGCTTTAATAAGCTTTACCTGGATTTGTTCCAATAGTGATTATAATGTCACATAAAATAACTTTACTCCACATTATATTACTCTGTTTGTTTTCCACCAGCCTTTAAGAGTTAGTTCACCCCCAAAATGGAAACTCTATATTTACACCCTCTTGTCATTTAAAATCTGTGACTTTCTCCTCATTTTGCAGAGCACAAAGGAACTGCACTTTACTGTACAGTGAAAGCGTATGACCAAACAGCTGTCAAGCTATAAAATGGGCAAAAAACTGTACAATGAAGGCACCATAAAAGTAGTCTATGACTCCTGCATCTGAGGACTCGTGATACAGGCTGTAGGTGAAGTAGTTAAAGTTCTTATTTGCTGCAGCTCTCAGATCCCATTCTTGTGCAATGTTCGTTTAGCTACAGCACTTCAGATGGATATCTGTAAGAGCAAACAGCATGGATTCTTGTGTGACTGAGCAGGATTTTCCGGGTATGGACTGGTGGATGAATTTTTAAGAGTTACGGTAGAGGGAAGGTACATGATCTCTGTATCATTGTGTATTGAAAAGGGAAGCCTGTATAACATGTGTTGTTGTTTTTAAGTGAAAATCAACATCTGAGAATAGTCTAAAACTAGACTACTTAACAAATAGACAGATTAGATTAAAGTAAATAAAGTTTAGTCTTTCATTCCTGTCTATTTGATGACTAGTCTAGTTTTGGACTATTTTTAGACGTCTATTTGATTTTCACTGACAGACCAAATTTTGTCAAGGCATCTATTTGGACATCTCTTACACGTATATTACACTTCCTTTAAACACTGAAACATCCTTGCTAGGACATGACTAGTTAACTTTGCAGCTTTGTTATGAACTAGAAATGTTATGT
>CAIGQZ010000253.1:5560455-5581666 GCA_903798205.1 Danio tinwini
AGACTAGTCAACAAATAGACAGATTAGACATGTTTAGTCATTCCTTCCTGTCTATTTGATGATAATTCCAGTTTTAGACTATTCTTAGTTGATTTTTACTAAAAGCCCAAATTTTGCCATGGCACCTATATTTGGATTCTGTTAGACGTATATTAGACTTCCTTTAAACGCACATACAGCCTTGCTAGGATATGACTAGTTAGCTTTGCAGGTTTTCAAATTTGTACATAGAGGGAGGGCATCTTGATGTTTGTTTTAGTTTTAGATGGATATTTGTAAGAGCAAACAGCATGGATTCTTATGTGACTCAGCATGATTTTCTGGGTATGGACTGGTGGATGAATTTTTAAAAGTTACGGTAGAGGGAAGGTACATGATCTTTGTATCATTGTTTATTGAAAAGGGAAGCCTGTATAACGTGCTGTTCATTATTAATATAAAAAAGGCGTATGAATTTGCAACAGCATAAGAGTTATGAACTAGAAATGTTATGTTTAAAAGATGTCTAATAGACGTCTAAAGTTAGACCTCTTGGCTAAAACAAGACTAAATTTGGTCTGTCAGTGAAAATCAACATCTGAGAATAGTCTAAAGCTAGACTAGTCAACAAATAGACAGATTAGACATGGTTAGTCATTCATTCCTGTCTATTTGATGACTAGTCTAGTTTTAGACATTCTTAGATGTTGATTTTCACTGACAGCTTTATTTTAACCAAGGCATGTATATTTGGGCATCTGTTAGATGTATATTAGACTTTCTTTAAACACAAAAACATCCTTAGAATAGTTAGCTTTGCAGGTTTTCAATTTTTTTGTACTTAAAGGGAGGACATCTTGAGGTTTGTTTTAGTTTCGGATGAAAATCTGTAATAGCAAACAGCATGGATTCTTGTGTCACTGAGCATGATTTTCCAGGTATGGACTGGTGGATGAATTTTTAAGAGTTACGGTAGAGGGGAAGTACACAATCCCTGTATCATTGTGTATTGAACAGGGAAGCCTGTATATCATTTGCTATTGTTTTTATTAATATAATAAAGGCATATTTTTTTCAGTAAATTGTTAGACATGATCAAATTCAGAACTCTAGATTTTGCAAATATTATATAAACACTGTTGTTTTAAGCTATTTTATTATTCATGTACATATTTAGGAAGCAGCTTATTAACAAGTGATTGGCTGCGTCCGAAATTGCATACTATATAGTAGAATTAAAACAGTATGCTAACCAATTAGTATGAGTTCGAACATAAGTATGCGAGAAGTACCCGCATGACCTACTAATTCTGACATGATTCTGAAGTGTGCATCGGATGTATGCTACACTATCCCATAAAGCACCGCCAGAGAATTCATGAATGGGAGTGAAGCATCGCAACTGACGAGGGTTGGTCACGTGATGATGACAAAATGGCAGATGTAGTATATCTGGATGTAGTTCAGTTCACGCTACTTACATCCATACTGTATTTGAATTCAAATGCAGTACCTACTGAGTAGTAGCCGATTTCGGATGCAGCCATTGCTTATTTTCTAGTGATCAGTCATCGTCCAAAGGTATCATTTTTTCGTAATTTAATACATCCAATACAAGTGCTTTTTGGGGGGAAAATTTGGGGAGCAATTACTTTCAATACTCAATGTAATTTATAAAAAATTACATCCTGACTGTACGGAAGGTGTATTTGCTAGATATCAAATTATTATTAATTAACCCTGCATTATATTGGAACTACGTATTGTTTAACAAAAATAACTGCTGTGCTCTGTTAATAGCAATAGATCACTTGCCATCATATGAATCACTGTTTCATTTACGCACATTGCTGGAGATATAACCTTGTTGTTGCTGTGTTTACAGCATGATGCAATTATTCTTGTACAGGGCTAAAGCCTTGTGTAGCATTGGAAAAACTTTTATCAAGTGAGATATTGAGTCTTCAAGATACCCTGAGATACCAAAGAGCTTTGAATGCATCTTAGTTTGAGCTCATTTTACCTCTTAATCTGTAAACCATCTTATTAGTGTACATCATTGAGACCTTGTGCCCTGAAGGTTGAGTTACCAGTTGTTTAAGTCAACAGGTCCAGTCTCAACTGACAGATTGACGGATTAAAAACTGCTATTGATAAAAAAAAGGCACTTCTATAGATTTTTTCCCGACCTTGTCAGGTCTTGTTCTTCATATCTATATTTAGGCCGATGCATGAATCTCTACCGCTATCCGAGCCTTCACTTTTCCTCAAATAGCTCAGAGCAAATATGAATCTTGTTCCTGGCAGTTTTTGGTCTGCCGAATGTACATGTATTTATCTACAGGACAGGCACTAGAGGCCATCTCATTCGCCATGACTCCTGGCTTTAATTACACCTGTGGATCCCAAGGCTAAGGACAGCCAATCACGGGTTCATCAAACCTGGCCTTGAAGCACAATTCATCTCCATGTGTGGAAGGTAGATGAGGAAAGGAATGTAAAGGCCTTTTGGGACGAGCAGCACAAAAAAAAATCAATATGTGCTGTCTAATGTATACACGAGCAGGGAGACCGTCCTCACCTACCCAGAGGCTTACGTTTTAGATCAAAGAACCTAAAGAGACAAATATTTGCTTCTGCTGGTGGAGCGTAAGATGGGAAAACAAGAGGAAAGAACATAAAGCATGAAGGTTTAGCATAAGGATTCAGCCTATTTAACTTGCATTAAGGGCTGTTTCTTTAATTTTAACAATGGACAAGTCTATTATGACGTGTTTAACAGTCATCATAATCTTAAATCTTTGAAAGTTGTCAATATTTAGAAAACAAAACAAATGTACATCTATACAGTATTTACGTATGTATTATATTCTCTTTGCATCAAACTACAAAAAAAAACAAATTACCGCTTGTGTGAGACGTTTCCAGTGCAGAGTGTATGAGGGCAGGACAGTAAATTTGATGTTGTTCTCTCTTCTGGTTGCCATTATCAGTCTCTCACAATTTCTTTCCCTTTTCTAAAAGTCTTGATAATGCCATTGTGGAGTTTTTCTTTTAATATTTCAGCAAATGGGATTGTACAAAAGTATTTGTTTGTACTCTTCCTTTCACTGTGCTCTAAGTTTACCAATGTAGGCTCATTCTGAAAATGTAGCCCAATATACTTTTCTGGAGAGCGCAAATTATGTAGCCAGAGGTACGTATGGCTGCATTTCACCTTTAAAATGAACGCAGAGCATCCAACGAAGAACGGTTGCAGAAAGCATGTAAGACAAAAACAAAAGCCAAAAAAATAAAAATAAAATAAACAAGTACATCAGGGTGAGAATGTGGTAAAATCTAAAAACATAGTAAAAATCAGGCGGCCATAGGGTTTTTCTTTTTCTGGATTGCTTTTCAAAACACTGTCGCTTGGGTTTAGGGAAGAGGGTGGCCGCTGGTTAATCGGTGCTTTTGAAAACACTATCAGTTGGTTTTAGAGAAGAGGGTGGGTGGGTTAATCAGTGCTTTTGAAAACACTATAGGTTGGGTTTAGGAAAGGGGGTGGGCGCTGATCAATCTGTGCTTTAAAAAACACTATCGGTTGGGTTTAGGGAAGAGGGTGGGTGGGTTAATCAGTGCTTTTGAAAACACTATCAGTTGGGTTTAGAAAGGGGGTGGGTGCTGGTCAATTGGTGCTTTTGAAAACACTATTGGTTGAATTTAGAAAAGATGGTGGGCGGGTCAATTGGTGCTTTTGAAAACACTATAGATTGGGTTTAGGGAAGACGGTGGGCAGGTGAATCAGGGCTTTTAAAAACACTGTTGGTTGCGTTCAGGGAGGTTTAGGGTGGGTCAATCGGTGCATTTGAAAACACTATCGGTTAGGATTAGGGAGGTGGGTGAGCGGGTCAATCTGTGCTTTTGAAAACCCTATCGGTTGGGTTTAGGGAAGGAGGTGGGTGCAGGTCAATCTGTGCTTTTGAAGACACTTTTGGTTGGATTTAGAGAAGATGATGGGCGGTTCAATTGGTGCTTTTGAAAACACTATAGGTTTGGTTTCGGTAAGGCGGTGGGCGGGTGAATTGGAGCTTTTGAAAACACTGTTGGTTGGGTTTAGGGAGGTGGTAGGGTGGGTCAATCAGTGCATTTGAAAACACTATCGGTTGGGTTTAGGGAGAGAGAAGAGTGGGTTAATCCATGCTTATGAAAAAACTATCAGTTGGGTTAAGGGAAGGAGGAGGGTGGGTCAGTCGATCTGTCGGTCAGTCAGTCAGTCAACAGCGGCCTTTGGTGGATTATGTGAGAAGAGCAGACTGTGCGAATGGCACTAGTGAGACTAATTTGAGAGTTAAAAAAGTGTACACAGCAGCCTTTGGCTGATTTGCGGAAACGAAAACTGCAAAAAAAAAAAAACGTAGCTCCTGGATCGTATTTGGTTCTCTCCAGAAATGTATATGGGGTACGTTTTCAGAATGAGCCTGGGTTGAAGTTTACTCAATGCTGACTTCTGCTACTGAGAAACCTGCAAATGTGAAAAGGGTTCATTAAATAATTCTGTGGTTCAAACCTCACCAATTTGGTGGCCGATCTAGAGATGTGCAAAATTTATTTGTGAGCAACTAATATGTGTAATTAGTATTATGGAAGTCCTGTGTAATTAGGCTGGTTTTGGGCTGAGTGCGTTTTTTTAAGGGGGAGTTTATATAAGGACTGCAAAAAAATGAAAAGTCTCTAGAGGCAGTTCGAAAATTTTGTACTATTTTTAACTTGCCAAACCATCTTAAAGACACAATGTTTATGGCAGCTCAAAAATTGGTATGTATCTGAATGTGTGCAGCTGAAAAACCACACAGTCATCATGCTAATTACAGCACTACTGCTGCCAAAGCTAAAATAAAATACATATATAAATAAACAAAGCAAAAGATTTGTGCATGGTCTGCTTAATTTATGCATACATATACACTCACCAGCCACTTTATTAGGTAGACCTTACTAGTAGCGAGTTGGACCCCCTTTTGTCTTCAGAACTGCCTTAATCCTACATGTCATAGATTCAACAAGGTACTGGAAATATTCCTCAGAGATTTTGGTCCATATTGACATGAGAGCATCAAGCTGTTGCTGCAAATTTGTCGGCTGCACATCCGTAATGTGAATCTCCCGTTCCACCACATCCCAAAGGTGCTCAATTGGATTAAGCTCTGGTGACTGTGGAGGCCATTTGAGTACAGTGAACTCATTGTCATGTTCAACGAACCAGTCTAAGATTATTCGTACCTTATGACATGGCGCATTATCCTGCTAGAAGTAGCCATCAGAAGATGGGTACACTGTAATCATAAAGGGATGGACATGGACACTAGTGTCTTAAAAATATCTAGTAAATATTAGATTATATAGTAAAGAAAGATAAAATAAAATCATTTATTAGAAATTAGTTAAATTAGTTAAAACTATAATGTGTAAAAATCTTCTCTCTGTTAAACAGAAATTGGGGGAACAATATACAGGAGGGCTAATAATTCTGACCTCATCTTTATTTTAATCCACTTAATTAGATATTTACGGCATTCTTTAGGTAAATAAGCTTCAGTGTTTATTTCAGCATTTGCTTAAGGCCACATGCTGAAATTTTAACATACATTAAAAAAAAGGCATATAAAATACCTTTAAACTGTTAAATCCTCCAGGCAATCTCATCCTATTATAAAACGGTTACGATATTAGCCAGCCATACACATACAATTCCCCCCGCCTAAGCATGTTCTCTGGACAATGTCATCATCTCTCCACCATAGACTAAAGAACCTCATTATAAAACATCACGATGGGTCTTTTCACATCTATCAGCAATTTTCGAGAGTAAATTAATGCCCCGGGTGGGAAAACACATGCGCTAGTCTTCGATCATTATAAAGTAAACCACACGTGTGCTTATTTCCTCTTTTTTACATGATGTCCCCATGAAATAAAACGTACATTATTTTAATTAACCTTCTGCATGCATACGGTTCTCCTCATAATCTCATCCATTAGCGCAGATATACTGAAAGTGGCTGCAGAGATATAGAAGGACTGGCTTCTCCCTAGTGACAACAGAGTAATTTGGGACGCAGACCTGAAGGATGAAGGATCTGAGTCCTCCTGGACGCCGGTCCCTGGGGCCACATCTCTTCCTCAGTTTCATCCAAAGCCAGGTTTCCCCTTGTGTATCCGTATACAATTTGAAAAATATAACAGAGATTGCTGTAGTTAATCTTTTGTTTCATATTTTCTCATCTCCAGCTTTAGACTCATAAAGTAGAGCGTGCGATGACAGCCCGCGGCACGTATAGCTCTAATGCGGGGAGGTTATTCCAAGGATGTTCAGTAGCAAAGCGAATTTCCCAGTGGCCGCAGACCTCTTTAAGCCAGGGCCTGGTGGAGCCATGATGGCACCCAATCAAAACGCATCGATCCGCTGTCAGCTTGAGGTATGAGCTGGAGAATAAGTAGAAGCACAGGCCTGAGTGCAGATTTTAGCTCTACTTCAGACTTAAGGAAGACATGATTGAAGACCAGAAAGACCGTTCTCGGGTCAGCTGGGGAAAAAACGGGGGAACGTTTATGCCTCTGCTCTTAGCTTTATAGACTATCTTCTGAACAGCAACTGAAAGATAGTATGTTAAGTATGATTACAAAGCTTTTTTTTTCTTTCTCTGTTCCTGTTCTTATGTGGAATCAAAATGTCAGAGTAGCACTGGCAGTTCTTTCATGTAATCGTGCTCTTTAAGAGCTCTGACTAAAAAGGTCTGTCTGCAGTGTGGAAACGGTAAGCTGTGACATCTCTTTGAATTTGAACGCTTTGTTCAACATGTTTTTTTTTAGAGCTTAAAACACTGCCGTAATTGTACAACAGTCTTTTACTAGCATTTCGCTGACAATAAACAGTACTGTTTGAAAGCATAGTGTCGAGAAGATATGTAAATGTTTTTTAAATCACCAAGGCTGATTTATTGGGTTAAAAATGCAGTAAAAACTGTAGTATTACGAAGTTTAAAAAAAAAAAAAAACTGTTTTGGTGTGGCATGGTGGCTCAGTGGTTAGGACTGTCGCCTCATAGCAAGAAGGTTGCTGGTTCGAGTCCCGGCTAGGCCGGTTGGCATTTCTGTGTGGAGTTTGCATGTTCTCCTCGTGTTGGCGTGGGTGTCCTCCGGGTGCTCAGTTTTTCCCAAAGTCGAAACACATGCGCTATATAATTGTTTGGACTTAATTTGTTGTATTAACTGAAGTCATACCGATTTGATAACTAAACTTAAAAGCTACGAATACTCTCCATGTTTGCCAATATCAACACAACTAATATATGCATATATGACTCAATATACAGTGCATCTGGAAAGTATTCATAGCGCTTCACTTTTTCACACATTTTTTTATGTTTCAGCCTTATTCCATAATGGATAAAATTTATTTATTTCCTTAAAATTCTACATGCAATACCCCATAATGACAATGTGAAAAATCCAAAAAATAAAAGATAAAAAATGTATAAAAAAATAAAAAAGCTGAAAAATCACATGTACATCAGTATTCACAGTCTTTGCGGTGAAGCTCTAAATTGAGCTCAGGTACATTCTGTTTCCACTGATCATTCTTGAGATGTTTTAGCAGCTTAGTTGGAGTTCACCTGTGGTAAATTCAGTTGATTGGACATGATTTGTAAAGGCATACACCTGTCCATATAAGGCCCCAGGGTTGACAGTGCATGTCAAAGCACAAACCAAGCATGAAGACAATGGAATTGTCTTTAGACCTCCGAGACAGGATTGTCTCGAGGCACAAGGCTGGAGAAGGTTGCAGAAAAATGTCTGCTGCTCTGAAAGTTCCAATGAGCACAGTGGCCTCCATCATCCATAAGTGGAAGATGTTTGGAACCACAAAGACTTCTTCTAGAGCTGGCCAGCCATCTAAGCTGAGTGATCGGGGGAGAAGGGTCTTATTCAGGGAGGTGATCAATAACCCGATGGTCACTCTGTCTGAGCTCTAGCGCTCATCTGTGGAGAGAGGAGAACCTTACAGAAGGACAACCATCTGTGCAACAATCCACCAATCAGGCCTGTATGGTAGAGTGGCCAGACGGAAGCCGCTCCCCGCCTGGAATTTCCCAAAAGGTATCTGAAGGACTCTCAGACCATGAGAAACTAAATTCTCTGGTCTGATAAAACTAAAATTGAACTCTTTGGAGTGAATGCAAGGCGTTACATTTGGAGAAAACCAGGCACCGCGGTATGTAAGTCTGACACCCAGTGGTTGAACTAGGTATTGCACTTGGTATTGAACTTTAGAACTGTAACTCACTGCAAGCTAACACATATCAGTGATTCAGTATGTACATTTTAATAATGTTAAAGAGGTTTAATATGTATTAATTAGACCATAAACCTTACCATTTCGTTGGAGTGTAGTAAGTGCACTATTCTGTGCTTCTGAATGGCTTTATTAAAAACTTCTGCCGTGTCGTTTTTGTGTCTGGTGCAAACAGCTAAATTGCTTATCACAGCAAATCTTGTTACGTAGCATGTTTTTAGTACACAGGGTTACAATGTAACCTGCTCACCCAATGTTTAGGTTTGTAATATTTATATTATTTGCTAATTAATAACCACCTCATGTGGAACTCTGAATCTGGGTCTCATTTCGTAGGCTCCTACTGTCCACCGAAGGTCACATTTTGATCATGTTTTGAGAGTCTTCCTGACTGAATGAATGAAATACACAGCTTTCCACAAAGGGAACCGGCGCTGCTGAAATATAATTGGCTAAACTGGCATTGAGCGGGTTAAATGACCAAAACAATGACAAACGTTCTGGCATAAAACATACATTTTCAAAGCAGAATATAGGACTTCACCATTGTTTTTCAAAACAAAAATGTTCACTTAGCATGTTTCTTTAATATCTGTGAACATATTATGGCATTTTTATGCTTTAAAAGAGTCAAAAAACTTACATACAGCACCTTTAAGCCAAAAGATTTTCTTTTCTGGTTGAAAACGCTTCGTAGTTCGTCTGCAAAGTTTTATTTGATCAAGTTCTATTAGATCTGAAAACATCATTCGGTAACAAACCTCAGGGACTCAATTTTTCCAAAAAAATCTTCCTCGAAAATACTAAAATAATCATTACCTGGAACTGTTAAGGAATCAAAATTTAATCATGATTTTCTTTAGAGCTCCAGTGCCTGAATGTTAGAGATAGAGAAGGTTTGGTAACACTTAAAAATAACAGTACATGAATAATGATGTGTTAATATGTAAATTAAAAATTTCTTTATTATGAACTAATGATGAGTTAGGGCATGCACTAATTGTGAACTAGCTTTAACTGCAACATGAGTCACATAAGTTCATGTGTGAATAACAGCTACCTTAATTACTTGCTAATACATGATTGTTTGTTAATGTATTAATTACAACATTAGTTTACGCTTCATTTAACCATCATGAACTCATCTTATGTTAATGTATAATTTTATCATGACTTTACTTGGAGGGGCACATCATCATTAACCCATTCTTAACTACTCCTGAACTCCTTATGCACGTCTGTCTAGTGTGTTTACACTAAATCACAATAGAAAAGTGTTCAAGCATCATCTACAGTTTAAACACAGGAGTTCATGAGTAGTTAAGTCTGAGTTAATTGTGATGTGCCCCTCCAAGTAAAGTCATGACATAATTATACATTATCAGCTCATGAGTTTAAGTTGGCCACTGTAATGTGAAGTGATGCTGACAACAGGGGTGTGGATCCAAACACAGGGTTTATTTGGATGGTCAGACAAGGAACGATCAACACAGGGGCAAACAGAAGTATACAGGCAATTCCAGATTGCTAGGCAAAATAACAGGCGAGTGGTCAGAAGGCAGGCAGCAGACAGGGATAAACAATAAAACAACCAAAACAAAGCAAGGGTCAAAACCGGCAAGACAAGACTAGAGAAACGCGTAATGTTCACAAACAGTATCACAAGACTCAGCCCTGATGTGTGTGTGTGTGTGTGTGTGTGTGTGTGTGTGTGTGTGTGCGCGCTGTATAAATTGTCCATGTAATCAATCTTTGACAATCCTCCGGCTGTGTGTATGCAATTAGTCATGATCAGGAATTGGTTGTAAGTGTGTGTGGTGCATGACTGGAGCTTGTAGTCCTTAATGGCGGATTTGTAGTCCGTTAGCGATCTGCAACCACTAGATCGCTGATAATCATAACAGTTACATTTAGCTTAAACTTAATTGTTAATCAATACATTAACAAGTATATAAGGCAGCCGTTCATTCACACATGAACTCTTGTGAATCATGTTGTGGTTAAAGTTAGTTCATAATTAGGGCACACCTTAAATCATCATTAATTCATAATAATGTTTAGTTTACACATTAATACATCATTATTCATGTACTGTAAATCGTTCCTGAGGTATTGTATATGCTTTTTAGCTTAGAGAAAACAACATGCTGCTACATAGTGTAAAGGAACTGAATTTAATGATTTATTAAATTTCATATCAAATTAAATTACCAGGTCACTGACTGCAGACATCAGGCTTTGGTAAATAAGCATCAACCTTTGGTTGCTCTCTGGTTAATATGAATAGCAATTAAATATATTTATATCACTGTGTAAATGTGATTGCAAATGTTAATGAAGACTAAGTAATGCAACAGTTTAGTATACATAAACAAGCCCCTTACATTAATGTGCTACACGGCTTGCCTGTTTGCCAAAGTAATTGATTTGGTTAATGATGATGCCTTCCTCTAATAAGACACCGACATTTCATATTTGCTCTGTATTTATTTTCTCTTTCCTTCACTAAGTTCACATATTTATTCTGGCATAAAAGTGTTACTCAATATCATTAGTATGGCGGCACGATAGCTCAATGGTTAGCACTGTCACCTCACA
Organism: Danio tinwini; assembly: GCA_903798205.1. NCBI lineage: Eukaryota > Metazoa > Chordata > Actinopteri > Cypriniformes > Danionidae > Danio > Danio tinwini. The sequence continues at coordinate 5,571,367 of CAIGQZ010000253.1, forward strand.
GCAGTAAGGTGGCTGGTTTGAGTCCTGGCTGGGCCAATTTGGCATTTCTGTGTGGAGTTTGCATGCTTTCTACATGTTCGTATGGGTTTCCTCCGGGTGTTCCGGTTTCCCCCACAGTCCAAAGACATTCGGTATAGGTAAATTAAGTAAACTAAATTAGCCCTAGTGTATGAGTGTGCGTGTGTGTGAATGAGTGTGTATGGGTGTTTCCCAGTACTGGGTTGCGGCTGGAAGGGCATCCTCTGCGTAAAACATATGCTGTAATAGTTGGTGGTTCATTCCGCTGTGGCGACCCCTTTTAAATAGAGACTAAGCTGAATGAAAATTAATTAATGAATGTCATTAGTAGTTTTTAGTTTATTCTTGATGGTGTGGTACCTATAGACAACAATAATAAGCTATTAAAAATGACACAATTGGTTGAAGTCCAGTGTTGCTTTGCATTGTGCTAAAAGGCGTATTTTCCCTCATGGTTATATCATTAATTTGGGCTAAATGTTTGTTTGAAGCAAATTTACAAAGCGATCATACGACTGTGTCTCTGGCCAGAGCATCTGTGATCATTTGGCAGGCATGGTGTGGTTTGCTAAATATAATGCAATATCAGTTGTAAAAGTGAAAGCTGTGCACAGTCCTACAAATAGTAAATAATTTAATATAGCCCCGCAACAAAATGCTTTTCAATAGTCTGCACATTACACTGAAGAAATGATGTTTGCTGTCTGTTCAACCTACTTATTTAAAGGTGTTTCTATGTAAGTTTTTGACGCTTCTAAAGCATAAAAATACCATAATTTCTTTGCTGATATTTAAGAAACATGATAAATGCGCATACTTGTTAATACAAAAAAACAATGCTAAAGTCAGATATTCTGCTTTGAAAATGTGCGTTACATGCCAGAACGACAGTCTTTGTTTTGGTCATTTAACCCGTCTATTGCCAGTTTAGCCAATTATTTTTTAAAACTCCGGGTTGCCCTTGTGGAAAACACTGTATTTCATTCATTCATTCAGAAAAGCTCTCAAAGCATGCAACCTTCGAAATGAGACCCAGATTCAGAGTTCCAAATGAGGTGGTTATTAATCAGCAAGTAATATAAATATTAAGAGCATAAACATTAGGTGAGCAGGTTACATTGTAACCCCAAGTCCTAACAACACGTTATGTGACGAGATATGCAGGGATAAGCAATTTGTCTGTTTGCACCAGACAAAACATGCCAGAAATGTAAATACAGCCATTCAGAATCACAGAATAGTGAGCTTACTGCACTCCAGCGAAATAAGGTTTATAATCTAATTAATACATATTAACATTTAACATTATTAAATGTAGATGCTGAATCACTGTTGGTTTACACTGAGTCACAGTTATAAAGCTCAATTTCAAATGGTTTATTTTATTTTCGACATGGAGGAACATGCAGTGTCGGTGTTGTATTGAAATCTGACAGTGCCTGCAGCTGTGACATCAGTTTATCAAAAACTTTTTATTGATCATTTCTTCCGCAATTGACAGAAAGAACGAACATAGAAGCCTTGTCAAACTGACAAGCAGCACCTGAATGTGTTCAAAATAATTAAATATGCCAAAATGGGACGAATTTATACCGTATTTTGAAAGAGAAACCACCTCATATTTACTCATTATAAGTTCAGTAATGATTACACAACGATTTTTTGTTTGCGTTATAATGCATTTAGCTCTGCGTTCTGGTCTGTTATTGCATATTGACTTCAGTTCCGATTATATTCTAATCATTGTATTTATTTATTTTGATTTATTTTAGCCCCTTAACTGGAAGACGTGATTTGATTTGTGTGTGTGCCTAGTGTACAAACGGTTGGTGGTTTAAACGATTATTAAAACTTAAAATAAAAAAGTAAAATAAAAAAAAAGCATGCATTTGTCTACTAAATATTTCTTTCTCTATTATAATATCTTGCTGTTAGCTACTCTTTCAACAAATAACAATATAAGAATGATAATTTTAATGATGAATATAACAGGGAGGGAAACCCCTGTGTTTGAATTATATTTTTTCCTTCAAAACTGTTTAATAAAGTTTTAATAAAGGCTTTGACTCTCAAGTAACCATTTATGGAAAAATACCAGATACATATCGTATACCGTCATTCCTCTTATAAAATACAGAGATATGATTTTTTGCCCATATCGCCCAGCCCTAACTGTTGTTGTTGTCAATATGGCAACCTGCGCTTGCGTGTGTTTTGAACCAGGTGTGCAATACCTAATTCAACCACTGGGTATCAAACTTACACACTGCACCATTTAAAATGAGCTAAAACGACAACAATTCTTGAGTTTTTTTGGGGGGCAACCTAATTGTTTTATTTTCAATCCACTTAAATTTGTAAAAACCAATAAGTTAATTCCTTCATGTTGTCCCAACACAAGTCAATTGTCTGGAACCCAGCATGTTTTACAGTGTAGAGTGAATAGTAATAACAGATATTGTAAACTTTGACTAGATCAGTTTGTACAAAGTATAAGTACTCAAAGAGGACTTATATTACACAAAAATGAATGTTATAGCTACAGTCATCCTACTTTACTAGTGTGATATGCTATGCTCATTTAGTTTTAAAGCATATTTACTGATGTAGGCAGTAGAAACCACATGAAGGGATCCCACCAAGCAATTTTATGTTTAATAGATGTCTAATAGACGTCTAAACTTAGACCTTTTGGCTAAAACAAGGCTAAATTTGAGCTGTCAGTGAAAATCAACTTCTAAGAATAGTCTAAAACTAGAATGGTGAACAAATAGACAGTTTAGACATGTTTAGTCATTCATTCCTTTCTATTTGATGACTAGTCTTGGACTATTCTTAGACGTCTATTAGATTTTCACTGACAGACCAAATTTTGCCAAGGCATCTATATTTGGCCATCTGTTAGATGTATAGTAGACTTCCTTTAAACACTGAAACATCCTTGCTAGGATATGACTAGTTAACTTTGCAGCTTTGTTATGAACTAGAAATGTTATGTTATGTTTAATAGATGTCTAATAGACGTCTAAACTTAGACCTCTTGGCTAAAACAAGACTAAAGTTGGTCTGTCAGTAAAAATCAACATCTAAGAATAGTCTAAAGCTAGACTAGTCAACAAATAGACATGTTTAGTCATACATTCCTGTCTATTTGATGACTAGTCTAGTTTTGGACTATTCTCAGACGTCTATTAGATTTTCACTGACTGACCAAATTTAGCCTTATTTTAGCCAAGCCATCTATATCAAGCATCAAGCACAAAAACAGCTAGACATAGGAAAAGTTACTTTCCTCAGGCCATCTACCTCATGAACAGTTAAATATTCCCCTACTGTCCAATAAACGTGCAATACGTTCTCATACGCACTTGTACACAGCAACTTATAACAATATACAATGCAATACTTTCTCCATTCGCATTGGTACACAGCACCTTATAACCTGTATATTTACAACATATCTGTAAATACAATTCAACATGCAGATATTTTTTACTTACTGCATCTCTGTTTAATGTTTATCGCCTTTTTCTTTTCTCATATTTAATTTTGTGTTGTCACTTGTCACTTTATGTACACCGGAAGCTTCTGTTGCCAAAACAAATTCCTTAAGTGTGTGTGAAGCACACTTGGCAATAAAACTGATTCTGATATTTGGGAGTCTGTGGTTCTCAACCACGTTCCTGGAGGACCACCAGCACTGCATGTTTTGGATGTCTCCCTTATCTGTCACATCCATTTCAGGTCTTCTAGTCTCTGCTAATGAGCTGATAATCTGAATCAGGTCTGTTTGGCTGAGACATGGAAAATATACAGTGCTGGTTGTCCTCCAAAAACAAGGTTGAGAAACAGTGTGTTAGACGTATATTAGACTTTCTTTAAACACAAAAAAAATGGACTGGACTGTTCTTTGAAGTGCTCCATGTTAGGGTTTCATACATAAACATGAAGCATGTTTGCTTTTGGCATTGAAGCAGCACAAACCAGGGACTCAAACAGGGTAGAAGTGCTTGCGGAGGTTGTATACATCAGTGTTTTAAGGCTATAACAAGGTTTGGCACAAAAACAAAAAATACTGAGATTTTTTTTTGTTTTCAGTTTGAAGGAATAACTGAGAAGAATAACCCAATTACTATCCTGTTAAGTCTCATCAATGTCAGTCAGTAAGAGCAATTTTTCATTGTTTCCAGTTCCAGTATTTTTACTGAAGCTCTGCTTTCCAAGCTTGTACACAAAAATGACTATTATTGGTACACACTGCCCAAGAAACACCTACTTTTATTATTATTATTATTATTATTATTATTTTTGAGTTTTACTTGTTAGCAAAGACTATCGTCACAGATTCCAAACACAATCGCTCCTATTTTTACTTTGTTGCGAATAGCTACAAAGGCTGAGGTAATGTGATCTCTTCAACACAATCTCACAAAAACTTTTTGATTTAGTGGCTAATTTGCATGAATTCGTACAATCTCATTCGTAAAATTTAGTATGATTTGCTTATATCCAATGACGACTGCTTTTTAAAATTGTACATTTGCGTACAACTGAACTTAGAATGGTTTGTAAAAAAAAATATCCAGTGAGCAGCAGTTCTGTGCGCTCAAATGCTTTGTTGATTCTAGAAGTCAGAGGAGAATGGCCAGACTGGTTCCAGCTGATAGAAAGGCAACAGTACCTCAAATAACCACTTGTTACAACCAATGTTTTTAAACATTATTAAGAAGAAGATATTTTCACAATAAAACAAGTGATGGAAATGCCAAATGTTGAATAAATAGTTCCTTAATTCACAAAATAATTTTTTTTTTTTACACTTGTTTGATGTGGTTTTGGACTTATGGTAATAAAGGGTAATGCAGAGAATGGGTGATAGAAATTAATATGCCAAATAAACTCTGACGTAGTAAAGGTTATGCCTCTGTGACTGCTTTATGTTTGCCTTATTTACTGTTGGTTGCTATGCTACCAATACTACAGTGAGCCACTTTAACAACTTGATGGAATTGAACCTAATTTGTATTTGGGATTTATTATTATTATTATTATTATTATATATATATTTTTTTTTTTGGTGAAAGATTTGCTTTGTCAAGATAGAAACCCAGCTATTGAAGCAACACTGTAAAAATAAATAAATAAAATGTACAGTAATAAAACGACAGCTGTGGTTGCTGAAATTTTACCAATAAAAATACGGTATTAACCAAAGGAACGTATACATTTTAAGGCACATTACTGTATTTTATTAATTTATACCTAACCCTGTATGTTCATTCATATTCATATTTAATGGGAGATGGAAATGAATTTGCCAAATAAACTGTGACGTAGCAAACATTACATCCATGTGACTGCTTTATGTTTGCCTCGTTTACTGTTAGTTGCTATGTTACCAATACTACAGTGAGCCACTCTAACAACTTGATAGAAAGAACCTAACTTGTATTTGGGATTTTTGTTTCTTTTTTTTAATATATTTTTTTAAAGATTTGCTTCATGTCAAGATAGAAACCCAGTTATTGAAGCAACAATGAAAAAAATAATAATAAAATTTACAGTAATAAAACGGCAGCTGTGGTTGCCAGAAATTTACCATAAAAAATGCGGTATTATTGGTAGGGACGTGTCATTTTTGAAGGTAAATTCTGTATTTTATTCATTTATACCTAACACTGTATATTCCTTCCTGTATAGTCATTTTCCTTCAGCTTGGTCACTTATTTATCAGCGGTCGCCACAGCGGAATGAACCGCCAACTATTCCAGCATATGTTTTACGCAGCGAATGCCCTTCAAAACCCTGTATATGTTAATATATCTTACTGTTAGCCAGGTTACAGATATTTACTGTAGCATTTTTACAGTTTTTTTTAATCGTTGAAATCACTAATATTTTTTACAGTGTACAGAAAATTCAGCTTCTCCATCACAGGAATACATTACATTAGTTCCTTTTAGTGTGGCTGTTCATTAAACATCCTGATTTGAAATGTTAATTTATTTTGTGTTGTTTTAATTTGATTACACTAGCTCTATAAGTTTTACTAACTGCTACTTAAAATATTAAGAACAATCGCCTTAATCATAGACGCAACATTTGTTCATAGCGGTCTTTGTGTTTGCACTTAAATCTTTTTCTCTGGATATTCTGCTCATGTTCAGTTTAAATATACCATGATGCACAGTGTGTTGAGCATAAAATGTCATGTTTTCTTTTTTTAAATCAAGCTTAACATTGTAAAAGGTTTTTTAATCAATATATCATTCTTTCGCAAGCAAGGTTGATGAGAACTAACAGCTAATCATCAGACTTGAGTCAATGGAGATCCGGGATCATCTCAACTGCCTCAACTCATCCATGTGATGTTCAGATCAATGAGCATGTGTAGTGGCCGTTCTGCATTGATTCTGTTCAGTGGAGGAGCTTTTAGTGGTCTTTACAAACTCTGATGAGTTGAGTGGTTCATTGCACAGCCAAGAGCAAAATCAAGTCACATCCTCACTGTCAGTAGTGCAGGAGTTCACGGGCCACATTTAAACCATATAAAATGCGCAAAGGGACACAAATTAAGACATAAGACTTAAGACTTTCAGAAAAATTTGCAGCTTACTTAAAAAAAAAATACAAAAGTAAAAAAAAAATATATATATATATATATATATATATATATATATATATATACATATATATACATATATATATACACACACAGTTAGTCAGAATTATTAGACCCCCTTTAATTTTTTTTTTTATATTTTACACATGATGTTTAACAGAGCAAGGACATTTTCACAGTATGTCTGATAATATTTTTTTTTCTGGAGAAAGTCTTATTTGTTTTATTTTGGCTACAATAAAAGCAGTTTTTAATTTTTTAAACACTATTTTAAGGACAAAAATGGAAGCCCCTTAAAGCAATTTTTCCACGATAATCTACAGAACAAACCATCTCTATACAATAACTTGCCTAATTACCCTAACCTGCCTAGTTACCATAATTAACCTAGTTAAGCCTTAAAATGTCACTTTAAGCTACATAGAAATCTTTTGAAAAATGTCTAGTAAAATATTATTTACTGTCATCATGGCAAAGATAAAATAAATCAGTTATTAGAGATGAGTTATTAAAATTATTATGTTTAGAAATGTGTTGAACACTTGATTTGTTGACAAATGGGCTTCAGATCCATTCTTAGGCAGTTTACGGGTCATTCACTGGGACTGTTCCTCTTCGCAAGAAACTTTCCAAAAACGTCTGTTTCTTACTCATTTTGCTGCTTGTGGGTTAAATAAATTTTGGCTCTCAAGTGACCGTGATGTAAGCAAGAGAATACTGTAATATTTCTAAATAAAAGATCATTTAGACTCATATAATAAATAACATGGAAATAATTAATGATATCTTATGCGGCCCGGTACCAATTGATCAATGAACCGGTCCGTGGCCCTGGGGTTGACGACCACTAGTTTACAGAGTTCCCATGGGTCAAGGAACTTCTGGAATATCAAGGATTTTTGTCTGTTCTAGACATTGAAAGTCAGGGATTTTTTTGTCCAATCATGGAGCATCAGGGATTTTTGTTTGTCATTAAAATTTTTTTGTTTCCATTTATCAAAATGTAATTTTTCTATACCTTATTTTTTCATATTGTGTTATTTTCAGACCTATTGTTAAGGTTATTGTACCCGTTAACTAAGACTAACACCACAGAATTATATACACAATGTTTCTGCTATATTCATTCTTCCATGGCGGGGCGCCACACCAAAATTCATCCAGCCACAGCTACATTACAGCTTCTCATTCAAAACATTGTTTTTTTTTTAAATAGCAGGTTATAATTGCACCAAAACGTATTAAAAGGTAAGTGAATTATAACAGCGCAAACTTTTCTGTAACCATAGTAGTGCTGTGCATTATTTGTTTAACCCTTTAAGGTTACATGCTGACTGACTGACTGGATGACAGGTGCGTGAGGCCAGCAAACACGATGTATAGCTTTCAGTTAGGATGAACACAGTTTTCATAATTATACTTTATTTATAGATAAAGGTCTACGGTTCTGCATAAAACAATCAATGACTTTATCTTGCTGGAGTTTATAGCCTTTTTACTTTACTTCAGGACGCATTAATGTAGGTCTATTGGAGACATTCATAAATATTCCTAGCCAATCTAATAAATGTTGGAGACATATTCACTACAAAAACGCGCTAAATCGCACTTCAGCAGCGTTTATTTGAGAGCGCACAAGAAAATCTGCACTTGAGAAGCGTATATTTGAGGGCGTACAAGAAGTTTTGTGCACAAACAGAGGAAATCCCTGCGCAAGCAAAAAGATCTGCATGCTCGTATTACATAAATCTCGACTTAAAGGCTCATACACACCGGTATGCTTTGCGCTACACAACTTTAAGCTTCTGACACCCGCTTGTAACACAGAATAAGAAGACAACGTTGACACGCTTGTTGTTATGAAAGGTTCAAGTAGCAGCTCCAGCTCTAGTGATGGGGAAATGATTATTGTTCACCAGTGTAAAAAGCAGCTCCACGTTCATATCGCCTCTGGGCATCTTCTTCAATGTGCGCTCGCATTGACAGTTTTGTGCTTGAGCGCCTCCAAGTGCTGTTTACTGTAATTTTAGCAGCTCCGTGCACGTGAACAAAAGTGCCAATCTGAAAAAAAAACGAGCATGAGGCGTCTTTTGAATGACGCTTTTGCGCCTCCCGTTTTGCGCGTTGGTGTGCAAGATCACATTGACACCCTTTATTTAGTCACGAGGCGTTAAACGTCGACAAAAAACGTGTGCAAAAAACGTGTCGGTGTGCACTGGCCTTTACTGCGTCACGACATAGGTAGTTGGTAGATCAAAAAGCCTGCCGCCACAGCTGAAAAAAAATCCTAGAGGAAACACTTATACATTTTAAGAACTTTGGCTTCGACATGACTACTTCACAGACTGGGTGTTAAAATGTAATGACTAAGTTAAAGTTAAAGCTAAATCTATAGTTTGGAAAACTGCGCTCAAGCTATCATACATCAGACAGCACTTTCAGCCATTATGATTTATTTTTTATTCAATGAGATTCAAGCTAAACCAATGTAATATATTATTAATGTAAGGCGGCACGGTGTCTCAGTGGTTAGCACTGTCGCCTCACAGCAGTAAGGTCACTGGTTAGAGTCCTGGCTGAGTCAGTTGTCATTTCTCTGTGGAGTTTGCATGTTCTCCCCATGTTCATGTGGGTTTCCTCCAGGTGCTCTGATTTCCCTCACAGTCCAAAAGTATAGGTGAATTGGGTAAACAATATTGGCCGTAGTGTATGAGTGCCTCTCATACACTATGGAAGGGCATCTGCTGCATAAAACATATGCCAGAATAGTTGGTGGTTCATTCAGCTATGACGACTCCTGATAAATAAGGCACTAAGCTGAATATTTGGTTTAGATATTTGTATTTAGTTCCTCCAAAGTGAAGAATCTTTGCTCAAATTGTGTTATTTTTCTTCCAGTAATGATCTGAAAGTGTAGTGATTTGCAAAGATCTGCTGCCGCTGTGGTTGATTGGATCAATATGAGAGGCAAAACTGAGATCTAGCCATTGGTTACCCACAATTTTTTTTGCTGTTAACTAGAAAATCTCACATGCTGTAGTCCTGTACATGTCATAACCCAGTCTTTGATGTTAAAAGATTCCCAAACAAAGCTCCTGACACCAGCAGAAACGCATGGGCTGGTAATACAGCAGGCCTGATTTATTATATATGAACGCATGTTGCTTGTCACATCTGTTACGCATGTACCATGAATACATTAATTTGTCTACTTAATAAGTAGACTGGAGCCTAACTAATGTGCCACATTTGAGGCAATATTTCTCATCCATGGTCTAAAATAAATGCTTTCAATCATAATTAAGCTTGAGGTTTTGTACAAGGCGATCAAGTCAAGTCTGTTGTTGACACCGTGGGGGCGTCAAGCATCACTGATTATTTTACATTAGCAATTCTTAGTTGTCTTAAAGAGAAAATGAAACAACAATTGCAGTGCCATTAACTACATATATTGTGACATACTTTTAAGTGAACGTCAGCCGAATATTTATCATGGAATAATGTGGGCCGACACTTGGTGTTATTATTAGAACCTGATTGAATTTGGTAAGGTTACAAAATATAAATTACATTATTGGTCAAGATCAAGGTTTTTGCTCACAAGATTCTGTCTGAACTGATTCACCTATGCATATATATATATATATATATATATATATA